>JANCMC010033613.1:12281009-12564159 GCA_024363005.1 Charaxes varanes
GAAAATATACCGTATATACATATACAGAGTTGAAATTAGAACATTGCTCGATAAAAAAACGTTCTACTTAATTTATCTTACTTACTTACTTTTAGCGCTTGATTTATCAGTGAATTCCTGTATCTTACATCACGATTTCATAGTGACAGTAAAAACTTATAATTTTGTTGTGCTAATATCTACAAATGATGAACAGGACGTAACACACCTACCTATGAATAACATTATCGATTAGAATATAAAAAGAAGCTATATGCTAATTAAAAATTAGCACATGTATGTGTTCCTGACTTTGAAGTCACATTCAACTTTTAGTCGATGACACATGGATATAATGACTCAAATATAAGGACTTTCTTTATTTATAATTTTACTAACAAACTGACAACAGGAATTTTATATGTAACACATATTGTATAGGTATATTATACGCCACTAAATGTAAAATACATTTCATAATAAATATCAATTAAAATATTCATAAACATAACTATTTATAGATACTTATTGTCTGAGGAGGTCGTAGATTTATCAGTAGCTGAACATTTGAGTCGATCGGTTGCTAGGCTAAACAGTTCTTACCGCAACTGGGTGATAGATGGGTGATCCATTGTAATACTGGTTTAAAAAACCTCTGACATCATCCGTGTTTCGGAAGGTGTATAAAACATTGAGTCCCGATTAATCTCATTGAGTAATATTAATTGTGAGATTGTAGAGATTTTGAGAGTTTCGGGGATCACTTCGGATGGCAGTCGGTCTTCTTAACTCGCCTCACAGGTGCATCACCTGCAACTTAAGCGAACTCTAGTACTAAATTAGGGTAACCCTAGGTAGAAGAAGATATGACTTACTTACATATTTCCATCACTTCCGTCTCAAGTTATAAGTTTCTTTTATACATACCACTTAGGGTGGTGTGTTACGAGCGCGGCGCTAATGGTTTACGTTTTGCTGTAACTACAGTAAGATCCATGACAATAAGATAGTGATGAATTTGAAGTAAGTGTGTGAAGGAAATTTAAATTTGGTTTTTTGAGAGTGTAAATAGTTTATTATACGAGGATAATTAAATAACACGTTTAGATAATACAGAAAATATACGAAAACTGGAAAAAAATAAGATGTGAAGTTAGGTGTTGTCAAAGTTTCTCTCGTTGTGTACCAGAAGAAAATCCTCGGTACTTACTGACAGACTATTTTACTTGCACGCAAGCATTGGAGCCGGCGGCAGACCTATTGAATGACAAATTTCGTTGGACCTTGAGACCAGACATATTTTCCTAGTGCGCACGTGATTCAAATACGAGAAAATCACTTTTTCAAACAATTTTTCTATTAAAGTGTACCACTACTGTTTTATGATTCTTTGTCGTTGTACAGTAAGTGAAAATATGTGCAGTATTTTTTATATGAAAGACCATGGATACTTATGCGCAAAACGTGTTTTTACGCTTAATAAGTAGCAGTTAGTAGTATTTAGTATTAAACAATAAATAAACTTAATCATTTCATACCTTTTGTGCACTGGACGGCAGTGCTAATAGAACAGCGTGAATGGCGCGATCATATCTCTAGGCATAATTAGTGGCACAGGCGCATTTGGTGCGACGAAAACTATTAACTATGCTGTTACCACTGTAACCCAACAGACAGTTTGTTTTATCATGAATGTTGTACTATAATTGACTGCTTGAATATAACGTCAACTTAAAAACTGGAAAACGTTATAAAAGGTATTGCTTATAAACGTAGAAGGTATGGGTTTCCTTAAAATGAAATGTAATATGTCAACGTGATATTATTTTATTTAAGAGGAGATCGTAGCTTAATGAAAGAAAGAAAATATGTAATTGAAACAAAACACACTGTTTATAAATATACATACATAACATGGTTACAAAAACAAAACAAAAAGTCACAAAAAAAACTCTTATTAGTTATTAATAGTCATCATTTGATTCGATCTCTAGGTTAAGCAGTTCTTACTGCGTTCGGGTTATAGTTGAGTGAATTCTAACACTGGTTGTTCAAATATCCGACATCATCCGTGTTCCGGAAAGAACGTAAAACAGTGGTCCCGATTAATGCCGAGTGATATTAGTCTTGAGTTTGTAGAGATTGCGGAGGTTCTGGGGGATAACATCAGACGGCAATCGATCATCTTACTCACTCTCACTCTCATATTCACCTCACAGCTGCTTCTGCAATACAAGTGGACCCTGGTACGAAGCTGGGATAACGCTAGGTAGAAGATTTAATTTCATTTAAGAATTCTCTTTTTATATCGCATAAGCCCATTATCATCTTCCTCAGCCCATTTCATTCCACTGCTGGACTAGGTTCTCGTCACGTGCTTATACTTCAGCTGTTCGCCAAGGGTATCTATTTTCTGCCCGGTGCCTTTTACGATGTCGTCCCGCCATCGTGCTGGTAGTCTACTGTAAGCACAGTATGGATATGCACAATACGAATTTAAATGTAACTTAAGTCACTTTTACGAACAATTTATCAATTTATAACAATGCGAGGTTACGGATGAATTATTGTTATATAATATATGTAAATAACATATAATCTTAAACTTTATTTATAGATAAAATATTATGCATGACGAAATTAATCAAGGCTGTCGTATAATGCGTGTCAATCAAGCAATACGCTGCGACCTTCAGTTCTATGAAGCACCTAAACTTAATATCTCCGTGATTGATATAGGGTTTCGCCGTGACTTGTGAGGTCAGATGTGTAACCTTGCATTTACCTGCCATCCGCACAATTTTCTACAGCCTTAATATTCTCGGCTATTATGTTATTTGCTTTGTAAAAAATTATACGTTTTTATTTATTAAAATTGAAAAGGGTGCCGACTTTTTGCGTGGCTAAATTGTAGCACTGTGTCTACCAAAATTTATAACTTTTTTATATCAAAAGGCAAACAGGCAAGCTGAGTAATTACTAACACCCATGGAACATTGCATTACCAAGAGGCACTTACAATCCTAGCCGCCGTTTGACAACTTAGTATCCTCTTTACTTCAAATTTTAGATAATTTTTAAATAATAAAAAAATTTCAGATTTTAGTACGTCGATCGCTAGGTTAAGCACTTCTTATTTCGGCCGGGTTATAGATGGGTGACCCGCTCTAACAGAGGTTTCCAAATATCCGACCTCCTTCGTGTTACGAAAGGCACGAAAAACAGTGGGTCCCGATTATTATGACTGTGTGAGAATATAGAGATTGTGGGTGATTGGGGATGACGTCAGACGGCAGTCAAGTCATATTAACAGGGACTTTGTGTAACTGTGCAAAGTTTTGTAGTACTTTGTAGTCTTCAAGGACATAAATGTACAAACACTTTGAGCTATGTCAGGCTCCGGCATAATAAAAATGTACTTATATGCATACATATTATGTATATTACGTTATATTATATATTACTCTCATATAATAACTGTTTATTGACAGCCAAATATATTGTGTAATTGATATGTGTAAATTAGCATTATTAAACAATTATTTTTTTAGCATTATTAACTTAATTAGTAGATCTTGCCAACTTCGTATGTAACTTTTTTGTCATGTATCAGCGATTAATTTGTTTTTTATTTATTTTTAATCCGAGTAAAAGAAAATTGTTTATAATTTTTTGATTCCTTTATTTTAAACGTACTTATAGTTATAGGAACGGAGACATATTTAATAATCACAGATCACGAAAATCTTGAGAACTAAATGGTATAACAACATTGTTTTGTATTTAAAAGCGTGGAATTTGTAATGTCAATGGGATGGAATTATGGAAATAAAGTTATGGCTGCAAAAATGATGTTTGATTTTAAATTCCCTCATCCATCCCATTAATATTACCAATCCTGACTAATATATATAATAATTGTCTATTATTTAGAAATTATATTAATTACCCTACGTAATTTTAGAAAGAAATAAAAGACTTTCTCTGCGTTATCTGGTGCATTGATACATAAAATTTTGCTACGCAGTATAAAGGTAGCGGTTCGCAAACGAGACTAGCAAGCTACCAAATTGAATGGCAGTTTTGGCACAAGATTCAGCTGTTTGATTGCAATTTGTTCCAAAATGACTCGGGATCCAAATTACAGATAACTCGAGTCCTTTCTATTGACACAAAATAAAGCTTCCCTGATTGTTAAAGTAAAAGGATTTTTCATTATAGACAATAGACAACTAAGAGAGTCAGACAAAATAACAGTCTGTTTGGATGTCATGAGAATCAGCATACAAATTTGCTTCTAATAAGGAAATAAACTCCTTTAAAAACCAAAGATTCGAACGGACACATAATTTGCAAAATTATTCTATATTTACGAATCCAGCAGGCTGCACCCACACAGCTGTTAATCGACAAATTTCCAGCGTCGTAGTATAGGAATAGCTAGTTTGACCAATTTTGATGAACAAAACTTAAAACTCTTACATTAGAGCCTGGATCCCATTTTATAAGGCCTAAATCTGTGATGATTGGGGTATGGTACACGTTGCTTTGAAGAGAGTCTGAAAGAGAGGATCACATGGAAATGATAATAGCGATGAGGAAGTTTGGAGTGGAGAATTTATTAAACTTCTCCAACAAATAAAATGAGGGTTTATGGGGTAGGAGACATTGAGATAATAGACTTAAGCGGGACCAGAGGGAATGGGAAGTTAAGTGAAAGCTTTGCTCATAAGCCTATCGTATCGATGTTGACGCCGGAATTTTAGAGGATCAATACATTCTGATTAAAGAGCATTGATAGGGGAAGCTGGTCAGGATACCTGGCTAGACGAGGCGATGGCAGATGGTCTAAGACAATAGCGGAGTGGTGGCCTAGAGCAGGCTGGAGAAATCCAGGTCATTCAATAGAAGGATGGACGACATAAAAAGAGTGACAGAAGGTAGCTGGATGCGATTGATAAGAGATGAGAAGAGAGGGGAGAGTGGCATAAAAGAAAGGAGACCTATGCACAGCTGTGGGCGATTAATGGCTGATCATGATGATGATAGAGGAGGGCATTATACAATACCTAGACAACGTGACAAATAAATATTAACCAATCATAACGCACACGTAAACCTTGTTTGTGGAATAAAACATATTTCTGATGAGATTGGTTAGCCGTGTCTTGACTAAACGAGTAGCCTCGCGAGGCAGCCCCGCTAGACAAATTCCTCGGCCAGTCAGGAAGTGCCTAGCCCAAAGAAAATAACGATTTGTTAGCTATGTTCTGACTGATCGAGTAGCCTCGCGAGGCAGCCCCGCGAAGCAAAGTCCTCAGTCAGTCAGGACGTGCCTCGCCCGAGGGAAATGCATGTGCTCTAAACGAAAAACGTTTCGCGGCTAACGTTCATTCAGAACACGGCTGTTGAAAAGTTGAGCTAAAACTTAAACAAACATAGTAATGGCGAATTTTGTTTTTTTTTTCTTTAATTATTTCAATGTTTTTAGTCATTTTGCTATTCTCCCTAAGACAACTAATAATTGACATAGATAAAAAAGAACTTCAAGTACTAATAATGAATATTCAGACTTACCTAGAATATACAGAGCGAATTTGCTCAAATGCATATGTATATACATATACATATATATCTTGTAAATGATAGCAGTAGCAGTAAATGTTAACGCCTAACAATGACAGGATAAGTCATGAATAACTCTATTCATTTTTTGCTCAAGTCTGTGCGTATGTGATAGTACGTTCACAATTACAACTGGCATTGTACGAGCGAAAAAATACCATTGTACGCGTATAGTGGGAACTAATTTTGTCACGTCTTTCAACTCTTACACGACCGGTCGTTTATTTTTGACAGAATCAACTAGCAACAATACTCTACCGGACTCAAATAAAGATTCCACTTCTTAATTTGACAGGATTTCACTAAAACCGGAACCAGACTGAGCTCAAAGCGTTTGTACGTTTTTATCCTTGAAGTCTACAAAGTTCTGCAAAACTTTGTGTAGTTACACACAAAGTCCCCGGCCACACTACATGATCATTGAAATGATCATTCAAATGAAGCTATGTCTGGCTCCGGTATAAGAACATATACGTATATCTGATTGACTGACAATTCTAACACAAATTTTTAGTAATCTTTATGTAAAAGAAATGTTGCTAAATAAAACGAAATACTATCAATAATTACAGTTGAATTAAATTATATTTAGTATTCTTCATAATTACAATATTTCTGAAGAAAATATTTTATGAATAACACTAGCTGTGCTCGCAACTTCGTCCGTGTAAAATTAGATTTAAAAAAATAGATTCAGTTTTAGCGTGATGATATATAACCTTACTCGATAAATGGGCCATCTAACACTGGAAGACTTTTTTCAATGGATCTGTAGTTCCTGGGATTAGCGCGTTCAAGCAAACAAACTCTTCAGTTTTAAATATTAAATATAGGAGTATAGATATAAAAAAGTATAGATTATTACACTAAATTTTCAATGAAACCTATTTATTTAGCAAAATAAAAGCTATGCTATGCTGTTTTGAATAAAAATTTAAATTAATTCACTTACCAATGTTTTGTTTTGAAATTTGAAGTTAGACGTTCATTTTTTATTCAACAACAGTTTAAAGGGTGCCGGGGGTTCAGACGTGTGCCCTCCCAATCTTCCCCCTGACCACCACCATCACACGAAAAAAAAAAAAAAAAAAAAAAAACCTGCATTGCGAATCCATGGAATATTAAGTAATAGTGCCTTATTTCTTGGTATTATACTTTAAGCTTAAAATAATAATAATTTTATCTTTGTCTCGTTTATTTGTATACAATAAAAGGCAGTAATAATAGATAAAGCGTTTTACTCTTCAAAGAGCAACAACAATACAATATCGTATATGTCCTTTTTATGTTTAACAAAGGAGATCAACAAAAGCGCATTAAAAGAAAGATTGTGAAACCGCTTGTTCGAATTGAGAATCTATACTAATTTATATGAAGCTGAAGATTTTGTTCGTTTGTTTATTTGAACGCGCTAATCTCAAGAAATACTGAACCAATTTGAAAAATTCTTTCAGTGTTAGATAGCGCATTTATCGAGGAAGGCTATAGGCTAAATAATATCATTATGCTAAAAATTTTCACCTAATTTTACGCGGTCGAAGTTGTTATATATTTTTTAAATAATAAATAAAGTAGGTATTTTAATTAACCCTTTTCTAGAAAGATTTCTGAGGACGGTTCTAAACTATTTTCGGATACTGTGGTACTTGTGGTAATCCAAATTAAATTAAACATGGCTTAATTAGCTGTATTTAACATCGAGTATACATGTCTTAATAATCAGATACATATTGCACAATATCACTTGTATGAGTAGACTATATTGTAGTTCTATTGTTTATTTTAGCTGGTTCTGTTTTATTGGTGTAGATATATTTTTTGGTATAAAGGGTTCAAAATTATAATACTGTTATTGTATTTATGTTTCATACATCACGAATCCGCATTTAAATATTAGTACAAGCTTTTACAAAACCTCCAATAATATTTGGGAGATGTCTTTAAATAAATTTAAGTCTTTTATAAAATTAAACTCATTCAAAAATCCTATTATAATGTAAATAATTATTTAAATGATGATGATGCTTGGAAATAAATTGCTCTAATTTTATACATTACCTACGCATCGATCATTTTTAATTCTGTCAACAACGATTGTAAATACTATGATGCAATCACTGTACAAATAAAGGAGAAATTTTTTATGAATGACTTTACCAAATTTTCGAATTTAATTAACATAAGTTATACAGAAAAATTACCATATTTTAATGTGTGTAATATTTTTTCTATGATGAATTAGTGTTATTTATTGCGACTATAAGCTAACTTGAAACTTTAAGATTAGTATTTAGAAGTTTGTTTATAGAATTTTATGATGTGCGCAGTAAATATGTGAAGGAATAAATATTCATTACTGCCCTTTATTATGTCAAAGTAATTATTGTCGTCTCCCACGATCCCCGGAGTAGAAGGCTGGGTCCCTGCCCACTGTGCCAACGGGCCAGTCAAAGTATATTATTACGATACCAGTTTAAACCCGTGACTTCGTTCAATTTATGGTTATTTCCTTTTTTTTGTGGAACGCTATTTCTCTTGTGTTGAAAAGTTCCTGAAAATAAAAATATTAATGTGGTATTACTCTAAGAAAATATTCAAGTTCCATTTAGTTTAGAAAAGAAGAAAATTGTAAAGCAACGTTCAGCAAAATGTCTAAGTAGTTAGTTAGATTTTATCATTTAATTAAGTTTCTCGCGATAATAATGTTATTTATGAAAGCTTAAGCAAATTACGAATTTAATTGAAAATTATGTTACTGTTAAAAAGCTATATTATTTGGTTTTTAAATTGGTAAATAGGTGGGTATATCGAAGTTGAATGAATAAGTAGCTAGCAGATACATCATAAAAGAATAGAATTAAATTGAGAAATCTTATTGTAATGTGACATGGGTTTTACAAATTCTGTTAATTGGAAAATAATATAAAAATGAGCACTGATTCGAATTTTTATGTTATTTTTTTATTAATGACAATTACAAAGATATTTAAAAAAAAACACTATTGTTTGTTTTCTAGCATTCCAAATTTTCATTATTAGAAATTAGAGAAAACGATTTATGCATTTATTTGAATAAAGTATCAATTGTTTTCTGTCTATGCCTAGCGACTATGTACACTTATCTCACGTGCATTTTTTGGCCATTTTTGTATTTACCCACTTTTTAATGTTCTAACCAAAAAATGGCATAGATTTTAATTTAACAGATATATTATCAATAAATTTTAGAGCTTTTTCCTGCAATTAGTAATACCGTGGAAAATTATTATTTTATTTTAACGCTCGACGTGTCTAGCTGAAAAGTTATATTTCTATGTAAAACCGAATAAAATACTCGTTGAAACATTTAGTTATAGCTCATCTGTTATTTATATTTCTAGTTATAGTCTAAATTCGAACATACTACAACAGTTTTCTGGCTATGTGTGTATTGCATTGAATTCTGGAAAATGGGACACAAATAGCAATGAAATAAAATTGCTATTTGTGTCCCATTTACCAAAATTCAATGGATCAAGAATTCAAGAAACATAAAGAAAATATAATATTTAATTGTTATTTTTTGACGACCGCGACTTTTGCACGTTTAAAATATTCACCCAAATAGACACAAGTCTATTGCACAATTCTTCTGCTCTTAGAACAATTCTTTAATTTCGTTCCACGTTTTTTCTTGCTTTTTCAGACTAAAGCAGCCAGAAGATCTGCTCGATGATGTCCATCTTCTGGTACAACCTCTGATAGGGATGTAATTACATAAACTTTACTTTCCATTGGTTATCTTTATTATTTTAGAGGTAAGTACTGGTATATAAGAAAATCTTTTGCTAATATATGTATCTATCTGTCTATTGTACTAACATCTACGTAATTTTTAATAAGGTACCAAATTGCGACAAAGTTTTCTTTTGTCTTTTGGTTTGTCTTTCTTCTTTGATTATAATGGGAATTTCATTTGATGAACAGAATTACAGAAATTGTGTATTCTATAGATATATATAAATAAAGCTTATAACGTTGATATGTTAGATATAATATAAATATTAGAAATGACGTTCGCGAACTTGATTTGTTTATTATATACGTATTCTTATCACGGTTTGTAACAGAATATTATTATTTAAAGTTTCGGTAGTTGATGCTCATAAATTTATTCATTTTAAATTATTGTGGATTTATCTTTATAAGTCTGTAAAAATCCTATAAAAAAAAATGTACCAAAGCTTACACTTACTAAATAAACAGTCAAAAATAGAAAAGGATACTAGATTTTAATCGAAATAAAACAAAAATAAGCATTATAATAGTTGTAACACTTACAAAATTACATTGTCGTAAATAATAAAGCCCGAGTTGAGTAAAACTTCCAATGCTTTTTATTTTGTGACGTCAGACAACCGGGATGCGTCACCTTCGGTCGCGACGTGAAGTGGCGATATTATTTTCGTGTTTAGTTAATTTTTATTATCCTTTTTTCAGTTGTCAACGTTGTCCTAATTTTAAGTTACATTTGTTCCTGTAAACAGTTTTTCTAATAAATTTTCATTTTCAAAATTATCATCATTATCATATCATTAAGCTATGCAGTAATAAATAAATATTTCCTTTTTCTATACCGAGGTTTCAAGGTGCAGTACCCGAATATAAAATTTGCATTCAAGAAAACTTCAATAATAAAGAATTCTTTACAGTTGACAATATCAAAATCATTGGTCAGGGAGAGCGAAACGTATCTTTCGCACCTAATGCAATTTAAACTTTGGGATCACATGAGCCTTGTCTCGTTGCCATGGCAACCCCCCATCGGATGAATTTCGGCAAATGCGCGTTGTGTACGGATAAAGGAAATGGTATTTAGAGGTGAATATCATTAGTACATCGAGCCTTCCATACGACAAATTGACTGTTAAGCTAAGCTTGCATTTACGTATAGTAATTAGTATACTTCCCTCTTTTCTCAAGGGACGGCAACGGATCTGTGAGCCTTCTGTTAGTCCAGTTACATGGTAGCTTCGGTAGACACTCAGACAAACAGCCTGCCCTTTTCTTCTTATTACTTACTAGCTGTTTTTACTACTTCGTCTCCGTAAAATTGTGAGAGCCTTTACACCTCCTTTATCTAGCCCTATCGATAAATCCCTTCTTAGCAGATATCTACTAAGTATAATCTGCCTCCTTGCCAAATTTCGTTTTCATATGTCGAGGTTTTCGTCATGGTTTTCGAGATTCAGTATTAGATGACCCTTCGGCTTTATATATAAGTACATGTTACATTTCTTTCTATTTTGTCTGTATTGCATATTCTCGTGTACGCCATCATTATCATCATCCACAACCTTATCACTCCCAGTGCTGGGTAAAGGTCTCTCCCCGTTTGTACCACTCCTCACGGTCTTGAGCCAATCTGGACCAGTTTCGATCTGCGATAGATATTATGTCGTCGACCCATCTAGTTGCTGGACGACCAATTGCCTCGGCCGCCACTCAGTCACTGTCTTACTCCACCTGTCGTCACTTCATCGGGCCTAGTGTCCTTCCTGCCCAACTCCACTTGAGTTGCAACACTGTGTCTCCGATATCCCGAACTTTTGGCTTCGTCGGATTGCATACGCCATATATAAAAGTAATTTTGTTTTCTGTCCATTGAAAAGAATAGGTACCTTCAATTTGTGAGTATAATACCCGCTATCCGCAACATCAGCATTACTAATAAGGGTAGGGTCCAGTAATAGCGGACGAGTATTCAATCCTCCTGAGCCACTTCACTCGCTAGACTAAATGTAATGGGATAAAATTGATGGGAGTGGCCCTTCAAATAAATAATTAATTTTCTATTTTTCCTTATAGAAAGTAGAATTTAGGAGAAACAATAGTTATTCGTGACTACAAGTTCAATCACGTAGGGGACTACAGGTCTTTATGCTCATTCTTGGGATAAAGAATCTATACCTCATTATGAATCTAAAACCTGAGCTGAAAATAAAGTAAATTTATAGCTATAAATCTTTTTTATATAAGCTTTCAGATAGTGGGTACTAATTCCACTTCGTTAACAAATGTTATTCATTAGGGCGATCGGAGCAAGTCTTAATTCTAGCCCACAACCTGAGTAGTTTTACGGTACACTTTACTGAAAGTTTGACGCCTATCGACCGGCAACGCATCTGCGAGCCTTCTTGTGTTGCAGTTGTTCATGGGCAACGGTAGTCATTTATAGGAATGCCGCTAGCTCGCTTGCCCCTTTTTATATAAAAATAAGAAAATAGATTTGACATTTAACTTAACTACATATGTAAATGTTTTATCTATCAAAAAAAATACCCAAAACTTCATTCTTCATGAGCCCTCACAAAGCTCAACATTTTTCTAATACTTCGCTAGGCCTGAATTTGTTAAATTCCATTCTGCTTTCGACAAAAAAAAAATCGTATCCATTCAAATTTTATGTGGTTTTTATTTTAAGAATTAAAATAAGTCTCGTATATTGCTGCGTCTTTCAGTACTGAAAAAAAAATACTTCTTCCAAATCCCTGCCCATAAAAGTGTAATAAAAAATAACTGCACGAAATGAACGGGCGATATTTAAAAGCAAATCCCAATACTCTTTCGGATAGACGGAATATATCACCGAAACGCAATAAAAAAGGAAACCATCGTGAGCAACAGTCGCTACTTTTTATTTAGTGTCTTAAGGGCTCCTGCAAACTATGAAAGATCTCATATCAGATAGTCACAATGAATACATCGGAGACAACTGACTTAATCAACCATTCAATGAACAGCTTAGGCTCTTTACTAAATGGTGACGTTTAACTAACTTTCCGAATAATATTCAGCCATTTCATCAACCTTGTCTCGTCTGTTCAAAGTTTAAACAAAAAATAACAAAAAAGGTGAAGAGGGGAGCTTCGATACACTCATATTCCGTCTCAACTTTCTATCTGTTTTCAACAGAAGAACATGGGCACTCGTTAAGATCGGTTTATTTTATTGTGAAATGGTGATAACAAAGAAACTACCCCTCTAAGTTTGCTGTAGGCTCTTCTCAGTGTAGGGCGCGTCGGAACTCTTGTAAACTTAGCTTTAATTTCCTAAAACTTAGTACGAAATGTTATAATGTACATGACGTTTATAATTGTACAGTACTGTAAAGTCTATATAAATAAGGCATTTTTGACTTTGACTTTGATAATAAAAATGTCCAATACAAAAAATCATTTCTAGCGTCACAAGTTGCTCAGCGTGTAAGCAGCCTAATTCTAGATCGGATCTGGTGATTTCGGCTGGGATTTTCTAGGAGTTATCTCCGTCAATATACGGTTTCTTCTCTAAAGTCGCTTTGTTTCCACTTGTAAATCTGATTCCGATATACTTGTGAGCTCAAATGGGAATTGCTTTCTTTTTCAACTAACATCGTATTGAAGGTATAACATCAAAATAAATGGTTAATAAATAAGGATTAAAGGTTTAAATATAGCAGGTTCGATAGTTTTTAAGCCGTACATATGGAAACCATAGAGTAGTATGAACACGTGAAAACTGTAATATGAATTTCATGTTAAAATGTCTACGGTAAAGACTAACGAAAATATTTTTATATATTGATATTATGAACTTGAAGGAGGTCGTAGCTTGATCAGTGACCGGCATTTAAGTCAGTCGCTAGGTTAAGCACTTCTTACCGCGACCAGGTGATGGATGGGTGACCCATTCTAACACTGATTTTTCAAACATCCAGCCTTCTCCGTGTTTCAGATGGCACGTAAAACAGTGGGTCCCGATTAATGTCACAGGGTTATTTGTTAGGAAATAACATAATTCATAAGGACTTTCGACCTTAGCGGGGCAAACCAATTTCTGGGTTGACATTTAGTATATAAAGTTAGTGTTTATGTAACGATGTGTGAGTGGAAATAAGTATGTGTGAAATAATGTTTGTATTCTTTTATTAGCATTTTATTGTATATATATTTTAGTATACTCTTATAATAGTTTATTTTAGTAAAAAAGATTACATATCATTACAAGGTTTCCTGAGCCTTCTTTTATAGGTAGTGTTACTACCTCTGTGTCAAAAGTGCTCCGCTCCTACGTAAATAAAGTAAACTAAAAATAAATATAAGAAAAATAGTATTAACCATGCTTTAACATTATGATTGAGTACACACTATTTTGACATGACGACATATCTAATTTAGGAGATCTCCTCCAACGAGGGTCAACATAGATGTGGATAAGATAGAATTACTATAACCGGGTGATAATGTCTTTTATATATGAAACCATAGTGTGATGTGTCACTTTTATTTAAAATATAAAATAAATAAAAAAGTTATCAAAAAAAAAAATTGAGACTGAGTGATCGTTAGACAATTGTTTGTTAGCAAAGCAAAGCAAAGGTTTGTTAGCAATCATTGCATGATTTTTGTAAGAAATAGGAGTAATTAATTGTAACGATATTTTCTTTAAATTTAATGCTATTTTTTTTATATACCTATATTAAATGTAATGTCGATTATAAAAATGCTTTTTTATTATTTAAATATATATCATTCTTTAATTGAACTATCTGCTGGCTGTGATTTTAATATTAAATATCTTTTATTTAAAGTAGATAATAAGATCGCAATCACGGACCTGTCTCTTATACTAGTAAGTTATGTTTCAGTAAATAGAAACTTGTATCATTTATCATTATCCACATCCTTTTGCCTCCAGGGGGTTGATCTTTCTTTTTGTTGTCGCGTTTCTTTCGGTTTTTTGAGAGTTCCCGGTGGCCTAAATCCTTTTTTAAAGGCCTGCAACGTATCTGCGAGCATATTGGTGAGCAGATCTCGCTATGTACGTTAAATCTACAGATCTAATGAGGATAGGTATCTTATCTGGGTCAACTGTTATAAAATTGATAACTAATTATTTAATGTACATACTTTAATTCATTGTATTAATATTATTAAGTAATTATTTATTCTCAAAAAAAAAGTTGATAATTTGAATAAAAAATTAAAAGCATGATTTCAATTTACACTTTCTTGATAGACATTAACGTTTTGGCAATTCGACAATTGTATTATACTTGGTTCCCAATGTTTAAAGCAATTTGTAAAGCCCAAAAACAACAAACAAAGGTGAAAATCAAACAAATTATGGCCACGCCCGCACCAATCATCGGCGATTATTTAGTGTTTGTTACATCAAATAAATAAATTAAATTAAATGGCTTATCAGTCAAAAGATCTAGTACGAACGGTATGTACTTGCAAAATTTTTTACTACTTTAAATAATCATTCAACTTCTTTTAATTTTTCTGTTAAATCTTCCCTGTAGTAAGGTGAATGCACCAAAACAAACAAAATTTATCCGTAAAGCCGTTTTCGACTTTTTTTTTCGACAAGGGGCCAACGAGCAGGCGACATTCAAATAAGTGAAACCGACGCCCATTGTCAATTGCAACAAAAGTGGCAAACAAAAAGAAAAAGGATATAAAAGTAGATGGGGAGGAGAGAAAGGTTGCAGATACTACAGATCGTCATATAGATGATCTTTCACTTTTATATATACTAGAGATTGTAAAAGAAAAATCTAACGCACTAAAACAAATTTCCCATTCTAATTATAATCATAATTCTTTATGTGCTAAAAATTTGGTACTACAATGATATCAAATATAACTGAGTCCAAGCACATTTAACTAGCTTAATAGCCTGCAAATTATTATTAATAATTAAGTATTAAGGAAAACTTTAGAATATACAACAATGTTAAAAGTATGATATAAAGTCATGAATTAAATTATAAAAGAAACATACAAATAAGTCAGTGAAAGTACAAATTATGATTTATCATATATTATTAATACAAATATTCATTCAATTCAGCAATAATGGTATAGAAACACATTAAAAATATTTTAAATGTCATTTTGAGCATTTCTTAATAATAATAAACTATATACATCTATATTATAATATATAATATAATATAAATATATCTATATTATCTATTTTTAATAATAATAATAATAAATATACTTGATAATTTCCTTTTAGGCTATTTCTAAGTTACCATCCACTCTTGATAGTTACTTTTTGGCTACTTTTTAGTTTCTATCCACTCTTGATAGTTACTTTTTAGGCTACTTTTTAGTTACTATCCACTCTTTGTAGTTACTTTTTAGGTGACTCCTTAGTTACTATCCACGCTTGATAGTTACTTTTTATAATATTACATATTATAAAAAAATATTAACATTCGCACACCTTTCTCTATTGGAACTACAATTGTGCCAAATTTCATGCTCCTTCATCCGCGCAAAATGGTTTCTACTCTTTTTGCTTCACGTATTAATATATGAATAATATTATAAAATACTTTTCTATTTATAAAACGCTTTTTCATTTTAGTATTTAATAATTAAAATATTTGAAAAAAAAAAACTGCTTGTAATTAAGTCTAAGTAAATGAAGATATAATATGTAACTTTGAATTAAAACATTAAAAGAAGTTAAACTTCATTTTGTGTATTTTGTACACTTGCACGCCAAATATTATTCTTATTAAAAAATCTTACAGGTAGTAAGTAGCTATAGTACTTGAGTAGCTCTGTGATCTTTTAAAAGAGAAATAAGTCAGGATTTGAAGTAATCAAATCGTTATTGTTTTTAAAACAAAGTTTTTTAGTGTGTCATATATTCCTATGTATTAATTTATAATTTTATTTTAATAAAGCATCATACATTTATAAAGTTACAGTTATCTGACGAATGAGTTACCATTCAAGTTTGTCTAAATAAAGAAATTACATTCGCCAATTTTAATATTAAGATTCTCTTCAACGTAATTAATTTTTATCGCTTTCAATATATAATTACGTACTAGACCTTCGTGCAAGTGGAATCCCTAGAGTTTCCAAAATAGAAATCTATTTTCATTGATATTTTTCATAAAAAAGGAATACAATCTCCAATAATCATGTGACATTAGTTTTAGAAATTCTCGGTAAAACATTAGTGTAATGGAAACCCTATTTTAATGTTTAATTGATAACAAAGTGCCTGAATGAATTAAATTTTCAATTTTTTTTAAATTAATTATGAATAAGGTAGCTAGCTTCATCACTATAATTTTTTTAATTAATGTGTATTTTTAATTTTAAGTGTTGCAATCGAATGTGATGTGGATAATCTAAAATTTTTGCTATAATTACGCACAATAATCCAATCCAATTTCAATCGAAAAAGCAAGTGTGGAAATTTTAAAATTCGTAGATGCTCAGACACTTTACTAATTAAGTCAGGTACTATCTGCGAGGCTGAATCTTTGGATATATAATATAACGGAAGGCACGTAAAACAGTGAACCCTGGTGAATGTCACTTTGTGATAGTAGTCGTCAAGTTGTAGAGATCGTGAGGGTTCCGAGGTTGACGTCAGATGGCAATCGGTCATCTTAACTCGCCCCTCAGCCATCTCCTCTGCAATCTAAGCGTACTCTCGTACTAGACCGGGATAACACAGGGAAGAAGAACAAGATTAGGTGAAATTCCCGGAAAACTTTCTCCTGGTAGATAGCGACAAAAGTGGTTCTAGAATAGGATATAGGAGTGGACTTAAGTATTAAAAAGAATTGCTGTGGATCGTGGAAGTTTTCAGCAGCTGAACGCCAAATTTCAGTTCGAGGAAGGCACCCGATGATGATGAATATTAACATTTCTTTTTTGAATACCAAATTATTTTGAAATTTAAATTAGTCGAATGAAAAAAAATCAGCTCCACGTCACATGTATGGGAGCCACCAGAAAATTTAAAATTTGTTTTATTTTAAGATTTCAAAAAGAAAACCTGTACTGACCGCAGTACATAACTGTACCTGTCATGTATTTATGTTCACAATTGTAGAAGGTTGTTAGGGCGGATAAAAGGACAGACGGACAGAGCAAAACTATAGAGCTGACATAATTTTTCAGGCACAACAAGCAGGCCAATCCAAAGATAATGAAGATAAGAAGAAGTCAAGTCCAGCAGATGTGCCACGAATCACGCCGCATGTTGAATTACCGCCCCAGGTCTTGCAGGTAAATTAACTTTGTATCTGTTCCATGGGAATCCAACAGCCCTAAAAACGTGTGATATAAAAAATAAGTACTTTGTCCTGACAAATAAACTCACTGGAAATGGAATACATGACTTTTATGCAGTAAAAGTGGGAGCAACGCTATACCAGCAAAATCAGCTCTACAGTCTTTAAAAACCCTTGGCTGGTCAAGGATTTATAAATCGATGGCTTCTAGATAAAGTATCGTAAGCTATATTCTTGCCATTTTCACCTCTTTAGGTGTTTTAAATGAACTTGATGAGTTCTATCAATTGTATTAATTACAAAGTATTTTGAAATTAATACCGTTCATAGGACTCATCAAATTCATTTAAAAAAAGTGAGATTGGCAAGAATGTAGCTTATGATTTTTTACACACGAGCCAATGAAATTCTCTATTATATCTAAACCACATAAATAGGATCATAACAAATTTGGCTATGTAGGGGAGGAAAGACTGGCAGTGGATGCAAGCATTTAAGAGATTCCTAACACTTGGGTCGCAAGTCCCAGGCACTGCTCTGATACCTACCTCTGCGGCATGGCGGCCTTTCACCCGTATATTTATTTAATTATCAAATGTATATCAGACACCATTTAACTTAGATGTGTCATTAAAACAATTAAGTTTTCTATCATACGAACATTACACAATAATTTAAATAGTCCTTTATATATTTATTGGTTTACCATTCAACTGATTATCTATGATTGTAATAAACATAGAATTAAACAACTCTTTTCAGGTGCGAACAGTTCTGGAAAATCCCACCAGGTATCACGTGATCCAGAAACAAAAGAGTCAAGTGCGGCAATATCTCAGTGAGTCATTTACACCACAACCACAGGTAATTACAAAAATATTATTTTCAGCTATATTTTATTAATAAATAATAGAATTTGTCATAAAGTTTCACTTTAATAGGTGGCAGGTGCAGGCCGCGGCGCGCCTACTCAAAGCGCCCCAGAATTAAGTAATAGACCGCCTTCTCCCGATATAGCATCATCCTCCAGCCTTCTTAGCCCTGGAATTTGTTCAGCAGGTGCTAATTCCGAAGTAAGTAAAGTAGTTTTTCTTTAATCACCTGCCTACTCTTCACATTGAAATTATGTAAAATTGTATTTTGATCACTGCCTTGCAATTTAAATTTTCTACCTACCTTTTTTTTTATCTCGTTGCAAGTATTACATCTGTTAATTTGATATTTTTTTCTATCTTGATCTCATCATCAACACTGCCTTTTCCTCCACAATAATCTTTTTTTTGCTATCTTATACAATACAATCATCAATTTATAGACTAGTATTGAATTCATTAAATCACTTCTATAATCTACGGCATTGAGATATTCCACCAAAAATACCTATGTTAAATTTAAAATAGTTTCTACAGTATTTAAAATATGTTTGCATTACTATTTGCAGACAGATGAGTTCCTAGAAGATATTCTTTCTTTGGATAGTGGCGCAGGGCCTCTTTCCTCATCCGAGCCTGCGTCCACAACCAGCTCGGTTGCTGGCGACTGTGGCCTGCTCTCCGATGCAGATATGCACGCCCTTGCCAAAGATCGACAGAAGAAAGATAATCATAATATGAGTAAGCAACTTTTAAATTCAAAACACATATTTTTTTGAAGCCTTAATAAGTTAACGGTCGAAAGACTGACTAGAATCGTCTTTGTCAACTCTATCAAAAGCTTTTTAAAAATCTGCATATGTTATTATAGGAATAAAAAAGAAATTAAAATGGCTTGGTAAATTTAGTCACTGATATTTTGCATAGCATTAACGATAAAGTTGTTTGGTAGGCTTATGTATTAGGACTAGATATTATGGTAACATAATGGTTGAAGTCAATAATTTCAATCATTATGTTATGTTTGCAAATCTGCGTTAGAATTTATTATTCACTCAGTAGATACCAACTCACGATACACGTAATTAATTGTATTGCAGTTGAACGCCGACGCCGATTCAATATTAATGACCGAATAAAAGAACTCGGCACCCTTCTTCCTAAAACGAATGACCCCTTCTACGAAGTCATCAGAGACGTCAGACCGAACAAAGGGACCATTTTGAAAAGCAGCGTGGACTATATTAAATGTTTAAGGGACGAAGTAAACAGGCTCAAGCAGAGCGAACAGAGAAGAAAGCAGATCGAATTGCACAATAGGAAGCTAATGTTAAGGATACAGGTAAACACATCATGCTGAACAAATTGACTTGTCTTAAATTAAGAGTGAAAATTTTGAATATGAATATATTACGAATCGTTTTATCTATATGTATAAAAGTGAAAGGTCACCAAACACGAAATCTCGAAAACCTCGGGACGTACGAAGATGAAATTAGGCAAGGCAGGTTTATAGTTAATTAGTAGACTTCCGTTAAGAAAGAACTTTCCTATTAAACTCGCGACAGTATGTCTTGATGTGTCACTGACATTTGAAGAGGATTTTAAGGTGCTCTACTTAACTAATGGTGGTCTACGTGGTGCGGTTCAAACGATGTCCAACCTCAAGTCGTGCCCCGTTTTCCCTAACACTTGCACACAAGAGGATTTCTATGGCTCCCATGTAAAGCATCGTAAGCCATATTCTTGCCATTCTCACTTTTTTGCGTATTCCAAAAGATGAGTAATGACTTTTATTAACTGTATTATTTTAAAAGTAGAATAATTAACTTCACTCTATTAACTGTATTAATTTAAAAGTAAAATACTTTACTTTTAAATTAATACAATTAATAAAACTCATTAAGTTCATTTAGAAAGCGTAAAAATGTGAGAATGGCAAGAATATGACTTACGATACTTTACGTAGGAGCCAAAACTTGTTTATTTAATTTGATTAGGAAACGGAAGAATACGGCGGATATATAAAAGAAAAGTTCCCATTAATATACTGCTCTATGCTAATTGTTCAAATCGGATGTTACTTTGCACAAAATTATTATAAATCTTAAAAAAAGAATACTTGATTCATTTGGATCCGGGTTCAAAGAATTATTTGCATAAAGCTTTATTTAATTTATTTAGATCTAAATCCATACCACGGCGCCTAAGCCTGGATCCAGACTGTTTTATTTTCATGTCTTAACGCATTAAACTAAACTAAGGGTATTCAGGCAAATTATTTTTTCTTTAAAATTACACAGATTATCGTAAACTTTACACGTTTAAGGGCGTTTTGCTGGCTGACTGTAATGGCATCTAAAGGTGATTCTTTAAATTGATTAATTAACCTTTTTTAAATAATTTTGTTTGTCTCGGTAATACTAAACCCATTATATCGTGTACCTTAGTAGTCTGTACACAGTTTTTTTAATACTGCCGCCAGTATTTAATGAATAAAAGGAATAAATTTTTAATTTACTATATCTATACTAATGTATAAAGCTGAAGAGTTTGTTTGTTTGAACGCGCTAATCTCAGAAAGTACATAACCGATTTGAAAAATTCTTTCAGTGTTAGATAGGTCATTTATCGAGGAAGGCTACGGGCTATATATCATAACGCTAAGTTTTTCTCACCTGTAATTTCAGAGGCAGTTGAAATTACAGGTGAGAAAAATGAGTTATGCCCATGGTTTATCCATGTGTAAGCTTTTAATTTAACTAGAGATCGCCTGGTGGTTGATTGCCGGTGGCAAATATTTGATAGATGCTTATTTAAAGCTTTGTACAAATTTCAATTCTTTGTACAAATCACATATTCCTCTGCCCGTGCAATTGTCTTAAAATGGTGTCGAAAGATTTTTCTTCGCGTATAGATTTTTTCGTGATGACTTTTTTAATTTTCATAAAGGGACTACATGTTTTCTAGGAAAACGTTTGTATGTTACCCTTTGATTTCTTGTTTGACGTTGTACTCGTCTGCTATTAGCCAATCAACTAATCTTCTTTATGTATTTACCATAAAACGTGACGTCAAAAGTTTATTTGAAATATTTTGAAGTAGCGACCAATTTTCCATTTTTCAGTAATTCTAAATGATTTTTTGGCTTTCCTTTCTTTCTTTTCTTTTAAACCGAATGAAATAAGGGAATTAAAACAAAACAAACGGAATCTAAACAGGTTTAGACATTTCTGAGTGTTAGCGACACTAAGGAACAACGATTGATTTTATACATATAGATGTATGATGCAATGTCTTATAAGTTATTCCCGTCTAGACTTCACGCCACCAATTTTAAAATATTTTATTTGACATATTAAGAGATTGTATATTATAAAAACTAGTAGCTTCGCTTCATAATTTTAGAAGTTTCTTACCCTGGGACATGTTTTATATCACGATCGTATTAGCTAAGTAGACACTCCTTACTGTCACACGAAGTATAGTAATAAATGTATCGAGAATTACGTCTTTTATTTTTCATTTTGTAGTGAATTATAGATACATATATTAGTGGTATTTTAAGGTATCTTTTTATAATTGTATTAGATATTATTGGACATAAATATATTATTGTATACGATTATTAGATATAATATAATATTTATAGATTTATTTTATAATTTTATGATAGGAAATATATTAATGTATAAATTAATAATGAAGATCGCAGATGCGTTTTCGACATTAAAAAATTGTATGCCCTTTTTTTAAAGGTCGTTTAATTATATCGGTTCTAAATTAACGCAGCTGGTAAGTAAACCTACAAAGTTATTGTGTGAGGCAAGGCATTAATCTGTATATCAAAGCGAAACATCACTTACCACGAAATCTCGAAAACTGCCGGACTTATAAAGATTATATTTGGCAGAGAGATAGTTTGTAGTTAGAAGACATTCGCTAAGAACGGATTCATCGAAGGAGCTAGATTCAGGTGGCCTAAGGACAAGTTTTCAAAACAAAAAGCAATCCAGTTTCAAGAGAATTCATAAGAGTCGCAACACATATGTACATACGATGCGTAGATGTTAAGATCCTTAGGGAGTATCTTAGCTTGTTGCGGTACAGGATTCATATTTAAGTTACTGTCTCAGAATTTATAGATGTATTAGTATCAAATGTTTTTAATTGAAATACGATATTCTGCTTGAGTTATTCATATTAATTTCTGCGTCTTGGAAGCAATTCGATGACTCCAGCGTAAAATATAGTAAGTCACATTCTTGCCTATCTCACTTTTGTACGTTGTTTAAATGAACTAAGTGAGTTCTGTTAAGTGTAATTATTTTTAAAGTAGCATTTTTAGTATTATAGTTTGATTTTTCGAAACGCAACGGATTTTACAAAAGCACTATTTTTAAAGCGTAAACATATTCTAGTTGTATAATATTCTAATAAAAATATTAACAGTGATTGACTGTCTTTTATGTAACTTTAGTTTAATTATTTAATCAAATTAAAAGTAGATAAACATTATATAACTGTTTTTTTTTTTAACTTTTTTTTCTTTTTTAAAAGAATATTAGGAATACTTTTTAGGTATGTCTAATATTTCCTTTTCCCCTCCTTCTAAGTTGAAATTAAAAGCTCGTATTAGGAGTGGGTGCGACAATACCCCAACGGCGGTGGGGTACCTTGTGGATTTCAGTCCATACCTTATACCGTTGATCTATTGAGGCTCTTCGAGCGTACTGACAGAAGTAAGAACTTATTATATCCCACTATTAATATAAACGTGTGGGTACCTTACATGTTTCATTTCACGTTTCAACTGAGCAGCTGCTAAAGCTTTATTAAATGATGTAGTCAAATCCAATAAAAACATATATAATATGTAGTAGTAGACTTTTACAAGCTCTTTTGAGTCGTCGAATATTCTAAAATCTACCAACGATTCGGAAAAGTCGAGCCACGAGAATAATCAGCAAGAACCTCGTTAGCCTTTTTTTTTAAAAACAGTTCTTAAAAAAATGAATTCAATACATTTCCATGTTAACTATAAAGTACAGAGGTGGAGCGACTCAAGTTCAAGCAGTTTTATGTTTAATATAGACTGTATAGTTTATATTTTCTGGTGTCACGATACGTATTTCTGGTGTTTCCTCAGGGATATCATGATATCCGAATTTCTGGAAAAAAAATCAACACAATGAACCTTAATTTAAAAGAATATTTGGTCTTTGTATTGATATTCTTGTATGTTATTATTTATCGTAGGTACATCAGGATAAAATTTCATAGAATATTTTTTTGCACGCCATATTATATCAGATTGTACATTTTGTATAATAATGAGAACATTGTAACAGTCTGTCAAATAAAGAATTTGATTTGATAAATCAGACGAGCGAAAATCCAACATCAACGCCAAGACAATGCCTGCTGAGTCCGCTAGTTAAGAATAAGGCGATGCCAAGTTCAAAAGTAACAAAAATAATACTTATATACTCATAACAAAAGAAAAATAACACATATAAGTAATTAAATGTTAATTCGCGTGGGCGGCACCTACTTCAGCCCATCAGTGTCCAGCACATCGTATACATATGTACCTAAGTATAAATTATTGCTTTTTAATTCCTTGCTGGTTGTTGAAGGCGGTTTTCTTTTTCTTAAAAAATAATTTATTATTCATTCTTAATTGATAAATAACTCTTTTTATTAATCGTATTTATAGCTCATGCAATTTTTATGTGCTCGAAACGGTTTTAAGACATTTTTCAATACATCATCGCGGATTGAATGAGTTTCCTTGAATACCAATGAAAGAGATGAGAGTAAAGAATGACGGATTCTTTAGGATTCTTCACAAAAAACTAAAAAAAAGTATTATTCACATTTTTATTTTTGTCAGAGACGGTTTAATTTTTAACGCAAACGGAGGTAAATTTTATTTTAATATAAGTTTACCGTTTTTTTGTTTTTATATTGGCCAAATAACAATTTATTAACATCCAAAACAACTTCATCACATACATAATTTTGTATTTTACGTATCAGTAGGTATGTTGTCAATTTTTTTGCAAGCAGTCATCGAAAATAAGGACCGGAAGGTAAATATGACACCCGCTTAGCAACGCGCCAATGCATATCCGGTGAAAGTAAGTTATGTCTTACGACCATGAGATCTTAGCCTATTTAGTATTGTAGGAGATGAAATTTAGCAATAAGACCACCTTTGCAATGTAATGGTTTAGGAATCAAAAAGTCAAGATCAATGTTCGCGATAAAGTCTGAAACCACTGCGCTGACTTCATGAAATTTTATAACTATCTGTAATTTAGTCCAAATTAAAACATAGAATAGTTTTTACCTCGATCTTTTTACCATAATATTATTTATCAGCTATCTATCTATCTATCTGTATGCTTAATGAGTACTTATTAAAAATAAGATTGTATTAACTTACATAAAACACGTAACTTCTTCTGCTCTGTAATCAATTCACAGCCCATAATTGTTTTGAATTATAGCTAGCAAATTCCTTAATCTTTGTTCACGTTTTTCGTTCCGTATCTCAAAAAGAAAAAGGCAACTCTAATAGGATCATCAGGATGCACTCTAATAGGTCCTTCGATCCGTCTCTCTGTCTGTCAAGCCCCTTTTCTCAGGAACGCGTAAGAGCTTTACGTTGAAATTAATACTATACAAGATACTGAGATCTGCGGTCCCTTGAAGCTGTAACAACATCAACCTTCCAAGTATACACAATAAAGATATATGGCCGTTTATGTCACATTTGCTAAATATTTGCCAAAGGAACCAAAACCTATAGGGTACTTCTCGATCTGTTATTTATCACCGTTCATGTTGCAATAGCCCAATTTTCGATTGGGATCAGATTGATTTCTTAACAAGGTTATAAAGGACAGGTTTAAGAGGTTCTCAACCAACGTACATTATATTTTAATCGTACCTCTTAGCAATAATGAATATATTTGTATAGAACTATTTTATTCTATAAAAAACTTTAAGGAATATAATTTCCCCGCACATAAAGAGATAGAGATAGGGATAGGGATATAGATAGAGATAGAGATTGAGATAGAGATAAATATAAAGATAGAGATAGAGATAGAGATAGAGATAGAGATAGAGATAGAGATAGAGATAGAGATAGAGATAGAGATAGAGATAGTGGCACTACAATTTACAGCCCAAGGGAAAAGTACACCTTTCAGGAAATTCACTAATGGACGCTAAAAACCTCCCTGACAATTAATAGACTGTGCAATGAAACACTTCTTGAAAGTCATTCTTAAAAAATATTTTACCCGACTTTCCAAGTAGGAAATAATTATAGAACAACAATAATAGTATCTTGAGAATCTTATCAAAACTTAGCCACCATTGGCGAACACTATTTATTATAAAAGAACTACCTTTTAATTCTAGTTATTACAAATTAACTAGCTGTTATCCTAGTTATTATGATATAACTACCTGTTATCCTAGTTTTTAGAAAATAACTAGCTTATGACACCAAAAGAAACATTAAATGTATCAATTTCGGAAAAAGTTTTGTTGTAGTTTTCACTTGCCCTTAAGATAATAGTAGCTTGACCGTAATTAGTTCTAGAAAATGAGGTATTAAAAAGTAAAGACTTGGATCTAGGAAGAAGGCCTATAGTAAAGAAGGAAGTTTGCAATGCTTCAAAATTTTTGCTATGACTATCTCATCAGATCATCTTAATGATGTCATAAAATTTAGTAGAAAAATTTTAACAAGTATACAAATGTCTTTCATAATAACATGTAAAATTCAACAATTTCTAAACTCCAGAATTAGAACAAGAACAAAACAGGGAACAAATGACCGAAAAAGAAATAGTAAGTCAAAGATAAATTTAAAATTTGTTTTGTGTTAATAGTCCTTCGCGTGATCTTTAAAACAAGAATGTATTCCATCTTGAGAAATTGCTTCATTAATTTTCGTGTCTTACAATGAGCATTTAGCGGCGTTAAAACCTTTAGTTTGATTGATCTAAGTGGTCAATAAGGATTGATGGCAAGCATTTCAGCGAAATGGCATGCAGAAATTGTAAAAATCTTTTTAATAAAAAACCAAAAAGGTTGGAAACCTGTATTTTATGGAAAAATGTAATATTTATAACCCAAATAAACATTACGAAAGTGGTTTTTACATCAAACGCAGCAACTTTCGTGTTTTCACAAAGCTGGTATGCAAAACTATTGAAATTCAAATTATCCGAACTTCACCAATAAGGTTACATATTTTCCATCACTTATAGAAAATCTGAAGACTCAAGAATTCTACATATCACGGAACAACTCATTAATGACAAATCGACCAATGTTTTTATAGCTTATGTGTAATTGAATTGTGTTAAAAGTATACTTTTTATCTAGGCTAATATATAAAGCTGAAGAATTTGTTTGTTTGCTTGAACACGCTAATCTCAGAAACTACGGTCCGATTTGAAAAATTCCTTCAGTGTTAGAGTGTCCATTTACTACCTATCATCTTGCTAAAATATAATCTGATTTTTTCTTTTCACCCTAATGATGGTAAATAATCCTATCTTCAGTAAATTCCATAACGCATGGTAATTACATACATACAGGACTATATGACACACGAACGTCTGTTCCTAAATTAGAAAACTTAATGCCTGTATTATGGAGAGTAGACGTCACTTATACACAAATATTTTTTTTGTAAATATATAAAATATATACATATAGATAATATAAACAGATTCGAGGGGGGTAATCGAATCCACAAACTCGGAGCGGAAGACAGGGCCATAACCAATTTTGCGCCAACGGGCCAGTCACAAAATACGCTAAGTTATACTAACGTACTACTTTAAAAGTGTTCTATACTACCAGTCGTTCATTCGAAATGTTAATAAGATAAATAATCTTTGTTTGAATATTTGTAATGTTAATACTTAAGAAAATATATACTTATTTACTATAGGTTGGTAAGGCACCTGCAAAGCTTCTGGTAGTACAGTTGTCTTTTGGTAGTACAGTTAGCTTCTGGTAGTACAGTTGTCCTTTGTTAGTACAGTTAGCTTCTGGTAGCACAGTTGTCCTTTGTTAGTACAGTTATCTTTTGGTAGTACAGTTGTCCTTTACAAGTACAATTAGCTTCTGTTAGTACGGTTGTCGTCTGGTAGTTACATAGTATACATGCCGGTGTTATAAAATAAAAAAAAGTTTGAATTAAAATTGAACTTACCCAGACTTCATTGCAACTCGTACAAATCCTTTCCTTCTGCTCAGAATTATTTTGTATTCCCCTGGATGCGAGTCCAACGCTTCAGCCGCGCCACCGACAATTAGTGCCACACATTTTCCTTGATGCCTCTTCTTGTCCAAAAGATACAGCAAGCTTTCTTGTGAGGATGCGCAGCTGCCCAAAGCCAGTACTAAGTCTCGGAATAAAGGTACCCTAAAATGGCCCGCCAAGGTGATCATATTGCAGGTCATTCCTGGAAACACTTTGTAGAAATCCAAAGCGTTCGTAGCAAAGGCACCGAAAGCGCCTGAACAGACGACGCCGTGAGGAAAGCAGGCGAAGAGGTAGTTCCTTTTCGGGTCCAACTCAGTAGTTTTGATGAGTTTTATTGGAAAGTAATCACGGTAGTAGCGCCACCAAGACCAGTTTCTCACCCATTCTATTCTGGAAGAAATATTTCAATAGAGTCTATCCTTTGAGTTACATATTAGGTATATTATTTAATCTATATATGTATATAAAGTCGAGACACAAAATGTCGACAGTCGCACTACGTGCAGAGATGAAGTATGACAAGGAGATTATTTATAGTTAGTACAGATTCGCTAAGAACGGATTTGTCGATAGAGCAAGATTAAGGAAGTCTAAGGGCTCCGGCAAGTTTAATTAAAGGCTACTACAGACATTGCTGGCAAAACCTGCGGCCCGAGTGCTGGTATTGCCGCCATATTTGCCGCAACAACGACCTGCCGGTATGGCCGCCGGTGGGATGCGCGTCGTACCTGTGTCAGTTCGTTCCCGGTTCCTTCACTAGTGTTCTTCACGACTGTCAGAACCGGCATGATGTTTGGCGGCTTCGCCCGGCTTGTGTCGGCGGCCTGCATATGCCGGCAGCACTACCGCCTGTACTGTAGCGGCCTTACGCCGACAAGTCACGGGAAACAGCTAGGCAAGTCTCGTCATACATTTGCATTTCGTCGTAATGGAAATTTCTCTTTTTACTGGATGTAAGGTACTCGTACCTATAACCTAGTATCTTTTCAACTGACTTAAAAAGAGGAGCATGTTCTCATTTCGATGGATTTTTATATTTGCAACCTCCAAAAATCGTCTGGCTGAACCGATTTTAATGATTATTTTTTATGTGAAAGCTGGTGTTTCCCGAGTGGTCCTATTTCAATTTTGGCCCAGTTCTGACAATTTGAAGTCGTTTTTTTTAACAGAAAGAATGATTGTTGCATACACAACAACTTGGACGCAACATTTTGTATTCATTTCATGATAACATCGAACTTTGACTAGTCACTTGTACTCACTTTCTTCCGCCTTTTTCACAGACATCGAGATCATTTAGAAGCCAGATACCGTACAAAAGTGTCAACCACCAGATACTAGAATACATCAATTGGATGAATAGGATTATAGCGGCTGCTTCTCCAAATAGGATGAGACCAATCCAGAAGGTCGCAGCCAAGGTCTGCAGACGTCGCGACATAGGAAGATTCAGTGGCGCCCATTTTATCCCCAGTGCGTTTGAGATGCCACTATAAGAAAGAATAATTATTATTATTTCCAGATAAAGAAAATTATAAGCATTAAAATGATTAAATAATAAAAACTATTAATTATTTAAATTACTATTATTATATTGTTGAAAGGTCACAACTTTATCAGTAGTAGATCTAATAATTTGAGACGATCGCTAGATTAAACAGTTCTTAACCCGGTTGGGTAACAGATGGGTGATCCATTCTAACACTGGTTTTCAAATAAACCTCTGACCTTCTCCATGTTTGAGAGAACACATAAAACAGTGGGTCCCAATTAATGTCACTAAGTTACATTAGTCCTGAGATTGTAGAGATTGTGGATTCTGGGGCTGATGTCAAGCGGCAGTCGGTCAGCATATTAACTCATAGACACATCCTTTGCAATTTAAGCGGATCCTATTACTAGACCGGGATAACGCCTAGGTAGGAATTTAGCGATTATATGTTGAAAAATAAGGAGGGCACTGTTCTGGTTTATAACATCGGGCTGCCTGGGGAAGTTTCCTTGTGTGCATATAAGACACCCCATACCCTAGTGTTGTGTTCCCTACTTGAAAGTAGGGTTGCTAGAGCTCTTTTGGCAGAGACAGACAAGGGCGGCGGATTCGGTGATGTAGCTTTCGGGTTGCAGCATTTCACCGATTTTCCTTCGTATACATTCGCGGATTAAAGTAAAATAATTTAGTTTTTCATGCATATCATGGATTTCCGCAAATAACGCCTTATTCTATCGGTTATAAGCATAGTAATAAATACAGTTAATCATATCAGTACACCCAACGTTATCAGTCACAAGCATAAGTTAAAACGGTTTCCCGATAACCTTATCAATGTTACTTCCTCGGGGATTTATCGTAACTTTTAACTAGTAGACTGCCGCGTGTTCGTCTCATAACGTACGCATGTAGTCCAAGAAGTTATTTGAAGTCAACTAGGGTCATTAAAGAAGAAAGTAGCAGCTAGTATTAATTTTACGGTATTTTAACCTCAATCCTAAACCATGCCGCAAAAAATTCAGCAGCGGAAAAAAGAGAATGGTCCAAAAACAACTAAACAAAGATTCTTGCCATGCAAGAAGGGCCGATTTTACGTTTTTGTACCTAATATTTCAACGCTGTACGTGCCTGTAAAAGTGTTTTACATAGTTCAACGATTCCATAATGTACAACTATTATATATTGTGTTGGAATTGTGTTGACGTTGGAACGTCAAAATAAATTAAAAAAAAAAAAGAAAAAAATGCTGCCAGTATCAATAACTCACTTTAAATTCAAAATCTGTCATTTTAAGATTAAACGTGCGATATATATTGTCATAAATAAAACAGTATAAGTCCAATTCAATTTTTAATCAGTTTGGTTACGACATTATACAAAGGAACTTAAACTAAGGAGAGCAGGCGTCGCGTGCGAACTCCCAGGGCGAACTGAGATAATTAGCAAGAACAGTTCAGAAAATGGGAATAGACAGCGGTGTAGTTGAAAGCAAAGTAAATTACGGACCTTTTTAAGTGAGCAATTATTGCACTCGTGTTAATTTAGTGACACTCTACCAATATAACACTCATGCATTAATGCCTCTTTCCGATCGATGCATTAATAAACTATTATACTTATATTTTTAAATAATAAATTAAAGCATATAATAACATTTACCATAAATCTAAAAGTTTTTGTTCCCCATATGCATTTCTAAAGTTTAATATTTTTTATTTTAGTGTAAAGCACAAATTTTAATACATTCTTTTTGTTTCAGATTTAAAGTTTTTGCAAAAAGAAGACTTAAATGTTATTTTCGTCTATGTCTAGCTACTTTGTTGTCTAGCTTAGCTACTTACTACAAAATAGGCTTTAAGTCTTAAGAAAGTATAATTTTTTTATACATATACCTCGTTATACACATCTCATAGGTGTCTACTAAATCGAATGAAAGTACTAATTATTGTTTGCTTTTTAGTAGTAGCCTTGGCCTCTTTTTTGAACCTCGTTTTCTTTTTAATAAAAATAAGTTAAAAAAATTATTAAATTTTTTGTCACTAAATCTAAGTAAGTCAAACTAGGGCAGTTTTAAATAAAAGTAACTTTCTTAGGAAAGTTCGTTAAAGTAAATAATAAAAAAACATTATTAGTCAAGTAGGTACTATGAGGAAAAAATAATAAATTAAAGATTAATTATTTTCAAATTCAGTCACATGACCTTTGTTTATTTTTAAAAAAATGCACGAGAGTTAAATTTTCAAATCTCTAAAAAAGTTTAATTACGCTTGTTACGTTTAAATAAATAAGTAATATATTGTTATAAAAATTAACGTACGATACGTAACATTGCTTTTTATTTAACTTATTTAATTAAATTTTACATATTACCCTGTTAGGGCGTTTGTAAAAATATTTTTCGAAATTATTTTAAACTTCTTACCAAATTATATTATTATCAATTCATGTGTATTATATAATGTTAAATGTCAAAGGTATCAAGTTATAACTTTTTTTCGCACATAAACCTACATTATTCTTTCGTTGTTATAATTGTTTTTATTGTTGTTGAAAGCGCACAATGGACTATCAATTGAAAAGGACGTGATTCATTCATCAGCAATTTGTATCATAATATTGGCCTGAATCTTTATTACGATAGCATCAGGGTATAGTATGAACGCAAGTCTTTTTACTGCCTATCATGGATACACCTTAACTACTACAGCCAAATGACTAAAGCAAATGTCGATTGATAGTCCATCCCTAACGATCATCGATGTCTTTAACCACGTTACTACAATACTATCGATATATTGTTTTGGCATTAAATACACTATCGATGCCTTCTGACGTCGGACGTGTAGGAGGCCACTGAAAATCAGCGAGCAAGCTGAGTGGCTATCCTTTTCTTAATCACATCGGTACACAATTTAGTTTTAAGGAAACTTTTATTATTATGTTTTATTTTATTTTTTGTTTTGTATTCTTTTTTCTTTGTTATATTTTTTTTAATTTTAGTTTTCTGGTGTGATTCAGAATAAAGTTATTTTCATTTCATTACGTGAAAATGGCAAAATGTCCAAGTTGAAGTGGCAATGGGCAGGACACATAGCCCGAAGGTCTGACAATCGCTGGGGGTTGAAGGTTCTGGAGTGGCGACCAAGTCTGGGAAAACGAAAGGCAGGACGTAATTCAATCGTAAAGCTATTTCTAATTGCCTTTGTTATAATTAACGTAGCAATTTTATGCGTCGACAAATTATATGGCTAGATTGTATTTTAGGCATATATTTTTAAAAGTCATATAGCACATAATACATAGGTTCAATTTTAAAGTTTAATACTTAGACTTAATTAAAATATAGAGTTTCTATTCTCTTTAATCGTTAATACGTTATGTGATATTTTGAACAATACAAAAAAAAATATGGAATCTATCACACCTTACCTTCCACACATCACCTTACGATAAGTCGTGAAGTGTAAATGATCGTTATGCAATATTAGACTCTACGGCGCCAATAGTCGTGAAGAGCATCGGAACTGGCAACCCACTTCACGAAGATGATGTGTTAGGCAGGACATGCTATGCTACAATGGTTGAAAACAAACTCTGTTGATTCTTTTATAAAGAAGAGCTTATATATATAGCTATCTTAAATTTATTACCACAAGACCTTGAGATTAAATTAAATATACTAGATAAATAGACCTAAAAGTATCTAGGTCTAAATTTTTGACATAATAAAATACTTTGTAATAAATCTTACAAAATAACTGTGACTAGAAATAATTATAGGTTTTTGTTTTTTTTCTTTTATAATTATGTACTCATAACTATTCAAAAGGTACATTATGTATACATGCAGTATAAGCGTAGAAATAAATTTTAATAAAAGTTACATATAAAAAATCTTCCTTAATAAATGTTAATGTCGCGGATAAGTCGCATTTTTTTTTGATTATTTTTCGTCGATCCGTAGTTCTTCAGTTCGAGGGTGCAGGACATCTGCGATCTTCATAGAAATCAAGTGAAATCTAACCTGTGTGCTGAGTCTTTTATGGCCCGCGTAGTTCTTCATACAATATTTTTTTGACAAATAACACAGCTAGATTTGAAATAAAATTACTATGTTAAAGCACAAGTCTATAGGCGTGATAGTTTTGCAGTAAAGGGTACCACAAAACTGGAAACGTGGGAAACGTTACGGCTCGCTACGCTCGGCCTAAGCGCCATCTAGTTTGCTTTGGTGTAACCTTTTCCACTTGACATCATTGCCATCTTGCTATGTAGCTGCCGCTACATAGATGATACTAAAAATGCCTAGTTATCGTTGTGGCAAACAGTGATACTTGCTAATCAAAATTTATGGGACTAGCCGCTTTGTAAATCAATCCATCAAGATAGTTTAGCTTCTTGTATTCGTGCTCGTTTTGTTGGTGTTTCAGTACGAGTCGGGATTTTGGTTGAAAGCATTACCTTCTGCAAATTCAGGCACTCTTTTAGACAGACAAACTCTCACTGCCTCCATTTGTTTGCGCCTTGAAGCCAAATCCACGGAACCAGATTGTTGTAACAAAAAGTGCATAAACGACAAAAGCGATTATACCTCGTTTAACCTTGAGAGAAAGAAGACGTTCCCTGTTGAAAAATTCCCATAGAATCCAATTAAATGGTACCAAATCCACACAGAAACCAACAAGGTGTGCTGTTTTCTATACGATTTTTGCCACATTTAATTGAATTCTATGGGAATTTTTCAATAGGGTTGCCAAAATAATTTATTTCACAGGTAATTATTCAAACTGTAAGCTCGGTGGAAATAAAGCAATTAATTAATTGTTAATGTTCTGAGACAGTTTATTTTATTTATTTTTAAAATAGGATACGATATATGTACATATTTTTCTGTTTTATGTTGATATGATTTATGTAATTTCTTTTAGGATAGAGTAAAAGACATGTAAATAGTTATTTTATAATATACTAGCGGATCCGACAGACGTTGTCCTGTCCAAATGTAAGCTATCATATCTATCAAGTTGGATCAAACTTCACACGGTTTGCAAATTTGATTAAAATAAGTTAAGTAACATAGGAGTCCATCGCGGACAAACAACGTGACACGTAATTTATATATTTTAAGATTATCAAAAATATTAAAATGTAAAATCTTTTTTTTTAGCTTTCACGTACTGAATCAATACGGTCGGTAATTCAATTTCACAATGAATTTAACGTCAAAACGAAGCCTTTCAAATAAAAGCGATAATCCGTGAGCTAATATGATTAACAATGATTCAGTACTGAATCATACATATCCTGTTTCGTATGTCGCGCTTCAGTACTGAATAATGGTACTCACAATATTTAACCTTTTCAACAATTATTATCCACTAGCCGTACCATTTGTCTATAATTTGCTTGTTTTTCAATCTGATTAAATAGTAATGGAAGAACAATTAAAGACATTAAGCACGATAGAAGTATAACAGAAGATGGAACATTTATATATAAAAGAGCGAGACAACCTCTGTCACGTCTGCTAGTACTATATAATCATGACGATGTAATTGAAATATATATGCCATAATTTTGTATTCTTTAATAGCTTTAATAAAATGAACGTAATAATAGTGAAGAAATACTAATAGCGGATACAGTTTATCCACATGTATAAGAGGAACATAAGATTGTGTTATGAAATAATCACTTTGATCTGTATGTCTAAACATATCAATAAGATCTTGTATCGTATATTCGATTTTTGCAATTTGTGTCGACTTGTATGTACAAATCTTTTCATACTACTATCTTTAACGCTTATCTTTTCATTCGTTACTTTAATACATAATAAAATATGTACATAATACAAACAAGACACCTTTGTAAGTAGAGAAAAGAAAAAAAATTATTTCCTGTAGTGCAAAGGCACTCTTTGTCTATGGTAAACATAAAAGGAAACGTTGATACGCGCCGTAAACGCAAACGTGCCATGGTCACAACAAGAAGTCTAAAATATTCATAATAACTGTTCCAATATCTCACTTATCCCTTGTTACTACGTTAAAGGTTAATCCTACTTTAATTTAGAGCCTCAATAGCTCAACGGTATAAGGTATGGTACCCGGAAGCGCCGGCCCAATTTGGTTACAAGCATGGCGCTACCTCTAATTAAAATTTATTTTTTATACTCTTTTAATAAGCGATTACAAACGACAATTTTTACTGTACTTTATAACTACATAGATGATATTTTACTTAAAAGCTGAGTTAAGAGGAATTCAGTTCAGAAAAAATCACAGCACAGTTCAGATACAGTTATAGCTTGCATAGACAAAATCAACTTTCACATAGACTTTTTTGTAAGCACTTATGAACGTCATAATATGTATAATATTAATTATTTTATTAATGTATGTTACATTAATAAAATAATTAATAAATAAATTTCCTTTAGGACTTGCTGTCCTAGATAATATGATAATATTTATTGGACAAATAATATAACAAAAGTCTAATATTGTCTAGAACAGACAATACTAAAGTAAATTTTTACGAATTCAGTTTAGGCAACCAGTATTGCTGGAAGTTTCTCCGAATCTTGCATTTCAATCTGTAACTGAGTCCAAAACAAAGGCACCCTGACCTGCTTTTTCCGATATACATGTTATTGGAGGTGTTTGCCAAGTTTCAACTGCATTTAGTAGGTTTATTCGTGTTGTTATTTCTTTTATCACTTCACTTATAGTTGCTAGTTGAATTTACATCGCTTAGTTTTCCATTATCTGCCAAATATATTCGAAGATAATTTCAATTATTGAATTTCCAATTTTATCCAAAAATACAAAAATATTTATTTGAAAGGAATGGATTGGTTTAGATCTAGATAGAGGAGAGTAGTCTAAGAGAGGGGAGGCCTTTGCCCAGCTGTGGGACATTATAGGTTAATTTAAGAGACATCGCTTAATTTAGAGGTATCGCTAACACCTCCAAGATATAAATTTGGTATTATTTAAGAAATATATACTAATATTCACCGTTTCTAAAAAAGGTTACAAAAACAATAAACGCTAAAATGAAAAAGTAAAAACTGCGTGCGTGCGTGTGTGTGTGTTGTGAATGAGTGGCTGTATTGTGGCTTGATCTGCCTACAAATTCATTGCATTTTATAACTTTCGACTGGGTAAACCGATAAATCTCTTTTAAGTTCATAAAATTATATGAAGTCAGGTTTTTTTTAGTTTATTTTGTAACCAGAACTCATCGTATAACGCGAGATATGTTACCTGTGCGACACAGAACGCGCCCATAGAGTCACATCGCACAAGCTGTCAGTGAAATAGAATTTGGCGCGGAATGTTTTGTCAACTAGAGATATTTTCACGGCGTTCTGTTATTTTGTGTGATTTATTAGTAAGGCATCAAACGATTAGTGATGGCTTTAGTGTATTATTAAACCCAGTCGTGCTAAAAAAATTTATTAATTATATAACCACATAGTCCTATTTTTGTTATTTTATCCATTCCCAAACATTTTTTTAAAATTTTTTCTGACTTTCGTTATGTTTGAGTACTTGTTTCGAAGTAGAAAAAATAGAGAACTTTTTATTCTACGAAAATTGGAAAATTAACTCAAAAATTATGAAACACTCAAAATGAGGTAAGAATTAAAGGCATATTTAATATTAATAATTTGGTAAAAATAACTTTTCGATTTGGTCCAAACATAACATGATATAAGTTCCTACACTAGAATTAAATTTACTCATTCAAATATATTTTCGAAGCTTAGGTGGAATATAGAGTGAGATTCGGAGTTTAATTGCGGTTAATGGCATACAATTGGCATAGTTTGTGTTGATCATTGGATAAGCTGGGGATTGGATGAGCCTTGGTTTATAGCTTTTAGTTTTGCCAACTGAGCACAAATTATTTCGCCAATGTCACATTATTTGACGACAAAACAAAGAAATTAATCGGTGTAAGCTGAAATGAAAATAAAATTTTGATATATTATCTAGTAAACCAAAGTTACCAAAGAAGTAATTATATATTATCAAAATTCATTTATGTTTTCATTAATACGATGACATTGACCACTATCCAATGATACTTGAAGAAGTTAGACTAATGTAGCAGGAATTACAATTAACTCCCACATAGATCAAGCTAAATTCTGATGAGGAAATTGAGTAATGTATTTAAATAATTTACGGTTGCTTTTTTTTTCTTTTTTATTGCGTCAATTGCTAGTCCGTTTAAACCGCCTTCAGCCGCCGCTGTATTGCCTTCTTTTAGAGTTCTGTCTCTAAACCGCTGTAGCGTAACCAGTTGGTGAGTAAAGTAGAAGTAAACTGATTGGGAAAAATGAACAAGATTTTCATAAGATTTAATTTCCAAGTATGGTTTGTTTAATACAACACTAAGTATTTAGTACTTTGAAATTATTCTGCATATTGATCATATTAATCTTGTCGGATTTTAATCTGTACTCTCTCTCTATTTTAAATTATACACACGATATATATGACAAATAACTATATTTATTTAATACTAGGCGCTGCCGGTAAAATAGCAAAAGGAAAACTTCTCACCACTTGTCATGTCTTAATATGATTTGCAATTAAGTCTCTAAACACAGACGCTAGAAGTATATCTTAACTCGTCCCACAGCCACATTCTCTGCAATCTAAGCGGACCCTGGTACTATACCGGGATAACGCGAGGAAGAAGGAGACGCATCTGTAAATCTATATATGTCTATTCTTAAGCACACACCCGTAATAATTAAACTTGACATAATAAGAATAACATTTGAGACGTATTCGGTCGAGTATTAAAAAATTGTGTTTTAATTTTCTTCTTGTAGCAACGAATAAAATAAAATAGAAAACAATATTTAAAAAAATATTTTAATCTTCATTACAGTAACAGCTTTTTTCGCAACCGGTGAGGTTTTTCCGAATACGCAAGGTCGCCTTAGCAGATTTGTGCAGTATTTTTTTTTTAATTTAATGCCGAACGTCAACAGGCACATTATTTTCTATTAAAACCAAAAATTATATCAGAAATCTAAAATAGCCGCCGTTCTAAAAAGTAATTTCTAAGCGTGACTCACATTCATTCAAAATAAGTTTTATTAAATTTTGTTTTCACTTAAATTTAAATCACACGCAATCAACAAGTACCCCTTACAGTTATTTTTATTTTAATTCGTGAGAAAAAATTGGCGCACGCTAACTAATGCTGAACTGCACTATACTGAGTTTTCTAAACTATCTTCTACTACTACTGTCATTTTTAATTATTTTATAAATCCTTCCTTGGTAAATTTATACAATTATATTGATATTAGGAGAGGTAAATAATAATTGGTCATAAAGTTTGTTAGCATTAACTTGCAATAAAAGTGTTATTAATGACAGAACTATCACATGACGTGTTACATCTTATAAAAATCAAAGAAACCATAGAAATATTAGAGAATGAGGTTCCTATGTGCGTGTTATTCTTATTGTGTTTTAGGGAAGTACCGTAATAGAAATATTTGTAATAAGATAATCAAAAATTCATGAAATCATATTATGTTAGATAAGGAAGTACTGTTAGATAAGAATTACAACGAGTTAGCAAACTAACGAAGTTGTTAAAACGAGATAGTGTTTTTCGTTTGTTTAAGTTGTTTGTTATTACTAAAATACCAAGTATTTACATTATTTAGTAATATTTAGATACATACTTATATTTTGTATATTAATCTAGTGAAATGCAGTTTTTCCTGTATCACAGTTTCTTTTAACTAGCACAGGAATAAGGGCTTTAACTCAATTGTATTCAATGTAACAGTTTCTTGAAAAATATATAAAAATAATGAATAAACAAATTCTTAATTATATCCAATTTAACAAAAACACGTACTGTATAACTTGATCTCACATTTAATCTGAAATATAGATAAAGTTTTACCTTTTCCACTATGATTGCTGATATTTGCTCAACATGAGCTTCTGACGGGCATAAAGTATTTTTCATCATTGTTTGTTTAACTAAATTAATTGAGGATGATTTTTATTTGTCTTTTTAAAAGACGAGAACCAATCAGCGAACTTCAAGCGATTTACAATTGAACTCCCTCACATATTTGTTGATTTTTAAGAAATAAGTTTTTTTCTTAATGTCTATTTTGGTTAGATTAATGCAATCGGCAAGATCCCTAGATGTTAATCTTAACTGAAGAGGTTCTACTGATTTTTATCTTTTCGTAATATTTTATTATTAAATCTAAACAATGAAGGGAATATTGGCTATGACCAAATGTACCATGACAAAATAACAATGTATTTTGTTAACTATTACGTTTAATGTGACTAAATTTTCAAATTTCATTGTACTAAAAACAAAAATTTTGTACTTAGTTTTAAACGGGCATAAGGTACACAAATCTAATGATTTGTGACCGAATTTGGACCGCCCGGTGATCTCTAGTATATATTTTGTTTATCTATACTAATATATTTAATTAAATGTCCAGAATTAGATTTTTTCCATATTCCGCCAACTCAGATAAGAAGATCAATCAAAAGTATCTTTGAGTCATTGTATTAAACAGGTTGTTAGTTAGTTTTAAGTAATTGATGTATACTTATTTGGTACCGAAAAGACAAAACTAATGATTTAGAAACCGTTAGATAGGCTTCAATAATTTGTAAAGCAAACTGATCAATATCGATACTCTGTTTGATTTTAACATTGTTTTATTTATACGTTTAACATAAAGCTATTAGCTAGTTTTTTTTTTCTAAAAAGAATAATAAAAGCTTTAGGTTATATGCCTAGCATTCTCGTACCTTAACCATTAATTTTTTTTTTAAACTTGTATTAGGAGTGGCTACTTTGCGATAGTATCTCAGCGTTGTCGAGGTTTGTACGGGGAATCTTACGGATTTGGTGAGCTATCAAGGCTTTTTTCTTCTTCATAGCGTTATCCCGGTCTAGTACCAGCGTCCGCTTAGGGAATTGAAAGGTCGGACGTTCGAACCCCGGACCGGGATTAGACACTTTTTTATTTTCTATTTTTTATTATTTAACGCTTTTCCTAACATATTTTATTCCTATGTTAATAAAAACTTAAAAAAGCATAAAACTTATAAAATAAAACTGTAAAAATGACTTTTGTTACGATGAAAAATGTTGATAACACGTAATAATTTAATGTCGCTCAAAACATACCTCAAATATATTGTAATACTAAAATAGCTTAAATACATTATTAACGAATAAAGTAATAAATAATAGCAATCTATCGAAATGTCGACTTCTTATATGAACTATTTAAAAAAAGTACATAATTAAATTCTTCAAAGTATATAAATTTGTTACTTATATTAAATTTAACGAGTTCAAATAATATTCTCAATTATATTATTTTGTATTATACACAACAAATTTGTATATGTATTAAAAACCTTCAAGAAGTCTAGTCTCCTTCTAGTAGTACAAAGAAGCCGCAAAACAAATGGACAACGCATCTGTGCTCCTTTTGTTTGTACAGTTGTCATAGAAGTCAATACCATGATTAAACGTAAACCTAACTTAAAATACTACGCTTACTAGAAAAATTGACAGTAATATTCTATACATTTACTACCATAACCAGCCATGAGTTTGCTGTAGTGATTTTAAAGAAAAATTAAAAAATAAACCATTAATCAAAATAAAAACTATTATATCTGTCTAGTTGGAAATTGGAATGGAATTAAATTCCACCCGTGATGAATATGAGTTGCCTTGGTAACGACTTCACTGGGAACATGTATACATGCTTGATACTTGATTTTTTAACCTCCGACGCAAAAAGAGGGGTGTTATAAATTTGACGTGTCTGTCTGTCTGTGGCATCATAGCTCCCGCAGGGATGAAGCGATTTCAATTTAGTCTTATTTGTGTTAAAGGTGACATATGTACGAGGTTTCTTAGACATGTTCGATGAAAATCGGTTGAGCCGTTTAAAAGTTGTGGAGGTTGAAAATGGGGAACTCAATGAAACGATAGGAAGCGAATATATACGAGTGGGATATCCATAAAGTTTGTCTTTTGTATTAAAAAAATGGGTATTTGAAAAAGGGAAGAAGGGGGGGGGGGATTCAACGGCTCAGGGAATGAATTTACCGAATTCAACAAACATACCCGAGTGAAGTATCGGGGGTTTAAGATATTGTATCTTCTACGCACCAAATGTTTTGTATTAACAAATAAATAACCCAATTTTGTCATCTAAGGGGTCGGAAAATTAGGAAAATAAACTTATAGTCCAGTCCCAGGCAAACTCAAACAAACACCCTAACTCCCCCACTCACTCTACCGTCAAACTTTTTCGAAAGCAAGTTTGGGACCTTCTTTATTCGTTTAACAAACCTAATCCAGTATTGTTACGTTTAATTACTGTAATACGTTTAGTCGGAAACCTCTATCACTATTTTATACGTAGAATTTTTTAACTGAGATTCTTTGTATTTTATTAACGAAGCGATTTTTTTTTACTGAAAAAATGACATTACGCCCTATAAACCTTCGTATACATCTTGGAACTGTATGTAAACGAAACCATCATCCATCCATTATCATAATAGGCTTATTTTTTATTATAATAATAGATAATAATATACATATATTATTAAATATTAAGTTTGTTAATTGTTTTTATTTAATTATTGTTTTTATTGTTATTTGTTTCTCCTTTTCTTATGCCGTACCTATTGTTTTTTCTTTGCGTACACTGATGTGATTCTTGAATAAAGTTTTATGAACTGAATTGAATGAATTAATGTATAATATTCTTGATTTTTAGATCTATCTCTCTTGTCCTATAAGAACGTAAGCTCTATTCGTGCTCAAATGATCGATCTATAATAGAGCAATAGCATCGGAAAATGACCCTAAGATCTTCAAAGGACCCCCCGTGGGGGAGAAAGTAAAGGCACTTCTTCGTATCACATTGACATATTACTAATTGATTCATAAATAATTATAATAGATCACGTCACTAATTATTTAATAGTCCTATTACTACGGTAATAGATGAATGAAAAAACATCACGCATGCGCATTCAAATATTATTTCAAAATTCATTATTAAATATATTTTTGAACGCAACCTGAAGGCCTAGCACGAACATTTCGAAGCGAAGTAAATCCGCGAGTCGATTTTACTTAGAATGAAAATGTTCGTGGTTGGTCCACAACAGACCCTTCTAGCGTCAAGGCGGCTTACATTAGCCTTGATTAAAAACGTGACACGAATGAGACTGGCCTGTTATGGGCCCAGCACGAATATGTTCATCCTAAGTAAAGTCGACTCGTCAACTTACTTCGCTTCGAAAGGTTCGTGCTGGGCCCTCATATACACACCCCTTTCTACAGTAGTTTTGACGAGACACCTAAGATTAATTGTAAACGCTTGAGCACTACGTACATACATGGTCCAGAATGCGAAAAGGCACCAAATATGCAATTTTACTAATAAAGTCTAATAGGCAGCAATTATTCAATTTGATTTGAAATAGTGGTTCTGCCAATGCCTGCCAATTTCTGCTAGTAGTAATTATATCAAGACCCTCATGTATTACATAATTTGATTCATTCCCACCTTAGCGATACAGCAAGGCAACTAGGTTTCGGAATTGTACTCCACCTTCACGAGTATACACACTTACTAAACCTAGATAACGATAATATTCAAAATTATCCTCTACGCCATATGCAATATGAATTATATTTGCGCCCATATCCTCCCACTATAACATTTAACACGCAGCTTTCGAAGCTGCAATATTAAATTAGTTGGCGCTTTGTTACTTGACGCGAAAGTTTCACGTGTGTGATATTCGTGAAAAGTTTTTGCACCTTACAATTATTTGGATTGTGCGAAAGTTTAAATTAATTTATCTACGCCCGTGATTAGAGCGCAAAGTTATACAGGTTTATGAAATGTTTTGCAAATTGGTTGTGCCATACTTTAAGGCGTGGGAAAATGAATCTGGAAGGAACACTTCTTCCACATTCTCACTTAATATTCATCCAACATTTATAACTTATTCGTTTCCTTCTTTTACATTTAGATGGTTGTCATTTTGTTCTTATTTCTGATCTGCATTTTGGTTGTCCAAATCAGTAGTTTAATTAGCAAGTGATCACGTAAAATTGGTAAGATTATATATTAATTTTTCAAGCGAAATCTTTCGGTACCATTTTACGAAAATCGCGCTCACGGAGGAGTATGAAATTTGGCACAATTATAATATACTAGCGGATCCGGCAGACGCAATCCTGCCCGATCGTTGGGTTATTTACCATTTACTACATTCTACATTTATATCCTGTAATATTGTCCCCGTTCCCATTTCCTTTCCCTTCCCCGTACCCATTCCCGTTCCCGTTCCCATTCCAAAATTATTCATTACTTTGGCATTAATGGCTTAAAAATGAAAAATAGATAGAATATACTGTCGCGGGCTTTGTATAACTATTTGAGATAAACATTTCTTTTGTACATTCTATACGTGTAACTCTAACGTTTTTGCACAGGCAGCACATACCAGAATAGCACGCAGATGCCAGAATTTTCTGCTACTTACTTGACATTGATCTTTATAATTTGGACAATTCACACAATATCTTGTTATCTTCTATACTAATATATAAAGCTGAAGGGTTTGTTTGAACGCGCTAATCTCAGGAACTACGGGTCCGATTTGAACAATTCTTTCAGTGTTAGATAGCCCATTTATCGAGGAAGGCTATAGGCTTTATATCATCACGCTAAAATTATTTTTTTTTATTAACTAACTAGTTGTTACTCGTGACTTCATCAGCGTAAAATAGGGTGCAAAATATATAAAAATCGACTGTATGTACAAGCCTTTGTCACCCTATATTTCCTAAATCGCTGGACCAAATTAGATAAAATAACGTATGTATTTTTCAAGGAATTTGTAGATAGTTTGAGAATACAATTGAAAGTGGTTAAAAACATAAAATAAAAATAAAAAAAAACCTTATACATATTTCCTCTAAAATGTACTTTGCGGAAATGCATGAGAGGTGATATATATTAAGCGGGATTTTTTTATAATATTTCATACGAAAGTTAGCAAACAAGAAAAAGATTTTCAATATTTTATTTTTAGTCTTTTTATCATCATAACAGGCTAGACGACAATTTTTTTAAAATATGTTTATAATGTTCTCAAGTATCTACTACCCAACCAAGCAAAAAAGTTAATATTTCTGCGGCAATTTTCTTTTTTATAATAAAAAAATATATTATAAATTTTAGGATTCAAATTCCCTCCAAAATAGATTAAGTTGTCCAAGTATATAGATATGCCGAGGAATCTTAAGAAAAACCTTTAAAATAGATCAAAAGTAATTCAGTTTTTCCTGAATACTAGGCGACTGATAGACAATATAAAAAACACACTTAAATAAACATAATCCTGTTGGCGAATAAACAAAATGGACAATAAAAATAATGAGGTATTTGCTTCGATCGCAAGTCCTAGAGCCTTCCTGTGAAATATTAAAAATAAAAAATTCTTAAGGTGCGTAATTCCTACGCGCCTTCAAACAAACAGCCTCCGAAATGTTAATATAGTGGTATGTAGTAAACTGGTCATAAAATAAATCTACAAGGCGTAGAGGAAAAATGTTTTGATTAAAGCGAGACAGAGTCCTCGCACTGCTTATGGACGAACGGGACGCGGCTGAAATGCCCTTAGTTATAGCTGGGTAAATACAATAAAATCTAATTGTATTTTTTTACAGTAATATTAAGTTGACTTCATCTTTTTGATAGTATCATGCGATCGACCGCTGTCACAGTGTATAAAAAATAACTTTTATAAGAGTTTATTACAGATAATTCCTTAATTAAATAAAATATCAACTGAAACATACTATATTGTTACAGTATTCAAAAATTGCATCGTTTCCTTTTATCTTAAATAAATTAAAGACGAAATACGACTGCTATTATTCTCTGTTAGAAATGTGAGAAAGTAATTATAATTGGCAGGCAGATAGTTTACAGTTATTAGACATCCGCTAAGAACGGATTTTTCGATAGGGTGAGATTAAGGAGGTCGGAGGGCAAGTCAACAGCTAGTTTTTATTTATTTATTTATTGATTTATTGGTAATCCAACAGCGTTACAAATAGATTACAAAAATTATACAATACAGAGTAAAACATAAATAAGGCCAAAGGGGGATTACACTAGATTACATAAACAAAAAGAACAGAGTAATTGAAAGGAGAAAGAAGTAACAAACTAGGGTATGTAAAAACTTTGGTAGTATTTGTTATTTACATACTTCACTAATTATTTATTTTACAGACCTCGATACAATGCCCACGTGCGTTGAGGCACATCGGAAAGTCAGTGTAGTGCTGTGCTTTGGCAGTGGATCGTTGGTGTAGCTTTCGGGCTGCAGCATTACACCGATTTTCCCTCGTATTAATTTGCGGATTAAAGCAAAGTAGTTTAGTTTTTCATGCAAACATTGTCTGAGAGCATTTTTTAACCGACTTCAAAAAAAAGGGAAGGTTATCAATTCAACGCGTATGTATTTTTTTTAATGTGTTGTACTTAAAAGATATACCAAAAATAACAATAACAACTGCTTTGTTGATTTTCGACAGATGATAATAATTATTTGAGTTACTTTTTGTCCTTTTTTTCATAATTTCAACAAAACAATCTACAAAGCTAAGACTTTAGCTGTCAAGTTGTTTAGTATCTTAATGGTAGAGGGTGTGGAAAGTGGAGGTGAACTAGGAACTAGGTATTGCCTTTATTATTTTCCTTGAAAAAAAGGACATTCCTTAAAAGTTTAGAAGATTTACTTTCATATAATATGTAGGTAATTTGTTCGATTGATACATGGACAAATCCGAATTAAAATTCGTTTATACATTTAGTTATATACTTGTTTACAAGTGTTAATAGTATAACAAAAAATATATTTTGTTAAAAGATGTTTAATATTTTGGTGATAAAAAATTCGAATTAAAACTAAGTTTGCAAGCGTTCAGAGTTCCGATGCGCTTCACATTTTCTTCCATTATATAAAAATAGTTATTCAATAATTATAAAAAAATATACAGAATTTTCACTATTAAAAAGTCTTCATCTTCTGAGAAACGTTTTTTTAACTTATTTAATAATAACCAAGCATATAGGTGGGCTTCTCGGGATTCCTAAAAACGGGAGGTTCAAATTCTTCTTCTTTTAATGCTCAATATTATAATTTCTCGAAAACTATCACGTACATGTAACAATTATTTTAATTAAACACAGTTTGATATTTTGTTCACAGCGAACATAATTAATCTCCTCTTCGTCTATCCAACAGAATTTTAATACCAAGCAACTCTATCTGGCAACAAATTTAGCTAATACTCTTTACCGCTATATAAACTCAAAGTTATGTTGACTTATAGAGGGAACAATAGTTTGCGTTCCTATATGATAGGATCTTTAATTAGAAAATTCGTAGGCGAACTAAAGCCTTCGCTATTGTTCTCAAAATTAGGTAATTGAGGTAGCGGTGGCTAGCTCGCAGATTACAAAGAATCGTTTAGCGATGGGTTAAATTCAAATTTGTTTATTACATAACGTATGTTACTAGGTAGAAGATACAAGATTTTAATGATATGATTACATACAAGTCATTTTTTTATAAATCTTTTTCACAATCTCTTCGCTTTAGTTCTTAGTTTTTAGATGTTAAGTAGATTACAACACACAAGATTTTCTCATAAGCTCTCTTTCCTTAGAAAAACCAAAAAGTAATAAAATTTTGTGAAGAAAAAAGAACTTGCGTGATGTAACAGAGCATTTAATAAATACAGATCTAATTGAGAAATAAAGTCTCACAATCAGATTCCTTTCCCCAAATTATATTGAAAAATTAAGGTAATCAACAATTATTTCCATATTCCCGCAAAAAGATAAATATTTTTAAAATATCAATTAAAATACAGTTCAGTATTGACAGGGCTGCAAGTTTCTTGATCGTTGTCTAGTTTGAAAGAAAAGAAAAAAAAAACACAAAATAGGTATACCAACTTAAACTACAGTGATTCATTGTCTTACTCTTACTGCTGGTTATCAAAACCCCACCGACCGCCGGCCGCTCTGTGCCCGAATTTTACATCGTCTAAAACATTCATTTTAATGATATGCTGTGAAGGAAATTTTTGATCAGCATAAAATGTACAACGTATTTCCCTAAATGAGTAGGGATTAAATACGGTATTCTTTAAATTAGGTTCGCAAACAGTTCATTATTTTTTTATATGTAAAAGATAAAAATGCTTACTGTAGATAATACTTAGGAGATAGTCATATGCAATTACTGACTTTCTTATAGATCTTTTAAACATATACAATGGAGCAGGAGTATACGAGCTTGGGATATTATAGGACAGTTTTCCAAGCAGAGGTTTTTGGCATTATAACCTGTGCTCATGAACTCATGAGTCGAAAAATAAAAGGTAAGGTAATCCACATCCGCAGTGACAATCGGGCAGTATTTAAAGCTTTAAAGGCCAATGCTGTCAACTCCAATCTTATACTGGAGTGCATTAGGGTCCCGAACGAGCTGTGGAGCCAAAATTATATAAGTATTTTATTGGTACCGGGTCATTCAGGTAAGCATGACACTAAGCGGGCGGTTGAGCTTGCTATGAAGGGCTCTGAGCTTGGTATAATAGGGCCCGAGCCAGACGTAAGGCTAGCAGCATGTGTTATTGTGGTGGCGGTGCAAGATCGAGCCGACAGTCTGGCTTCAGCCAAAGGGAGGACAATAAGAAACTCAGAGTTGTGTATGGGCAATTTAAGCACCAGTTTCTGCAAAAGCCTTTTAGGCTTGGTCAAGGCACTGTCCAGATACGTTGTGGCGGTTATTACGAGTCATTTGGGAATGAGAGAACGGAAACGAACTGTTTCGAATGGCATTAAGTAGTATTGCAACTTACAGAGTCTGCTATAAAAAGGCGTAGACGATTGTGCACTAGTTGTGCGAATGCGATGGGCTGGCCAGAATGAAAATTAATCTCTACCTCATGGCCTAACCAATGTCGGAATAATACGGTTCCTGCAAGTTGTGGGCGATCTTAGAACTACTCGTCTGGATTTTCAAAAACCTGTAGCTGAGCGAATAAAGGGAAAGAGCCAGTACAAAAGATAGTGTACGGCGGTAATGCATCCGCCTCGTGGGCCCCATCTTCCAGCAATATAATATAACAATATATACAATTCATATTGCATTACTTAATCTATCGCCAGTGCACGCAATGTAAGGGCACAAAACTGTTTTTTACAATATCACGTTGCAACTCATTGAAATTCTAGGCTTTAATTTACAATAATAATATATATTTATATCTCTCGAATAGTATGATAATATATGTATCTCACGAAAGTATAAGTTCTAAAATATATTATTTTTTTAGAATATCAGATTATACGATTTACATCAATCTTTAAAACGCAAAGGAGTCCGTTGATTTTTTCAATTTTGTCAATTGTATAAAAAGCAAGACAAGAAAATTCGTTTAGTTGCTTGAAAAAATTGAATTGACAGCGAAACTCATTAATAATGGAAGAGCTTACGGGGTGGTTGTAAATTCTTTTCCGACTCTGTTAATAAAACATTTTTTTAGGTTCACTTTAGTTGATCATTAAGGAAAATATAAGAGGTTTAGGTTACTTCCCCGTATCTATTATGTACATAATATAAAAAAAATGAAGTTTCAGGTCTACTTGTGAATAATATTGACTGTCTTTTAGCGCACATGTGCATTTTATACAATATTTAAAAAAATCTCTTCTGTCTACGAGTTGATATTTATGCTAATATATAAAGCTGAAGAATTTGTTTGTTTACTTGGACGCGTTAATTTCTTGAACTACTGGTCCGATTTAAAAAGTTCTTTCAGTGTAAGATTTTATCGCTATAGGCTATTATATGTGCCCATAATTATGAAAGTGGTCTAAGTCATGTATTTCTTGTTTCGAGATATTTAATGCATCGCATTTGTATCAATAAAAAATATTTTTAAATTATACGACATTTCAATTTATGATTTTATTAGTCTTGATTAATGGAAATTTATTATAGATTTAAAATTTTATGTGAATTTCATAAGAAAATATTGTTTTTAAAGCTTGAATTGACTTAGACCACTTTCATAATTATGGGCACATATATCATCACGCTAAAATTGAATCTAATTTTTTGTCGTTAAAGTCGCGAGCATAGCTAGGTTAATTTTAACTTATAAGATGAGTAGAAAGCTTTTTACTGAAAGATATATCTTCACCTTTAGGTCAATAGGTACTTTTATCTTTTAATTCTTTAGTCAAAAATAACTAAGCTAATAGTTTAACTACGAGGAAGAAGACGTAATATGTACTTCTTACAACAGGAACCTAAGCAAAATTACATTCGTTTACATCTTCTTAGTTACAGTAGTTTATTTTGTCTTATTTCTGTATTATTTTTGTCTATATTTGACCTTATTATCTTTCTAATAAATATTTATGTTTCGCGTACAGAAATCTTGGCAATCCTAATAAAAAGCCAAAGGAGTGAAAGAGTTAACGAATGTAGTAACTCTAAAACGAACATTAGCAACGTATTACTTAGATTAAATTGAATATTAAATTCATACCGCTATATCGAAACGTCATTTGTACATAAAAGCAAACGGGTCCGATACACGACGCGAGTATTAAATTTCCTATAAATGTATTTCCTTTTCCGTATACGTGTGAAAGCATTATTCACGCGTCTTCTCGACTTACCCTCGTAGGCGTCGTTTTAATAGAACGCGAATGTGCGTTGCGAGCGAACCTACTTCGTACGTACGTGCGATTAAACATATTGATGTCCAAGAAGTGTCCTAATTGACGACGATGTGATCGCGCGAACTTTCATTATGATTTATGGCACCTCTTACACATCAATATGTTTGATCGCACGTTCGTTCAAAATAAGTTCGCTCGCATCGCGCATTTGCGTTCTGCTAGTATGACTACTTAAGCAATATTAATTATATGGCTCTTTCGCCAGTCCACAACTTCTTTAACGTGAGATCTGAATGTGTCACGTACGATACACCAGAGTATTTTTACAAATGTGAAGAGCTTTGGTATTTTTGTTACAGGGGCGGAAACTTAATTTGACAGGTGTCAAGTTGGTTATTAAGGCAGACAAGATGGCGGTGGATATCTCATTCTTTAAACATGAAAGTGAAATGCATACTTTGCTTAGAATTGTGCAGTGCAACGAGTATCTTGGGAAATCAACCCGTAACGAACTTACTGCTTTTCTATTAAGTTTCAGTTTTATTTACTTTTAAATTTGTTGTTTAAATATTGTAAGTGGCGTATGGAATGTTTCCTATAATTGTTTGTAATTCATATTGAACTAAGCTGAATTTGTATTTGTAAATAAATAAACATTTGAATTTGTTATAATAAACATTTGAATTTGTTATAATAATTAGTGAATACCATTCTTTTAGAATCGACATATTCTACAGCTGACACAATTTCACACATCTACAAAACGAGTAGTAAAAAAATCATTCTGCGTATTGCACGTTAAATCTGCAAGGATATTAGTGAGTCACACGAACTCCATGACGTACCTCACTTCACTAACCGTATTCACTTCAATACTAAAATTATTAATTAAATAAGTATTAAAACGCCATTTAATATAGATTGAATTATTAATTTCTGCATGAATAATGGGCCTTATAATTATAATAGACACTTATAAGTTAGCCTGTCTGTCAGTCTTAATGTGATGTGTCACTAATTCTAATATAATATTCAGAGCTTGTTTATCAATTTGAATATGATTTCTTTAATATTTATAATCTTTCTTTCTTTAAAAAACCGACTTCAAATAGTCAGACCTGGACCAAATTGAAATCGAACATCACGACAAGCATCGGATTTCAAATAAAAAAGGCATCACTAAAATCGGTTTACCTCGAAAGTTTTGGGGTAACAAACATTTTTAAAAAGTACAGGCGAATTTATAACCCCCTCCCCTCTTAGTTGCGTGCTGTGTAACTTTAAGCAAGTTTCCGACTCAATATTATTTTTGAAATTATTCCATTCCATAGACATTTATCAAGAAATAGCATACAAGTAATTCAATTCATATATTTATGTAACAAAATATATTATAAATAATCAATCAATAAGCAATAAAACGAATCGGGTTTTTTATTGACGTTATAGAAAAAACAATGGACCGATACCTACTTTAGTTAGTTTTAAACGGAAATTACATTTCTCGACGCCTTTTATCGTTTCAAATAGAAAATTTCCACATTCGTTCCGTCCCTTCTCTTCCTTAAAACGGTATTAAGGTATACGCTCGAATGGCATTGCATGTCCTTAAATATAAATTCTTATTCTACTTAATATAACATTTCTATTGTACTTAAATAATATTGACTCCATCTGGAAAATTGAATGAATTAAATCATGGAACAATATATCAATATGTCAATTTTCTAATCTGAGTTATTTGGCAAATATAACAAAGAGTACAAAAAACATGAAACGTAGTGTTTACTTACTCTTTGATAAAAGTACAGTATCAGGCAGGGTCCATAATTTAGTAATGCCTTTGACAGTAAACCATTACGGTGAGCTAGATTTATTTTTTTTATTGATTACAGAAAACTAAATTCTTACGAATATCTGAATTAGATATGATATTTCTATTCCACGGGTGTAAATAATATAAATGGACGTAACCAGTTATGGAACTGTTCACCCTCTCTTGGACTATATCATGAACATAATAGCTTAATCTCGTGTCATTTTGCACGCTCTGCGGATATCCTTTTATTTTCTGCTGTCTTCCACAAGCTGGCGAAAACTTTAGAGGCCATTATGAAATTAAGTTTCCTTTATAAATACGCTATGAAGGGGTGTCAAGAACTAGAGTATCTTTATATAACGGTCTTACTTATAGCAGTTAGTCTACAAAACTTCCGAATAGTTTCTTTAATAGAATAGTTATATATCTAAGTGATACACTTTTCGCATTTTATGTTAGAGTACCAGGGTCTGTTTACATTGCAGCGATTGCAGGTGTGGGCGAGGAATATTCTTCATTGGTGCTCCGCTCCTATTGGACTTAGCGTGATGAAATATAGCCTATAGCCTTCCTCGATAAATGACCTATCTAACACTGAAAGAATTTTCAAATTGGATCTGTACGTTAGAGATTAGCGCGTTCAAACAAACAAACAAAGTGTTCAACTCTATATTTATAATATAGTATATTTTACAAATAAGCCAACCGGATCTCGTGTCGTTACATTAATATGTTACGTGAAGAAATGATTTTCTTAATAAATCTTCTTTCACATTATATATAAATTACGCGTCACGTTGTTTGTCCGCAATGGATTCCTAAACTGCTAAACCGATTTTAATGTAATCTGAACAAATGTTCAAAAATGTATACTGTTTGTAATTTCTCATGGTAGTGTGGAGTCTACAAATGCATGCCCCTCCAAACCTCTAAACTAATCGCATGATTACGTGTCCTTGCAGAGCATAGTTAGTATTTAGTACTATTTTTCCTACACTCCAGGAAAGCTGGAAGAGATCTCTATTACAGATAAGTTTTTCCTATGTATACCTTCATCTCTATACCGTGTATTTTTCTGTACTTTAGTTTTAGGTACATTAATAAAAATAAATAAATAAATAAATAGTTGAGTTTACAAATAAAATTGTTGCACACACAGGCACACAATCACTGCAATTAATATTTACTTTCACACTTTAAGAATGTTGCTTGAAAGATTTTTTTTCTTTTACCCTTGATTTTCATTGAAGCCATTTTATGAATAGCCGAAATCATACAACCATCATTTATGTCTAAATAGCAGCCTATTAATTTCATGTACGACTTATTTAATGAGAATGAAAATTAATGAACTGGTTTTTAAAAACTTACACATTCGAAGTTATGCTTCTTCAAGATTAAGCACACGCTAATTCAAAGTAAAGTTTACCATAGATTTGATCTGAAAATATAAATAGGAAAATATGGTTACACCTTGCAATCAACACCTTTCTTGATTAAATTATATTTTCAATGGCACGTCATTTCTACTTATAAACTTCTACGTTTTCTAGAAAAATATTTTCGTAAGCTTATGTATTTAAAAGCTGGGAACTATTGTGTTATAGCTATGAATTAATATAGCATGTTAGTTTGTATAATATGTTGTGATGTGAAAATTAAGTAATGTTATTGTATTATTTTCATTATTAGGTAACATAAATTGTTTTGCTTTTAAAGTTACAAAATTAACGATTATTAAACTAATTTTAATGTCACAGGAGAGGAAAATTGTGTAAGACATTGTAAAAGCTAAAGTTAAGTAAATCGATATACGATGCTAAGTGAAAAAAAAACTAAAAATTTGGAAACCATATAAAGTTTTCAAAGAATCCAGAATACTATATTCAATTACAAGTTTATTTTTTAATTTTTCCTTTATAATTTTAAAATTTAATCACACCAAATCTTATAGGACAAGTAAAAATCTTGCAAATTAGTTAAAGCATTATGTATTACAAAAAAATTGCATGCCTTAAGGCAAAATGTCTGTCGATTTTGAATATTTCTACGTATCGTTCAATATTTTAATTATTTAACAAAATTATATATTTTTTTTAATATAAAGCGGACAAAGATGCAGGTTACAGCGAGTCTTTATGTACAGAAGAGAAAGGATTTTTTGCTAGGACCAAATTAAGGAGGACTAAGCCTTTGTTCAGACACGGCGGGAGCCGCGCGATTAAAAATCGTGCGGATTTAAAATAAATTAAATAAACATGAAGTTAATAAAATATAACTTAGAGAATATATAAATAAATTTAAATATAAGTCATGTATTTAATTATTATATCTGTATAATTTAGAATATTTCTGTATATGTCGCCCAGGTCGTCATTGGCAGGACCGGTTTTGATGTTTTTTTTTGTCACTTAAAAATATCAACATTTTCTTATAACACTAGCTTTAGTTGGAGGGAAAAATTAGAATTGTTGGCGTATATAAGGTGTTCAATCCTCAAACGCCGGCAACACATCTGCTAACCTGGTAATGCAGTTTTTCTTGGGCATCGGTAGTAGCTCAGCTACAGTCTGATCGTCTGCTACTTTAAAATAATATATATAGCCCATGGTGAATACTTAAAAATACTTAAAAAAATGGTTTTAATTTTTGTTTTTTAAATGCTTTTAATGTTGACATGTGACATCAAAAATTTTTTGACATTGTGTGATTACAGGTCAATAATCAGTGTTGTCACAGAATGTCACATGTCACATTTTGAAGACTCCGCTCCGACCAACGTGTGACATATTTTAAGGATGACTTCCAAAAACAGAGACATTAAAATATCCAAATAAAAATACATACACAACGTGTCATACACAGAAATAAGATTAGAGATAATTAAAACAATACCATAAATCTATTATTTTTATTGTGGAAGCAATCATAGATCGCATACAGTCAGTAAATATAATAATAAACAAATAAATAATAGAAAATTTCAATAATAATTTTAATTTATTAAGGAAACAGATAAATACACATGATTTAATCTAACATACCGGTAACATCTCGGTTCTCTACATACATACATACAATCTTTATGTATACAATAATTATAATAAATAATTATATATAAGTTATAAGTATACAATAATTATAATTATTTATTATAATTATCATATTATTATTATACAGGAATACTTAACGATACCGACTGGTGGCGTTTCAGTGCTAACTCACTTTTAATTGACGGATCAACATCACAAATAATGCCCAAACAACTCAAATTTTTTTGGATCAATATGTTCACATCTGGTTTCTGAAAGATCAACATTGGTTGGTCAGTTATTAAATATGATTGGTAACATTAATTGTACTAAAATTAAAGAAAATTAAACATTGGTTTTTATCCAAAATTAACCAAATTTAATTAATTAATGTTACTAATCAGAACTTACTAGTCTTTGACATCAAGTAAGTTAGCAAATCCTACTTTTAGTAACTTCATTTCAATGTTAGATGCGTCGATTGATCGCCGTTTCAGAATCCGAGTATATTGATCAAACTGTTGAACCAAGTTTCCAAACATATGTTGAACCAAACAATATATTTTTACAAATTATTTCAATTGCCACAATTTTGATCCATCACTGACATTGTCTACAGACAGTTGAAATAATCCATTATATATATATCATTAATAGAAGGTCAGGTGTCAATGACTCAATTGATGTAAGTGTAAGTACAATTGTTGCCAAATAGTTTAAGAACTAAATAAGACATTTTGTCAATGATGGATCAACAAAATGTGATTTCTTTGAATATAATCAATAATAACGGCAGTGTGTCATTCACTGTTGCTAAAACACTATATTAGACAACTTTTTAATGATGGATCAACATAGCATGATCTCTTTGGATCAACAATGTGAACATATTGTGGCAGTGTGTCACTATGAGTAAACTTTAAGTGCCGCATTTAGAGATCGCATCGCAGCACAGGAATAATTACATTAAAAATATTTTATGATATTTGAAGACACTATCTATGACGTCATTTGTGATGTTGCTACACCGAACCAAATAGTTTGACGCCATTACTGTTGTTGATTTTTTTAAATAATTGTACTAGTTCACTTAGATTTAGCGGCTTCTTCAGCTTCGAGCCTCTTCCTCATGGATTCGGGCATTTCCGCTGGCGGCGGTCGGGGCATCCTCAGCCAAACCTGTGTGCAAATACAGTGTTCATAAATATATGTATAAATAAGGATTAATTATTATATGTATTAGGGAATTCTCATAAATGCTTGGTCCACACTTATTTATTTCGGTAGGAACAATTGGTAATTCATAATAATCATTGAGCATCTATTTCATTACAAAAAAAATATAGTTGAATAAACAACAGTGTTATGTGTAAAACGAAAAAAAAAAGATATATAAAACAGATTATTAAGTCAAATGTGAAGGTCGCAATCATTTTAAACTGGCATTTTAAAGCAAAACATGGTATTTTACACTTCTTATAGAAGAAAAATAAACCATACTTCACATACATTTTCCTGAATCATCTTATATTCAGTTTTAATTAAAATTTATGCTTTTTTTTAAAAATACTTCAAAAGAAAAACAAGTAACATTTCAAAATATCTTTTTGAAATAATAATCTTTAGCAATTTTACGAAATTTCGTATAAATTCAATTCATTCCAATTTACACGCGCCAGTATACTCGGAAATTGGTATTCATCTATCATAATATGTAGTGTACTGCATCATAAGTAGTGCATATGTCGCAGTTAATTATTTTAAACAGCCACTAACATATTTATATAAGAAATACAACTTGATTAATATTATATTTAAATCTCTGTCAACCACAATAAAATTTTATTGTGATTTTTTAGGTGAAAACTACCCTATTAGTTGCAATGATGGCTAAATTAATTCAGGCTGCTAGTTGAACTTAAAGAGGCTAGTCAATTAATTGAATGTCTAATTAAGCTATCTACCTGCGACACATCTATAGTGTTGGAGATATGGCATACCTTGACAGCGTCATAGATGAACTTGGGTATAAGTGAAAAACTAAACTAAAAAAACCATCCGTGGCACATAGTATAGCCGAAAATAACACGTTAAATTGTAAACAATATAATAAATTCACAATCTTTCAACAGTTTAAAATCTCTCGAAATAGGTTATAATTTAACGGTTTTTACAAAATTAACGGTGACATATACATAGATATTTTTACTTTTTTTTATAAGTCAAACGGGCAGGCGTTTCACAATTTTTTTATGTTACAAGGTGCAAACGAGAAGGCGATTCGCTTAAGCGACTACCGACGCCCATGAACATCTGACCAACCAGTAGGCTAGCAGATGCGTTGCCTGCCTTTCATAGCGAGTTTAGGCAACCGAGAACTCTCAGAATCCGAACGAAACACGACAACAATACCTAATGGTATTGTTGTCGCGTCACCTTAACGTGACAGCATTGCCGCCACTTCACTTCGATCTTATGTAAGAAAGAAGTACTGGTACTCGGACGAGCCGACCCATTTCGGCTGAAGAATTAAGAATGGAATGATGTGCATTGACTATACAATAGCGTAGAAAACTAATGCTGTCTATGAATTGTTCTGATTCTTTTTAATGAGTCGCGTTGATAGTAATCTTAGAAGAAGTAATTATCCTAAGCTATTTATAATTTAGCGAAAAAAACAGTTAATTAGAAAGGTATATCCTAAATGTAGAAAGAATCGATAGCTGTATGTTTAGAAAGAGTATAATAACATTAGTGGAGAGCTAGATTTAACCCCCAAATCAGCTTGTATACATCACTACTCCTTACTCTAAAGTTATGTTTAACGGTCATTCACACGATAGTTAACTTAGATGTTCATATATTCTATTTAGCTGAACACACCGAGGGACGTGCTTGATCACGCTCCAACGAGGATTATGGGCGAACTGCGGCCGTACGCTCATTTTTACATAACTTTTTATGGTCGTGTCCAATTTTACGAAATTTAACTTTGATGGGCCTTCCATGAAACTGATTTTTAGAACTTTATTAAATATGTTTGGTACCAGCTTATTAAGATATTACAAAACAAACCGTACGACTTTTATTTCTAATTGTTGTTACCGGCGACTTCGTAAATTAGGTGAAACATTTTAGTGCGATGATATATAGCCTTCTTTGATAAATGAGCTATCTTACACTGAACGAACTTTTTAAATCGGACCAGTAGTTTCTAACTCAGGTTAAATTTTCAGCTATGAATTACTTACAAATACGTTTTCAAATGGTATAATTTTGTTAACCTAATGTCAACAAATATAATGACCGGATTACTGTTTTATCTACGTATGTAGGTATGTATATATTTTTTAATTATTATATAAAACCTATAAAACGCGACTTTGTTCGTGTTAGTTTCTTTGATTTTCATACATATTTTCAACCTCTATTTCAAGCGTTTCAAATTTTATTTTCGCGACAAAATATAAACTATTTTCATCCCCAAGGACCGATCTATCTCTATACCGAAATCCATCATAATTGGTTCAGTGGTTTGGGCGTGAAAACGTAACAGAGTTACTGTAAGTAAATACTATTCGAAAACCTTTCTTCAAACCCGGTTAGCATATCAATTGTTCGCTTATCGTTCACCATATAGCAATGTTAATTACAACCGTTTAATGATCTTTATAACACCTCCAGCGCCCTTAATTACTAATTTATTATAACGATTCGATTACTTGAATAATTATTCGCATAATGAGAGTTACGAAATTGTGTTGCCCGGTATATTGGTATCGTTGCGTACAACACTTATCTAGTGTAACCACACCAACAAAGGACAATTAATTAAGCATATCTTAAAACACGTATGACTAATATTCCCCTTTCCCCTCCTACTAAGCTTAAATTAAAAGCTTGTGTTAGGACAAATATCCCACACTGCAGTGTGACCTTAATATAACGAAACGAATAAAAAGATTCCCGAAGGTTTCTAATGCCACAACGAAATAAGATTAAAAATGATTTTAAAAAGTCTGCCCGGATGCATTCAATTCGCCTTTTCTATAAAAGCAACGCTTGGAGCAGTTTTGAAAACGTTGAGTACTTTCTTTATGTTCGAGAGAAGCTGTTGACTATAGAAAAATCAATGGAAAGAATACTATGTAGAAATCAATCAATTTAATATTATTATTATTTTTTTAATTAATAAAAATATCGTTTGTTACCGTATCTTGGTGTTGCTGTGGAGGGGAAAATCGGAGCCTGTGTCGTTGGTTAAAGTTTCGCAAAAGTCACGTATGACAAAATTGTTACCCTTTAAAAGTTCTAAATAAAAGTCCGCGACAGCATATGTCTATCTTTTAAGGTTGGCTCTATACAACCTTTGTTTTAAAATAATGCATTATTTGTGAAGGTCCTTTTACAAACATAATATTAATCCTTATCCAAAAACTATTTTTAAACCTCTAAGTGACAAGAGTGGCACATGCGAATGAAGTCGTGAGGTACAGCTAGTACTAATATATGAGAGTTTGTTTATTTGTCTATTTGAACGCGCTAATCTCAAGAACTACTGGTACGATTTGAAAAATTCTTTCAGTGTTAGATAGCCCATTAATTGTATACAAATATATACCAGCAGCATGTGGAAAAGACATTTAAGAACTGAATAATTTATGAATTCCGTTCAGTTTCCAACGCTATTATAGGTACATACAGCATTCAAATGTAAACTAGTCTCTAAACAACTTAAATTAATTATAGATTAAATATATTATATTAATTATAGTAATTAAAACCCAAAGAGAGAGAAAAGCAGCTGAACAGAAATAAACACTCTGCTCACTTGAAAGTCGGTTAGGGTGCGAGTCTTTTTCATTTTATTTCACGGCAAAGAATTTTTCAATACAAAATAAAGCAATGATTGGGGACGTTCAGAGATATTCTTCAACCTGACCCCGTTATTTATAACGTTGAGTCTGTTTTAAAGTGTGCGCTTCGCTGGATCTCATAATTCATCAGATGAACTCTACGCTGGTTAACCCGTCAAAGGACGAACTAATTCAAATCCTTTTTATTTCCTAAAAACATAGTCATAAACTTTAATAGTTTAACCGAAACACAAACTTTCAGATTCAAATTCCTTTAATTGGCTAAAAATATATTTAAAAGACCCTAATATCTCAACAAGAGTGACTCGAGATCCATTACACGAATTTTATCTCTAACCTTGTAGAGGTTAGAGGTAGGAGCAAGGGGTATACCAGCAAAATCCCTATACAACCTACTAAAAGACCTTGGCTTGTCAAGAACTAGCTGTTTGAAATTGTTCGCGAATTATTATTTTGCAAATAGAGACTATCTACATTTAGTCAATATATTAAATTAGATATTATCCAGAAGAATCTAATTAGACTCAATCTATTTTTTATTGATCATTTGAACAGTGAAAATTTTAACCGACCCGGCAACGGTCGGGACGTTGGGTTACTTAATATTTACTACATTCTATTATCCTATAATATTGTCCCCGTTTCCTTACCCTTTCCCGTTCCATAATGTTTCACTATTTTGGCGTTAATTGTTTAATTATAAAAGATAGATATATGCTTTCGCGGGTTATTTTGTAACTATTTAAGATGAACATTTCCTTCATACACTAATTCGTCTTCGCCGGAATATGAACATCCTCTCGCTTCTGTACTGTGTGTTATTTATCCCAAGCTCTCCAAATTACTTAAAAGAGAGGTTTAAATTTCTTGGTGTTTATAGTCATTCTACGCGTTTAATTAATAATTTAATTCTAGTTAGTAGTAGTTGTGAGTAAATCCAAATTCTATTATAACTCTTTTACAATAAAATCTATACAGCTATGGTACGCTTTGCCTCTCGAAATTCGGCAGAGCAAGACGCTAATGAGTTTTAAAAAAACTAGTAAAAGAGCATTACCTGTCAATATCGAATTAATTACGACGACTTTATGTGTATGTATTCTATATCGTATATGAACGCGCTTCATACGTAAAAAGGTGAGAAATATTAATGTCATGCCTATTGCCTTCCTCGATAAATGGGCTATCTGACTCCGAAATAATTTTTTGACTCGGACTAGTAGGTATTTCTTGAGATTAGCGCGATTAAGCAAACAAACTCTACAGATTAATATATTAGTATAGAGGTATGGATATAGATAGTAGATTTTACTTACTTAAAAAAATATATCGATATTTCCGTAATTCCGTCACAAGGATCGAAACCGAAACATTAGCCACGAGTTTCCGTTTTCGATGTATTAATTTAACGATCCTATCCTTTCTGCGACCGAACTTTGCTATTTTGAACCTAATTTAATTATAACGACCCTAAGTTAATGCCCACAATAGTAAAATACTAATTGTTACCCGCGGCTTCGCCGGCGTAAAATTAGGTGAAAAACTTTAGCATGATGATATATAGCGTTCCTTAATAAATGGGCTATCTAACACTGAAAGAATTTTTCAAATGGGGCCAGTAGAACATGAGATTAGCGCGTTCAAGTAATCAACCAAATAAACTCTTCAGTTTTATATGTATATTAGTATAGAGTATAGTTATTATTTGGAAATCAGTGTTTAGTTAGCTATTTGGCCCAAGCATATTTAATATCGCGTGTTATGTACATATATAACTCGCGATATTAAAGATGCTTGGGCCATAAAGAGGGAGGCCGAGGGCCACATGCGGCCAGCGAGCCACATGTTGCCGACCGCTGGACTAGATACATTAATCTTATTAAAATTATTACTTATACATATATTAAACTAGCTGTTTCCCACGACTTCGTCCGCATAAAATTGTTAGAGCTTTAGACCTCCTCAGTCTGGCTCTATGGAAAAATCCTTTCTTACCGGATGTCTACTAACTATAAACAACCTCCTTGGTAAATTTAATCTTTTTACTTCCCGCAGTTTTCAAAATTTCATATCAGGTGTTCTGTCGCTTTCATATATTATATAGATTTACTTACATATAAAACATTACTTATATGTACAGTAGTCTTTTTCTTCCTAGGCGTTATCCCGGTCTAGTACAAGGTTCTTTTTTCTACCAGGGTTCTATCTTTAGATTGCAGAAGATGTGGCTGTGGATCGAGTTAAGATGATCGATCGCCATCTGACGTCTTCCTCGGAACCCCCACGATCTATCCAACCTTACCACTAATATCACTCAGTGACATTAATCTGGTCCCACTGTTTTACGTGTTTTCCGAAACACAGATGAGGTCGAACATCACATATAAACCAATGTTAAAATGGGTCACCCATCTATCATGCGGTCGCAGCAAGAGCTACTTAATCTAGCGATCGACTCAAATCCTCTCTAAATATTAAAAGTATTACTTCCTATTTTAACCCCGAACGTAAAACACGCCTCGCGTAAATCACTGTATAAAGGATCGCTACGTCACAACATGTGTGTTTGACGCTAGACCGTCGTCACGAATTCTGTCGACGAACGTATAACATTTCTGTGTTTTCTGCGAAAAGTTACAGCAATCCGAATTCCGAGTATCAATTAAAACGTTCCATAGAATGTCTTTAAACTGACCTTTGATAAACCAAAAAAAATGATCCGTGATGATCATTTTCCTTCAACCAACGAATTTAAACAACATGTTATAAATTATTATTAAATAAAAAGTAAACCGCCTTCAAAAACAAAAAAAAAAACAGAAAATAAATAGTACCTTCATACGATTTAGTAGACACTTACTTAAGTGTTGAAGTCGGTACCAAGCCAAATAAGTTCTCCACTAAATTGATGTAGATGGCACCGGTATAAAGTAGATATCTCTGTATTACTTTCGCTTTATCATATCTAATCTTTACATCTAGTCATGACATACTTAATTCTTTTTTGTTACAAGGTGCAGAAACAGGCGTTCCACATATCGACGCCAATGAACATCTGCAACACCAAGATGCTAGCAGATGCGCTACAGACCTTTAATGACGATATTAGGTCACCGGGAAGTCTCACAAACCGAAAGAACCACGACAACAATACCATCACTTGACGTAACAGCATTGTCGCCACTTCCCGCCAATCTTATGTCAGAAATAAGTACTTGTCGCACCAGCCCAATTTTGCTGCAGACCAAAAGAACAAGGAAGGAAAGACGAATTGATAAAACGATTAACGCCACAGTTCAGGTAATGATTAAAAAGGGCCATAAATTATAAAATATGTATCTCTCGCTCGAACGTTCCATAAGATATGCCTCGCGTAAATTACATCACATTGGAAAATAGCTATGTCAAAACATGTGTGTTTGACATCAAAGCATTGGGTCGTCAATAATTCTACGGACGAATTACATTAGCGAATTCTTTGCGAGAATTGCGTCTATCGTAATTAATGCTTTGTTACCTTGTTCGTCTCACGTCTAAGGTAGACGTCTCCATTAATTCTCCAAGTCTGTTTAAGATCTAGTCCTTTTATTAAAGTATTTTTCTTTTAAAATAATTTATAAAAGAATGAAAAAGATACTTGCACAAAAATGTTATATACTTGATATTTTTCATAGTTAGCAGCCAACTATAGGAAATAATAGCCAGCATTCTTCTTATCTTTGATACATTTACCTCTAAAAAAAGTTAAAATTGTTCGTAATTTGGAACTACATGGCCATATTTACCGATACTTTTTCATTACTTATTTTTCTTTCTTTTTAAATTAGTAGGTTAAGAATAAGGGTCTGTCTGTTTTGTTCTGGCTTTCTTCTTTATTGGCAAATAAATTCTTTTTGATTTGATTTATTGACTATTAAAACTACATAGAAAAGTATATTACCGATACAATTTAAAAATATAGACGTTAAATGTGGCAGAATTTCGGAAACGAAAAAACATCGCAATTCAAATGGACAGCTCCATGGTGAATTGATGGACCATATATCTCTTTTCCTTTATTTGAAAACCACCAAAGCCTTATATTTGTTTTTGCAAAATTTTCCTGAAAGCCGTGTCAATTTATTCATGCAATTACGTGATTGTTTTTAAAGATCCGTAAACCAAATGTTAAATACGTAAGAGGTTATAAAAAGTACACTTTTTGGATTAGTTTAAGCCGTTCAAAACTTTTCTTAAAAATAATTAGTGTTATTTGAGTCTATATTTTTTTACTAATTAAAACCTCCTGGAACTTAATGTATGTACATATCAGAATTTTATCCTTGACAGAGTGAATAAGGATTTATTTCTTTAATCTTAATATACATAAATTACGCGTCATTTTGTTTGTCCGCGATGGACTCCTAAACCACTAAACCGATTTTAATGAAATTTTTTATGTATTGTGACCACATGTAAAGTTGTTCAGATGTCAGCAAACATAATGTATTAATAAGTGTCATGTAGTCGACCTGATATGTTGACTTCTTATAGTCTGGTAACACATAAATTAGTTATTAGTTAGTACTATGGAGAATACAATAAGAAATAACATCTCTTATGGGAGAAAAGTTGAAAAAATTACCAACATTATAGCTTAGAGAGTAGTTCAAAAAATGTCCGGAATGGCGCTGTTGTAGATAAATGGTTTGGTATGGAGGTAACAATGAATTTACCAATAATAACATCTAAAATTTACCATGTTGCTAATATAGCGCCTCCTTATTTACTTAATTCAATGTGCTGATTGACTGTTAACAAGTGGAATAGTGCCCTTAAGGAGTCCTTAAACCCTTTGGGAGCATCTATAGAGAAGAGGTTCCCAAACTTTTTTCTCATAGACTATTTTCAAAATTTAGTCTACTAACTATAGAAAATTTCGTTGCTGCCGAGTTCTAACCACGAATTAATAGTTTTCGAAGTAAAAGTGATAATGTACTAACCAATACTTTTATTTATTTATTTAAATTAATTAAGAAAAGTATCATCACTTATACAAAATATATGAAATTAAACACTATCCAAAACTAACTGGACAACTTTTTAACAATAATGTAAACTAAATTGAAAACTAAGTATAATTAAAAAAATTCGCGGATTAAAGCAAAGTAGTTTAGCTTCTCATGCATGTCATGGATTTCCGCAAAGTAACGCCTGATTCTATCTTTTATATCCTTAATTTTCAATCCGTGAGCGAATGTATGAGTAAATTAATTTTGTCAATAGTATATTTTCTTTTACTGCACTTTAGATCGCTTAGAATTTCATTTGCTTTACATACGTCCATTTGGATTAATTAAATATTTCCGAATTATTGTACATTCCTTTATTTGTTTTTATCCAGAAAACGGCACTTTTCGTTTATGATCGTTAATGTGCATAAACGCAAACGAAGCCGCGTGCAAAGGCTAGCAAAATTACAACATTAATAAACAAAACAAATAATCGAAAATAGTAATACTTATTTTTACAATAAATAAAAAAAAAACTGCATCTACAGGTGCCACCATTTCGAAAATATTTCACGAAAAAAAGACTTTATACTTCTGTAATGTAATTTACAAACAACATTTATTTTTTACTGGAGGAGAATCTACACATCGAGGCGAAACTTGTTAATATGTATAATTTATTTAATAAGTGTACACTTGCTGCCGAAGAAAAGAAAATAAACAAAATATCAGACATAATAATATTCAGTCATCATCAATTTTATGTGTCCTACTTTTTTGTCAGTTAGGTAAAAATATTTTTATGAAAGCGACAACCCTGGTGGCAATTTGCCTACTGTTGTCTTGCGGTGTAATGTTTTTGTGTTATTTATATCTGTATTCTGTATATGTATACAGAATACAGATAGATATGTGTGTAATTATGTCACGTGTATATATTGCTGTTGATTTTTATAACCTTTTTGATTAAAGCTAAGTCTTGATGACTATGAGCTTTATATATCGAATGATATTGCGTGTATAATAAAGTTTATAATTCAGCCACGTAGCAAAACAGTTTTTTTTTTTGAAATACCTATGTATATCTATACTGATATATCAAGCTGGACAGTTTATTTGTTGGTTTGTTTACGTGTACGCGTTAATCTCAGGAACTACTGGTCCGATTTGAAAAAATCGTCTGTTCCTAAGGTAGACAACTTAATGCCTGTGTTATAGGTTACAGACACCTGTTATTCACAAATATATATTTTTTATAGAAATATATAAGTACGAGTGGAAGGCAGGGTCACTGCCAACAGCAGCAACGGACCAGTCAAATGAAAAATAAAACTATGTATTTAAGTCAAATATATCAATGTCGTAAAAATAATTTATAGCTTTGTACATATTCTTAAATATGGTACGCAAGTCAACAGATTTGTAGTCGAATTTCGACTAGCAGACAAATCTCTAGCACAATTAATATAAGTGTCAAACAAGAATATCCCAACTGGAAAAAAATGGTTAAACAACAAAATTGGTCTTCTGCCGGGTCCGCTAATAATATTATAAACGGATAAAATCGATTACAAATGAAAAAAGACTTTCTCTATAACACTGATTTGACATTATATTTTAACGAAAAATAATCAGTATATGTACAGCACAAATCGAGAGGTTCTCAAAAAAAAACCATCTTAACAGCACTTAATTCGGCTTTCTGGAATCGTTTGTATACTTAATTTAATATTTACTAGTTGTTACCCGCGACTTCTTTCGCGTAAAATTAGGTGAAATATTTTAGCGTGACGATATTTATTTATTTATTTATTAGTAATCAACAGCGTTACAGAAAACATTAACATATAGACAATAACAGGTAAATAAGGAGCAATAAATGTCGTTAAAGGAATCGAATCTAGAGCAATTTAACGAATGGAATGATCTCTCCCATTACATTAGCGGACAATCGCTGATATTTAACCAAAACGATAGGATATATGATATAAGACATTTCGCTTGAAATTCGCATATAAGGAATGATAAATATTATTAGAAATACGGCTTTTCTCAAAGATATTTCTTGTTTATAATTTATCTTTTTATATTCTGGAACTATATATAATATAAAACTTTCTAATACACTTTATAAATTAGCGTAGAGTTCTTATTTCTGTAGCAAATAAGGTATAATAAAATTATCTAAAATAAAAAAAATCCCTCTTTTTATACATTATTTTCCCGACTCCTAGTATGAAGATTTACGCTAAGTTAGTCAAAACATTAAGTATAAATAAAAATAAAACTAGATTTCTTTTTTCATTATATAAAAAAGAAGTTGCATAGATAACACTGATTGGAAGATTGTCTATACATAGAAGAATCACTAGCACAGATATCGCGCGGCAGATCGCGTGTCACAAGAAAACGTTTTTATGGTCGTTTAAAATTGATCGAGGTGCATCTGCCATTGATAAAGTTAATTAATCAACTTCCGCTAATATTATAGGCGAATAACTTGTTCCGAAATAAAGCGATCAAAAAGTCAAATATGCTTAGAAAGTCCCTTCCGGCTTTAACTCGTGATATCTGCACGATCGCCTTGGTCCGTTTAACCTTTCCGTGGCATACAGCTAAAAATAATACGATAAATTGTAAGCAATATATTAGGTTCACAATCAAAGTCAAAGACAAAATCAAAACCTTTTATTCATTCAGACTTTCTTATAAGATCTTATGAACGTCATATTTTTTTAATCATTTAATAATTGGGTGATAAAATTTACGACTCAATCTTTCGACAGGTTACAACCTCGCGAGATAGATTACAATATAACGTTTTTTACAATTTAACCATTCCTGTTGGACTATTGAGTCTCTATCGTGAATGTCATTATATAAACAACTCAGTACAGGTTCGAAAATTAAATGCTTTAGCTTCGAGTGGCCTTCGTACGCCAGCAAGGACAAACGAACCATTAAGAATAAAGTCAAGTGCGCGCTGTTAAAAAGCAAAATTAGAATTAATTAAGGACTATTTAGCAAGTCCAAACTAATTTGTACTAAACAAAACGTATACTATCGATGACTATAATTCTATATGTTTCTTTTAACATGACTACGATAATGCGTAAGCATTAAAGAGTGCTTTACGATCAAAATAATTTTATATTCCATTTCAGTTCCCATTTTTACTGTCATCGCTTTGTTAGGCAATGACATCAAGATATAATTTGCAGGCATTCTAAAGATAATTTAGGGAAGATTAATCTTATTTCCTTCAAGAAACTATCTTATGTCGCAGACGCGAATAGGAGCGACAAGCAGTAGGACCAAAGATTAAATATTGATTGTTTTTTCTAAGCACCGTCACTTATTTAAGTGATGGACACCTTGGAACAGTGCTACAGACTCTTTCTTTTTCTTCTTTAAAAGTCTATTCTTTCTTTTTCTTCCTACCGTGATCCTGGTCTAGTACTGGGGTCCACTTAGATTGCAGAGGTTACGGTTGCGGGGCAAATTATGATAACCTTTTGCCGTCCGATATCATCCTCGGAACCCCCACGATCTCTACAGCCTCACGACTAATATTACTCAGTGACATTAATCGGGTCCCACTGTTTTACGTGCCTTCCGAAACACGGTGGAGGTCGTATAACAAATATAAACCACTTTAGAATTGGTCGCAGCAAGATATCCTTAACTAGCAATCGACTAAAAAGCCAACCGCTAATTAGACCAGAATCTTTCTTTAAGAGTCTATTCTTTGTAGGATAAAAAAGATGCGTACGGAAATATAATAAACGCTGTTTTCTCATGTGCAAATCGAAACCGGATATACGACCCGGTGATAAAAATTAACTAATAGTAAACGGTGGCGATTTTGAATCGAAGCACGTAGCAAGTGAAATGGGCGTTCGCGGAAGCGATGCGGCGAGTTTTTGTCGATTAAACTTATCGCGATCAGAAGGAAAACAGTGGAAAGTAGTTCCAGGCGACGTAATGGTGCTAATTCTCAGTTTCGCAACACCACACGTAACAGCGCATTCATTAACATGCAAACGTAAATTAATTACAATATGTAATGTAATAAAGTGCAATGTATTGAAAATATTGATTGCACGTGAGATCATACAATGACAACCACAGTGCTAATAAATAATAAGCATTGCCCAAAATCTGCTACCTATATGATTTCAATTCGAAATAAACATTGAATGTCTTCGTGTCGTCTTTGAACTTCAAATGTGGAATAAAATGCCCTGCGTATAAGGAAGGCAAACTACAGCAATGCACTTAGAATATGGAAAATGTTATTTACGGAATGGCTTAATATTGATTGCACGTGAGATAATACAATAACAACCACAGTGCTAATAAATAATAGCATTACCTAAAATCTTCTACCTATATGATTTCAATTCGAAATAAATATTTGAATGTAACTTCAAATGAGGAATAAAGTGCCCTGCGTATAAAGAAGGCAAACTACAGCAATGCACTTAGAATATGGAAAATGTTATTTACGGAATGGCTTAATATTGATTGCACGTTAGATAATACAATAACAACCACAGTGCTAATAAATAATAGCGTTACCTAAAATCTTCTACCTATATGATTTCAATTCGAAATAAATATTTGAATGTAACTTCAAATGAGGAATAAAATGCCCCGCGTATAAAGAAGGCAAACTACAGCAAAGCAAGTTTATTGAGAGGATAGTGATAAGTGTATTAAGTCACTTTAGGATACGGAAAATGTTATTTACGGAATAGCTTAATATTGATAGCACGTGAGATAATACAATAACAACCACAGTGCTAATAAATAATAGCATTACCTAAAATTTTCTACCTATATGATTTCAATTCGAAATAAACTTTGAATGTAACTTCAAATGAGGAATAAAGTGCCCTGCGTATAAAGAAGGCAAACTACAGCAAAGCAAGTTTATTGAGAGAGATAGTGATAAGTGTATTAAGTCACTTTAGGATACGGAAAATGTTATTTACGGAAAGGCTTATGACGTGCTCAAAATATCGCATCAGACTTTATCACTAGGCGCAGTCTTCGGTGGATTAGTCATAATTTATCATTTTCCTGAACGTAATCTATACGTATAAATAAAATTTTAAGTGTATATCAGGGATTTCAAAGTACCTAACTGTCTTTTAAAAGTTCTTGGTACTTTTAAAGGTTACGTATACATTTTTTAAATGACTGTTTATTTATCTAAATTGTCTGTTGTTATTTGGTGTAATTATTATATATAGATATCGATGTAATTGAAAGACGAATGAGTGAATATTTAAGTATCTATCATCGAAAAAGATTTAGAACAAATAGGAAAATCGTGAATTATGATTTAGTGACTGGCCCGTTGGCGCAGTGGGCAGTGACCCTGCCTTCCGCTCCGGGTGTCGTGAGTTCGATTCCCATCTCGAGTCCGGCTGTATTATTAATATGTACATATTTCTATATTTAAAAAAAAATGTGTATAACAGGCGTCTTTTACTTATAACACAGGCATTAAGTAGTCAACCTTAGGAACAAACATCCGTGTGTCATGTGTATATTTATTATTTAAAAAAGAAAAATTGTATTGTTGAGGCCAATTAATTTGAATAAAAGTAGACAACATAAAAACTTATTCCTGAAAGGGTTCTCGCAAACAGTTTTAATGATAATGATATAACCAGATATAACGGAACAGGCCATGTCTCTTTACGCAACCGATTGTGAAAATTGCAGATAATCTCAACTGACCCTAAATTGAACATACCGGCAGTTGCGACACCTGATCGTAATTGTAACAGTTTTTATTAATACTTGTTGCAAATTTATTACTCTTTACAGCCTTCACACACTTTTTGCTGCAGCGTAAGCGTGAACTCTTGCACTCACTTTTCCCTTCGCATCACTTCTGGGTTTCTCGCTTTCAGTATTGCTGTCAAATTGTATTAAAAAGAGAGCGACACTGTCAATTACAATACACTGAAAGCGACAAATAAAATACATATTAAATTATATACAAATAATTTAATACTTAAGTGAAATGAAAACTGCCTTTAAAAAACGCCAAAGAACTAAAAAGCAAACAATGTACTTAAATATTACTTAGTAGACACCTACCTACTGATGTGTTGAAGTAGGTACCAAGCCAAAAAGATTCCCAACTAAACCGATGGCACCGATTTCAAAACAAGAATATCAGTAGGTGTTTACTAAATTATAATATGAAAGTACTAATTATTGTTCACTTTTTAGTTCCTTGGCGTTTTTTGAAGGAGGTTTTGTTTTTAATTAAAATTAAAAAAAGCTATTTTGAAACTTATAGTGGAAATTAGACGTATTTTGTGTATATATGACAAAGATAGCCTAACTTAACGCACTGCTTTGATGATAGGTGACGTTTTGGAGTAAACACAAACATCATCTGTGTATATGTATAGTCGACTAAGAAAGTGCTTTACCATTTTGGATTACAGCTCCAAGTTAAAGAAAATTGTGCAAAGGATTATTGCTTTTTTTTACATATTGCATAATAACCAAAAATAAGAGGAGGTTAGCAATGGATCGACAAAAATGGAGGAAACTTGAGGAGGCCTATGTCGCAAGACAGCCTGACCTGGTACCTGATAAAGATTAGTTTAACTGTATTTTATATGATGAATTTTGTATAGGTTAGAGCAAATAAAGGATATTTTTATTTCTTTGACTAATAAATATCCATTACCTATATGAAGAAAAAAAAAACAAACAAGTTTTTAAGTGCATTATCAGCTTGTATCGGCCCCCATTCGGTTGGCATTGAGTGAGGTCAGATAATAGAGGTCTTTGGCATCAGAACGTTGGCGATTATACGAATGTTTTATTTACTCCCAATATAAGTTACACACGCGTGATTCATAATGTAGGTGTTGGCTAAAATCCACTTAGTGAAAAAGCCTTTGAATATCGGTAAATTTAACGTATTACCGGTTGTTAAATAAATAAATAAATATATAGGTCTATATGACACACGGACGTCTGTTTCTAAGGTAGCCAACTTAATGCCTGTGTTATAGGTAACAGCCGCCTGTTATACACAAATATATATTTTTTGTAAGTATATAAATACATACATATGGATAATACACTCCGACTCGAGGTGGGAATGGAACCCACAACCCCGGAGCAGAAGGCAGGGTCACTGCCCACTGCGCCAACGGGCCAGTCAAAATGTTACATTTTATGTGTCTAAGCGCGGAAAATTATAAGGCAGATTTTTTTATTTTGTCATGGAGGAGCTTAAATCCACTTTTTCGGTATCCTAGCCCATAAACATCTGCCACCATTTTATAAACGAGGCCTTAGAACCTACCAAGGAATTCTAAAAATAGGGAGGGGTTGAAATCCTGGTGCCTTCAAACAAGAGTACATAGGTTTATTCTAGGAGGGCGCGCTACGTTCTAGGCAGCATTTTTTCTCATTCCTTTTCACTAGGCATGATCGCTGTCGAGGCGTGACCTATCAACACATTTAAAAAATCGTTTTTATTTCATTTTTTATTCATTTATTTTTCGATTTCTGTTGACTGTTACATTCATGGAAATCCCATGAGGAGTATTAATCTTACTCGTAAAATAACCTTGTAAAAGTATTGTGACAGTACGGAGCCCTTAGTGCGCTAGTCTGACCCGCACTTGCCCGGTTTTTTTCATTATAGTACACAAAATATACAACTAAAAATGAATTCTCTACAATTTTTAAACCAAACAATTGTATTGTAGAACCAAAAAGTGTATATATTGTTATTATATTACAGCAAGTATTATTGAATCGAATCCTAAAATACAATGAACAAAGTTCCTAAATGGATGACCAATTATTCTTTCACCTCATAACAAAAAGAAAAATATAAGGTTCATAATTTTCTGCTAGTAATACATTGCGTGCCGGCGAGCATTTTATGCCCATAATCATTTATAACTACTTTATAATGCGGGCGCCTGACTATAGCTTCATATATGTGTGCACTTGTTTGCTAACTGTGTGTGGCGCGGTACTTTGAAGTGTATTTTTCGCGCCACACACAGTGATCAAACAGGTTTTCAAATGATTGAAGCTTTAGTGTGATGCAGGCTTTACAACAAGGTTCGGTTTTTCCTTTCGTGATCCATCAGTATATTTGATAATAATTGAGCGGAAATGGCCAGTTAACTTTACATTACCTTAATAACGTTTTTATTATTTTGTATCACTCGCTGACAGATACGTAAAGGTCTTGCTTGATTGGCAAGATTTACCATTTGCTTGCACAAGCAAATTTCTTTTGTTATTGACGTTATAACGTGTTAGAAAAAGATGAATGGCGGCTGCACGCAAGAAAAAGCGTGACTCATTGTCACGTTCCGCCTGAGCAGGGTGTGCAGGCGAGAGCTCCGACCAAGCGATAGAGAGGAACAATCAGTTTAAGCGTAAACCGCAAACAAACAATCATTTTTTTACTTGTTGGAATTAAGAACAAAAATAAATCATAATTTAGTTCTGCAGAGTTAAATTTTAGATTAAGATGTGTTAAAAAATTAAAAGGTTTATACAAAACCAAGCTAAAATAAAAGTATAACAGAAAACAGGAAAATAGGTATATTTTTAGGGTTCCGTAGTCCAAGATGGTCACTAAGATCTCCAAACTATTAGATGTAGAGACATGATATTTTCCATGTCGTATTCATAATCTTGCAGTTTTCACATCGCAAAATCGTAAGTGTACAGACCGCGGTGATTATTAAGCGGTCTATATAAATAAGAAACGCGCGCTTCCCGCGCGATTTTGGAACCGCGTGGTTCCCAGCCTTGTCTGAACAAAGGCTTAAAACTCACTAGAAAAATTATTTTGAAAGAAATCAGACAACAAATTTTCTAATTATTTAAAAAAATACCTTTAACGGGACACCACAATATAAGCGTGTCTACACGCTCTTCTCTCGCCTCTAATTAAAAATGATAGTTATAAGAGAGTAGAGGTTATTTTTTGCCAAAAACTTCGTATTTCCCATGAAATATACTGTTTGCTTAAAGCAAAAAGAGACGATGCGAGTAGCAGCTCGTTGAAATTCAAAATCGGTACAATCAAATAACAATGTTAGCAATCAAGAAAGTTTACTTTTTCTATTTAATCACAATTCGTTTGTAAAACCTTCAGTCGACCAAATTGAAACAAAATAAATACAATCGTACAATCAAATAATGTAAGTGTGCTGTAAAATTTAATTATCTAATTCCTCTTCCGCTGAAGCATGCTTATTTTCCTATTAATCTATATATATTTATACTTAAAAGGCATCATACATTTTGCATGGTGAAAATTAATTATGCTCTATTACTTGTGACAATTACAATCACTTCAATAATTTCATTTCATTGCGGTTTCGATAATACGGATCGAAAAAAAGCGTAGGAAAAACAGAAATGGATAGGAGGAATATCGAAAACTGTTACAAACAAGGAAATAGTATGGAGGCTGTCGGGCGCCACACGTGGCTTCTAGCACGATCGATAGCTCCGTGCACGACAACTGTTGCGCCGCATATCTTTCTCTTTCTAACACACGAAAATCTCCGTTTGTGAAAGTGATAGCAAAAAGGATTCCACTACGAGCGCATGGCACAAATTCCACGCATTCAGAACTCTGTCTCTTTTACTCTTGTTGTATTTTGTGTAGGTTGGTAGCAGAGGATGGATGCGGCACAACTCTGAAACGTCACGAAAAAGGTCGCGATGAATAACAATGCGGACTGCGGAGTGATGTCCCTATCGAGCCCGCTACGAGCCTTACAACTAAGGCTAGGACTTACACGAACGTTCTTTTGTCCACGATTACGCAGGCACATTAATATACAACCGAAGCGATAACAACCACTGATCGTTTGAGTTGATTGTTTGATATTATTTTCTTTGTTGTTCTGTAACAGGTACCAAGTCAAAAAACATTGTATGACTATTCATGTAAATTCCTTCAACAAATTGATTTATTAATTATTAATAGTGCATGGTTTATGCTGAATTGTTAGAATTAGAGATCACCTGGTGCTCGAATTTGGCCACAAATCTTTATATTTGCATGCTATATGTTTATTTACACCTAATATATACATAATAATACACAAAATTTCAATTGTTTGTACTATATTGTAACATTTGACAACATTTTTCGTCCTGACTATACTTTGACACAATCTTATAATAAAATGTATACATGTGTGTGTAAATCGTTCGGCATTGGTGTGCGTGAGGTTTTATGTTTATTAATTTAATATATCAATAATGCATATTTGTTAAAAAAATCGCACACCATCGCACATATACACAATTGTGCCAAAATTTATAATCGTCCGTCTCCAATTTGCAAATTTGCAAAATGCAATTTTCGTAAAATGGTACCGAATATTTTCCCTTTACGTATTACTTCATAAATATACCTTATGTTTGGCTAAAGTTTTCTGCTGGGTAGACGTACATCCCCAACCATATTATGTACGAAAAACCTCCCTATATATTTACTAAGATAGAGTTAGCTTGATTATTTTATGCTGCATACATATAACTACACAAAGTTAAGGTAATAACTATGTTGTACTGCATATGACGCTTGTATATATGTGTATAGGTATACATATATACATTATGTAACGTCCTAAGTAATATTATATCTTCTGCGCCAATATAACTGCATTTGATTCACGCGAGGAAGCCTGCCAAATGTTTAGCCGTGCCAGTTTTCACTTCATCATACTGGCGAATGGGTCGCCAAATTAATTGTTGGATCCTGTACAGTATTATTTTATTACAGAACTAGCTATTATCTGCGACTATGTCCGCGTTAAAATCAATGATTTAATTGATAGAATCAGGCGTTACTTTGCGGAAATCCATGACATGCATGAGAAACTAAACTACTTTGCCTTAATCCGCGAATGAATACGAGGGAAAAATTAAAGCAAAGTAGTTTAGTTTCTCATGCATGTCATGGATTTCCGCAAAGTAACGCCTGATTCTATCAATTATATGGAAAGAAGTTTTGTATCTGTTTTTCTAATTATTATTAGTATTGGAACTAAGTTTCCGATTTTAATCAACAGCTCTACCTCACCAAGATGCTGTGGCGACGTCGCCAGCTACGCATCCAAACAATTCATATTCAAATATAGGACAGGTAACTGACTTGGCGACGGTGTGGCAACGTCGCCATATTAGAAGCGTAACCACGACTGCTATTGGCTACTCCATTGACAATCGCATTTATCTAGCTACGTAGCTGGCGACGCCGCCATGGCGTCTCGGTGATTTAGGGCTCTAAAGGTAAAGAAATTCGTGGCACCACACATAGAATACTCTTTATGCCTTTTAATATCAGCTAGTATTCAATAATTTTATTTCAACATATTAAATGGGACACAGTCAATAAGTTTATAGTACAAAATAACGCATGCATTGCCTCAATTTTACAATAGTCGTGCAAGTTGTAAAATGTATCTATTGAAAGTCTTTTATCTAAGTTTATAGCAGGACAGTAAATTTCCCTAGCCTACACTCAGCCGTCGTCGGCTTAAGAATTGGTTATAAGCATAAAATAACAATAAAGTCCTCATAGAGCAGTCAATACTCGCGTTTATGTAGTTTGACGTTAAATATGACGCTATAAGAATCAATTTATGCGCATACATGTAGGGTGACAATGAAATCAATAGAAAACCTTAGTATGGATAAAAGTGCACAAGGAAAATTTTTCACTAAAAAGAAACGTATTTAATACGTTAGGCGTGTAGTACATTTTTTGGCTATTGTATTAAAAACAAGGTTTTTTAAATGCCCGAAGATAGTAAAGATTTGTGTAAATGTAGGCTATACAAAAGTACCGGACACCCTACAGTTTTGGTTGTAAGTATGTTATATCCAAAAGTATATGTTCAGTCTGGTACTTAATGTTTTATTTTTGCTTTATTATTTTGACTGCGATGTTCATATACAATGTTTTTTGACTGGAGTGTATAACAATCTTTCTTAATTATAACAATAAATAGCTAGATGAAAATATAGTCTTAATTGTGAGGTGTGAACTGTCCTCTCGAAAAATATTTGCAGTCACCCCAACATCCAGTAGTAGAATCGGAACTATAACAAAACTATTATCTATAACTACTTGCAATAAAATATTCCTTTGTGCGCCGCACTGGCGTCAAGAACGACATAAATTGATCAGATTTACTCAAGATTCATAGCATTAATAAATTTATGAATAATACTTACGTCAAATTCTATAACTCCACGTCATATTTGTTTTCATATAGAACTATCGGAGCTGGCAGACGTTGACTTGCCCAATTTATACATTTCTACGTTTCAAATTTGGCTTTGGTTACCGATAGCAACGCCGTCTACCGGTCCAATTGTCTTTTCAATTATCTATGATCCCCTTGAAATATACACAAAAATTTCATCCAATCTAGTCCAACAGTTTAGGAGTAGGGTGATTGAGGCTTGTACAGTCGATTTTTATTTATAAAAATAGCAGAAATAGGTCCTCTAGGTTAACACTCTTGTCTTATTCAACTCAGCTTAAAGCTTGTAATAGGAATGGGTGCGATATTAGACCAATATAAAGAAATAAAATAGGAACGTGTAACTATGTATATGAAGAAATATATACATACTATATCTTCTTCTTCCTAGCGTTATCCCAATTAAATACCAGGGTCCGCTTAGATTGTAGAGGATGCGGCTGTGGGGCGATTAAGATAACCGATTACCATATGACGTTATCCTCGGAACCCCCACGATTTCTACTATCTTGCGACTAATGTCACAATGTGTCATTAATAGGGTCCCACTGTTTTACGTGCCTTCCGAAACATGGAAGAGGTCGGATATCAAATATAAACCAGCGATAGAATAGATCACCCACCTATCACCCGGTCGCAGCAAGAGCAACTTGACTAAGTGATCGACTCAAATGCCGACCACTGATTAGGCCACAGCCTCCTCATGAATTTGGTGTAGCATATACATACTATATGCTACACCAAATTCAAGACCGGCAGAATATAAAACGTGAAAAAAATTTAAATTTTATTACAAGTAAATTGACTTTTTCGCACTCGTAATAATGCCGTCGCTAAACTTTTGATAGGCTAAATCGAGTTTTAACAATTCACCAGCGCCCGCCCGCGACTCAACAAAAATGCCAATAACCAAGTACACAACCCAATTATGCAGCCCCCAAAAAAATTACAACATCAATTTCGCGAAGAAATGATCGAAGTTTTAAAGTTAATCTATGCCGGCGCCCGGCTGCTCTCCAGAAATTCAATTTATAAACAAGTTAGCGTCTTGTTAAAATTCTTCCGATGTAATAAGGCAACTCGGCTCAGGGTTAACCATTTCGAAAATTTACTCGCACAGAAATTGCTCCGATGTACAAAATCCAATAAAGCCCTCGTGAATTTTTTTTTTTATAATAGGAGCCCGAGCAATTATGTCAAACATTTCGATTTTCTTAATGGAAGTTTTACAAATGACACTATATTATTATTTAATAGTGATGCGAACAAAGGGTATTACATTTTTAGAGATAGTAACACAGATCTTTAAATAGCGTTAAATATCGCCGGCTGGTCGGCAGAAATCTAGATTTAGAAAGAAAATTTAGATTTGCGTACAATATGCTCATTAAAAACTATATAATTTTCATTCTTAGTACAACGACTTTTGATAATTTAATCATATTAAATGTCATAATTAACAAAAAACATTTTGTAATATTTGACATCAACCTATATTAAGACATATACATACATGTGTGTGTAAATCGTTTGGCATTGGTATGCGTGAGGTTTTATTTTATTATGCATATTTTTTTTTTAAATTAGCAGTCACTCACCCTCTTTCATATATACTAATATTGTGCCAAATTTCACACTTCACGCAATTTTCCTTAAAAGGTTCTAGAAGTTTTGCTTCATGTTACATGAATTAATCGTTTACCCGTAAAATAGGAAGACTAAATAAAGCCAATCTAACCAAATCTAGTAATCATATCTTGTATAAAACTTTGTGTTGGTAAGTAGTAAATTACTGCTGCGAATAAAAAATATAAAAGTACGTAATTAGTACGGTATTTGCTGTTGCGGACAGATGATACAAGAAGAGTGGCATGGCGATGTCTTTGACCGTGGACGTCGACGGCACAACTAAGTGGGGCTGGCACTAGTGTACATAGTGAGCGAGATAGCTAACTCCTGCTGGAGTGAAGCTAAAACTATAAAAGCTAACTATTATGACATTCATAACTCTTTTTTCAATATTATATACTTTAGCTTGGTTTGAATGAGGTATTCATTCATAAGGTATAAGTAACTCCGTTGGTAGAATCCGACTTTGTACGGCCTCAAACCAGTCCATGTCTATTCCACCAGGTTCAACGATCGGCGCACGCTACAATTAAGCCGCTTTTTCTCGCTTCCACGAATTATATATCCCATCGCTGATTTAGTTGTTAAAGCAATTAAAGCGCTGATAATGATTGAGTTGTTTAATTCTGCACGGTCAGTAAAAAATATGGCTTTGTAATTGCAGTTTATGATGTAACATTTTTTTTTAATTAAAACCTTTACGCCACACATACAAACGTATCTTTTTATAAAAAATGAACTTGGACAGGGAGGTAATTTATATCTATAGTTAGTCGACATACTCTAACTTCGATTAAGAACGGATTTTGCTATAGAGCCGGATTAAAGAGGTCTAAGGGCAAGTTTATATTAATGTTATTGTTAAAGTTTACACGAACAAATGTCGCAGGGAGCAGCTATTATTGCTATAACAGAATAATTAAAAATTAACAGAACAGTTAAATGTCCTTTTTCACAAATTGGTGGTGGCTTTACATTACAAATTAACAAGAGTTTTGAACAAAATTCCGTTATATGCCGTCCGCTTTATACCTATTGGTGGTTTGACAGCATAGAGATGGATTTTCTATATGTTGCCTATATGTTGACTATGTGTTAATTGTATCTGGGATTATTTAATTACGTCCTTGAGACCAGTAAATATGAAAATGCTACCACATCTTTATATTATCTATCTCCAATAGTATCTGTAATCAGTATTATTTAGTACATAAAAAAAACAACAAGAAATCGTATGTTTAGATTTGCGGTACATATGCTTATTTAAAGCTATGTACAAAATTTATATTCTCAGTACAACGACATTAGCTTGGCTTGGCTGGCCCGTTCGCGCAGTGGGCAGTGACCCTGCTTTCTGCTCCGGGGGTCGTGGGTTCGATTCTCCCCCCCACTACTCATCCTATCTACATTGTAACCCAACTCTCGACTTACAGCTTGACTATCTATGACAAGTAATATACAACTATAATTGATTTTAAAACAATATGTATATTTATATATTAGGTGAAGCGAAAACTTTAGATACCATTTTAAGAAAATTGCGCAGACTGAGAAGATTATAGTTTATTATGCTTTTAAAAAGACCTTCACAAATTATGCATTATTTTAGAACAAATTTGATTAGAATAAAAAAAGGTTATACTGAGCCAACCTTAAAAGATAGACATATACTGTGGCGAACTTTAATTTAGAACTTTTAAACGGAAACAATTTTTATCATATATATAAAATCCAAGCTATGTACTTTTTAAAATTTATTATGTTTTCGTGTACATATATAAGAAGTACAAATACATACATGTTGTCTATGTACAGTCATTATTTTAAAATTAAGAAAGTCATAGTATGAAAAAATAATATAGAGAAAGTAGCGAATGACTGCGATGATTCTTTTTGTAACTGCATGTCTAACGGTCACATGATGTTTGGTCAATGTGTAAAGATGTGCCGGACATCGTGATCTCATCTTGTATTTTTAAAAACAATTACAATTAAGAAATTGTTTACAAAGCAGATATAAAAAAATTAATATAGTTTTACGCTAATTTATACGCGACATTCTTTTTGACAACATATAAAAAATAGTTTTATCACTAATATTAAGAACAAACTGGTGCCTAAGCTAGGATTGAACCTGTATTAAATAATCAATAAATATTGGTCGGTGCTTGCCCAGGACAATACGAATAAAGGAAATTAAGATAGACCTTTCCCAAAATCTATAAATTCTGTTAAAATAACAAAATATATCTAGAAGTAAATCACGTCAAAAAAGTGAATAGCCTCTATTGTACACAAAAACATTGTTTATACAGTAAACGCATAGTACAATCAGGCGGTCTTATCGCTAACTAGCGATCTCTACCGGACATCCTGGTTTACAAATGGAAAAAGAAGAAATCGGAGTAGTAGGCAGTGTACAGCTAAAGCTGAAGTTGAAATTACTACTAAATACTAACGTCTGCGGCGAATATGCGTCTTGAAGCTGTGGTAAAAATATCTCTCTAAGTATGCGCAATCAAAAGATATGGCCATCTATGTCACTTTTTTCACACTAAGTAGTACATTCGAAAAGGGAATAAAAATCTCCAGGGAATTATACATACAGTACTCTGATAATAAAGAAAAATAAAATCACAAAAAAAGTTTCGGTGTCTTAGTCCAATTAAATAAAAAAGTAATGAAAGGAACAAATCTTAAAATGATCTGGTGGAGCATTAGGTGTTGTTACGGAGCATTAGTGCTCGTGTCTTATGCCTCGCACTTACAATCCCAGCTTGTCCATCGTCATCCACTGGATAGGCCACTAGAGGCGCTGGCACATACTTCCCTGATGCCCTCTTATGTATACGTAAGTCAAACTTTATTTATTCAGTTTGGTCATTACCTAAGCACTTGTAAGACAACAAGGATATCATAGATTTAGCCAATTTAACTCAACAGTCAGTTTCCAAATCTTGGAAAGGCAGTCAACGCAACATGATAGTGTCCTACAACTTTGTTAGTATTTTAGGGAAATGTGAACAAAATCTTTTTACGGCCAAATTAACCAAATTTTAAATATTATTATTAATTCATAAAATGTTCTTGGAATAAAAAAATTACGAGGAATTGGAATAAAAGAGAATTCGGAAGTGTTTCGGTGATAGATCTGATTTTTATTTACAGACCTAATTTATATACAGGGTACAGAAATCACTTGTGGGCGCGAGTATACGCTTCTTTAACAAAACTTCAGATGCCATATTAAATCTGAGTAAGGTTAAATTTAAACTATATGTTAAAAACATGCTGTTATACAGTCGAAGACTATATCTATGCTAATATATAAAGCTGAAGAGTTTATTTGTTTGTTTACTTGAACGCGCCAACCTCAGGATCTACGTTTTTTTATATTTTCGCTGGGAAATGCCTTTACGCACGACTCCATCCGCAGATGAACCGGTATTCCGGAGGCATCTGAAAAACATGGTAAAGTTGTGAGACTGATTTTTTAATATGCCGTTTATCATTAAAAACATGACACAACATTATGAATGCAATCTTTCCAAATTGGTTAAAATTGATTTTCCAGCACTTCTTTGTTTAATACATTGTAATAAAAACTGACTGACTTATATTATACTTCTTATTTATTTTTTAATGAAAATTCAGTTGATTTTTGTTTAGTTTTTTACGTCACTTCTAATATAATAATTGTTTGTTTCCCAAATTAGTAAATAAAAAAATGAATAAAATATAAAAGTTCGTCTTAGGGTGAGTTAAGGATGACCGACTGCCGTCTGACGTCATCCACGAAACCCTCACTACTTAGCATTCCATGGATTCACCGTGCGGGTGCCGGGTCCATCGCGTTGCAGAGGAAGGAACCATAGCAGTGCCTGGGCCCTGTGACCCAGGTGTAGGTTTAGGAACGCGCTCTTTATAGTGATCACTAACACTCACCTTCACTGCCAGTGTTCCCTGCCCTGCCTAGCCAAATCTTGTATGATCCTACTAGTGCGGCTTTAGATGTCCTTTCTAGTAATGAACTTGTGATAGTTCTTGACAAGCCAAGGTTAAATAGGTTGTATAGGGATTTTGCTGGTATACCCCATGCTCCTACCTCTACCGCGTATAAGCTGGTTTTATAACTGTTTTTAGTGAGCTCATTGGTTACGTCAAAGTACTTGTTCATTTTTAACAGATGGTCTTTGGGGATGTTGGTCTCCCATTTTTACAGTATAGTTTTACGAAAATTGTGCTGTGTGAGGAGTATGAAATTAAGCACAATTACAATTTAAACAGAGGAGGGTTTGCGAATGCTAATGTTTTTATAAAATATTTATTACAAATATATTCAATTATTAAAATAAAATAACATGCATGTCAATGCCAAGCGATTTGTACCTACGAGTATAAATTTTATTATTGGTGTCATGTCAAAGTGTAGTTGTGACACCATTGTGTTATATTAAGTGTCAAATAGAACAATAGATGTTGTTGTACTAAGGGAACATACCAATGCTATGTGACCCATCTATTGGGGGAGGGGAGTCTGTAAAATACTACAGTCAGTCAGGGGCAATGGGTGTCTTAAGTTTTTGCCACATTTTCGATTTACCTGGAAAACTTGTGCTTTTTTGACCTATATTTGAATGTAGCGTGCAGTATTTAGTGTTTCTTAAACCCACAGATGGTAGCTGTTATTTTTTTACTTTTTGCCTGTGAAGTGATTAAAAATCTTGGAATTAAGGCATAATTCCAAGATAAAGAATTGTGGCATAATTTTGACCAGCCGGCAATCTCTAGTTTTTCTTGTATTCTGTGAATGAATTAGTGTCTCACTAGAAATAGCATATTCAGACTGACCTAAGAAAGTTAATTCCTTGGCTGGGTCCAAATGGTTTTTAATTGGAGCACATAAAATGTGTGAATGTGTTAAATGTTGTCTTATTCAAATAAAAATGTTATCACTTACAGACCTTGGTATACATTGACTGTCATGCATTATGCTAAATTAGTTCTTCGGTACTTGATTCATACATACCTGGCCATGAAATGGATACAGAAGCGTCAAACACAAGAGTTGACACCAGTATTTGTTACAGCGTTCTTTTTGCAGTGGGTCGATGTTACCAAAATGAACAGAGATGAAGATGTTGAACGTAGAGTAAGTAATTTTTTATTTATATAAAAGTGAAAGGTCATCTAACTCGAAATCTCAAAAACTATAGGAACTATGTGAGAGATTGAGACGAATTTCATAGCATTTCATGTATTCACTGTGCGGGTACCGGGTCTATCGTGTTGCAAAGGAAGGAACCATATCAGTGCTCGGGACTTGTGACCCAGGGATAGGTTTGAGAACACGCTCTTTGTAGTGATCAGTAACACTCAACTTAACTACCAGTGTTTCGTCCCCTGTCTAGCCAAATGGTATGATTCTACTAATGCACCTTAAGATGTCCTTTCTAATAATGAACTTGTGGTACTTCTTGACAAGCCAAGGTCTTTTAGGAGGTTGTACAGGAATTTTACTGGTATACCTCTTGCTTCTACCTCTACAGCGTATAAAATGTAATTAGGCAACAACATAGTTTATATTCAGTAGACATCCTCTATGGGCGAATGAGTGCGATGTATGATAAATGATTAGAGGTTAAAGGACACGCAATTTTTCCTGTACGAAGTCGCCGGAAACGGCTTGTTGAATATAAATATGATTTTACATAGTTATAGAAGGTTAATACGACTACTATGTGAATCTTCAGGCTTTATCGCGAGATATTGAGAAACGCCCAAGCATTTCCTCTGTGATTGTCAAACCCTCTGTGACAGTCCTCGGGCGTAATAATGCTCTGAGGAAACATGGACATGTTTCCTCTCCAGGAGGAATTAGGGCATTTGCACCTCAAGCCATCGAAGGTTTTAAGCACTTTGTAGGACTTGAGGATGCGTTATAAGCCGAGGGAGTGTCAATAGATCTTACAAGGTCGCAGTAACGATAGGGCCTTAGGCCTAACCTTGACGAAAGCCCCAATTCTAAAAAATTAATACGAGCACATAACTTGTTTCATTATTTGACATTAGTGATAGACTGGGCAATACAATTTGTGAAACTGTTAATGTTAAACTTAATTGGTGTCTATCTAATTTTTTTTTAATGATATTATATGAAAGAGTATCAATGCACCGAACATGTGATAACTTCTAGCAAGTGTCAATTCATGTAAGTTGTCGTCGACGTGGTCACGTGACTTATATACATTGTTTGTTTCTAGTTTTAATATTTCACTTCTATCGGCAGTCCTCATATTATACACTTCTCATCAGAAAAATGGAAACACCTTGCAAGTTCGTGTTTTGTATTATCAGAAACGAAGAAACGTGTATATTTAAGAAAATATGTCAATAAAGAGTGTTTCGATTTTTTTGATGAGAAGTATATATATTGAATATTAACAAAAAAATTGGTTGCTTGTAAAGTTGGTTTACGGACGATAATTTTACGTGATAACGCTTAACGCGTGACGTGGCGGGACGTGACAAAAGAGTCATCCTTTTTCTGCATAAGACGTTATCAAGTCAAAAACAGTTTTTGTTAATATATATAATTAAATTTAAGTAGAAAATAACAATATTAATCATTTTATAGATTGATAAGCTGGTTGAAAATGTTCATGAATTTTTAAAACAAACTGCCCCGCAATCATCGAATCAAAATCAAGAACCACTTGCAAAGCAAGTCTCTGAGAGGCAGCTACTTGATGCTGTCGCAAAGTCAGTTTTTAAATATCAAGGCAAACCTCCTTTCCCTCTTGCAGATGTCCTGAATCTAGTGAATGTAAGTTTTTTTTTAAATTATTTAATGATAGTGCACTTGACTGCAATCACGTCTGTTTTTTCTTGTCTAAATGATTAGACATCTTTAAGTATATAAATCGAGATATAAGAGAGTATATTAAAGAAACACAGGCGCCGAAAGAGCTTTCCACGCCTTGACCATTCCGGTTTTTTTTGACTTGACCTCTGAGGTCGGCATTTGAGTCGATCGCTAAGTTAAGTTGCTCTGGCTGCGACCGGGTGATAGATGGATGACTCATTCTAGCACTGGTTTATATCTGATATTCGACCTCCTCCGTGATTTTCCATGTTGATAGAACATGCTAAAAACTCATTAGAAAAATTATTTTGAACGAAATCGGACATCAAATTTTAAAGTTACTTAACAAATACGTTTATAGCGCATCACATACGGAACACTTCTATGCGTGTCTTGACACGCTCTTGGCCATTTTATTATTTTCTTTATTCAGGAAAGTATCCTATTTGTAAACGGGCAGCAATTTTTTGATAAAAAAGTATAGATATTAGGATACGACATTCGTTATAAGCTTCTTAAAATAAAATCCAAGTTTGCTTTGAAGCGCTCCAACATAAAATTCTTAGTTAAAAAAGTCTGTTAAAGCCACCGTATGCCGTATCTTTCCCTTATTTAAATTTGAGCGCCATCTATTAGAGGATAGTTAAACTAAAATGTATTTAAAATTCTATTTTTAATAAAAAATTTTTTAAAGATATAGTGATTAAATAATACAATAATTTTATTACAATATACAATAAGTTTATACATAGCTTTTGTTTTACGAGTATACAAAGTGAATTTTAGAAGTTTTAATAAGTCTTGTAGTTGCATAATGTTTATGTTACTTTACATTAGAAGAAAACTGATGCAACTCATGGACATGTTTTCATATGACTATTTTTAGCCAAGCCAATTTTATTTACATCTAAGTCAATTACAAATATGTAATACTTATAAGGACTAATGTTAACAACGTCAAAATCGATTCCGGCCTTCACGGAAAATACCCGTAACGGATTTTAATGCGGTTTTCATCAATAAACAGAATGTTTCAAGTGGACGTTTTATATAATGTATACGTGTGGAGTAGGGGCAGCTCGCTAGTCTATATATAAAGCTGAAGAGTTTATTTGTTTGTTTGATTGTAGGTTTTTTTTTTTAAGAATATTAGGAATACTTTTTAGGTATGTCTAATATTCCCTTTATCGAGGAAGGCTTTATAGCATCATGCTCCAGTGCCAATAATAATTTTACATGGACAAGTCACAGGCACAGCTAGTTCCATAAAAAGAGTCCATAAAAACAGTAGTTTCATAAAAGTTTTAAAAAGATCGAACTAATTTCTTATAAGCAGGCAACGCGATTTTGATGTTTGATCGAAGAGGTGGCGAAATGATTTGGACGCCTTTGCGGGTAAGACGAGGATTCAAGTAGCCCAGGACAGGAAAGACTGATTTAAGAGGGGCAAAGCCTTTGCAAAAAAAAAATTGTATGACTAAAATTGCGACCATGGATTTGGTAGTTTAATATACTTAACTTCAATTTAATTGCCAAAAATTTTTTTTTTATTTACTACTTAACCCTATTAATTCCTTTGTTTATTTACTACTTAACCCAGAAAACATCTGCTGGCAGTGCTTTCTGTTACATTTCAGCTATGGCGTCGATATATATATCTTTATTACCAGAGCGTTTTTTATTCAAATAATTATGTACGGCAAAATTGGCCCAGGGGAACTCGTGAATGAGATTGGCTCAGAAAAGGCTAAAGTGGACCGAGAAGGTTGTTGCCTCTTCCCGGCAATGGGTGAATAAATAGGTAATTTGTAAAAAAAAGGAGGAAATTCAACAAGATGCGGTGCCGTAGGTTTTCAAATAGTTTACATTGTTTTCTCTCAAATTAAAAGCAAATAAGGAGACGCAATGCTATGGTTACGAGGACATCAGTAAAACCGCTACGAAGGTATTTTACCTTTTAAATGTAATGTAATCAATAAAAAGAAACAAATTAAATTTTAAAACACTTACGTTGTTTTCGACTGCACTCTTTTCTGTATACATTTATAATATAAAAGCGAAAGATTACGTATACGCGAAATCTCGAAAACCGCGAAAAAAGACTAAGACGTAATTTGGCAAAGAATTGGTTAAAATCATCAAAGAACAGATTTTGCAATAGCGTCGAATTAAAAGGGTCGAATGGCTCTCGCACGTTTATATAAAATTTTACTAGAACAAACTCGCGGGTAACAGCTAGTAATTGTATATCACTGAACTGCAAAAGGATACAAGCGGCGCAACACCGCCATTCGTGGAAATTGATGGAGGAGGCCTACGTTCAGCAGTGGACGCACCCAGGCCCCTCTTAGTATGTGGCCCTTAAAAAGGACTTTCTATATTTGCATTTAAAAAAATCATAAAGAAGACCTCATACAGTATCGTGGCATCAAAATGCAATGTTCTATAATTCTTTACTAGTCTTCACTTGTTTGTTTTGCTTTGGCCGTTTTTATTTACATTTCCTTCTCTAATAGGAAAGGTTCATTATTAGAAATATCTCGTCAATTTCTTTTACTCCCACTAATTGTATGCAGGACATCGATAGCGTGAAAGAATAATTATGACTCTCCCATTTACATATATCTATTAACTAATGACTGGGGGATTCATGCAAAATATATAGATATATTTTTTCCTTTAATAGCATCTACATCGCTGTTTGTTCCGTTTTTTAAACTTTTCTTGCTAAATATGTAGTATCAAAATTTGACAATAGTGTGGAATGCGCGCCATTTGTTTTTTTTTTCGTTTTCCATTCTATCGTTTTTTATTTTCAGCGAGCATCTTTTTGATTCAATGCATACATTGTACATGAAACTTGACGGGAGACATTAAACCTCTGTCATAAATTTATATCAAAATAAAAAAAAACAGCGAAGTAATGAAGTTTCATAAATGTTAAATCGTTCTGTTTGAATAAATGTCCGCCAAAACAGTTTTTCTGATGCATTAAGTACCTAGTTCTACCCCTGACCATATTGTGCTATAACAATATGTCACAGAAGACTACTACCATGGGAATATGTTCATTTATGTTTTCAGTTATATTTTTTTACTACACTAAAACAGGCTGATGTGGTAGAGTTATTTTTATGGAAACCAAATTGCTCTTTCTTTAGGATATTAGTTTTAGTTACAAAGTTGTTGAATCTAATGAACCTTATCAAATATCTTAGAGTATATTGGAATTAGTGTTATCGGCCTATAATTAGACATATTCTGTTTTTCTTTTTTTTAAATTGGATAGACTACAGATCTTTTTATTTTGTGTGGAAACGTACCGATTTGGAAACATAGAATAATTAAATAACTGATCGGGTGGCATCTATTTGTGAGAATTCCTTTCATTTACGTTAAAAGATCGAGGACAAATGCTCTTATTCTAGCCATATGTTCGTTTAGTCCACACCCATTTTTAGGTTTTCTTTCGCGTTAATACATAAAGATTACAAGTTGTTACCAGCGAATTCGTTCGCATAAAATTAAATGAAAAATTTTAACATGATGATATATAGCCTATGGCCTTCGTCGATAAAAGTGCTATTTAACGCCGAGAATTTTTCAGATGAATGTTTCAATTTGCACCAGTACTTCCTGAGATTAGCACGTTGAAACAAACAAACTCTTCAGCTTTATATATTAATATAGATAGTCACGTGTGATGGAAAATATCAATGTCGTCAAAAATCATACCTCAACATTTGCCTACACTAACCACTGCCATTCTGGAAGGTTATTGGTCAATTAATCTACTATTGCTAAGCTCATACCACACCATTTGTTTATACCAGCGCTATTCTGGACGGTTTTTGTACTACTTTCTGAGCTATAATGTTGAACACTTTTTCAACTTTTCTCTCATAAGATATGTTACACCTTCTTATCTAATCTCCATACCTAAAACATATCTCCATATAAATAAGGTAACATTTTTATCGAACAAGCTTATTTAGTGCTTTTAATCACTTAAAGTAAATTTTATTATTACTTTACTAATAAGGAACACATATTGTGTTTTATATGCAAAGGAAATTATTCTTTAATGCGTTATCTTTACTCTTCAGAGATTGATTTTAAATAATGCCAGAGCCAGACATAGCTTCATTTGAATGATCATGCAGTGTGGCCGGGGTCTTTGTGTAATACAGTTTTGTAGTACTTTGTGGGCTTCAAGATCGAAAATGTACAAACACTTTGAGCCATGTCTGGCCCCGGTATTATGTATACCAATGGACATTGTGTCTGTGTTTAATGGCAGAAATAATATACAGATAAGTATTTATCAAGTTTTGCACGGAATGGTGAATATGGCTGCACCATAATGAATTTATCTTGAAGAAAGACGTCTTGTGTTGTGGACTATACTTTAGTGTTAAACCAGGCACTTTACCATAGTGTAAGGACGAACCATAGACTATGGGTTTTGAAGGCATTATGGGAGATTACTTATGTATCTAGCAAATAAAAGTATGACATAAAATATATGCAATGATTGTTCCATAAATCTATGATCTACTTGTGCATTTCAAGACAAAGATTTCGAACCTCAAAGATGTTTTGATTTTTTAATGGACGTTGTTTTCTTTATTGAACACCTACTACTTACTTTACTTTTCTAAAGACAGCGGCCCACTATAGCTTCACTTATTTGATACACTTGTTTGATCTCTATGGGTAGTCGGGGACTTCGGATGTGTGCTCAAAATAATGCTTAGAACATGGGATTTATACCAATGCTGCTATCATTTCCGTGATATATATTTCAGGTCGACATACATTAAATTAAAAAAAATTTCGATCGAACAATGTGCATTTAAGATTAATCAAATATATATGTCACAAGATATTCTTGAAATTAACTTATTTTATTGTACCTAATCTTTCGAAATGTTTATACTTTTTTAATGATGTTTATTGCTAATGTGTATACCATGGCCAAAAAAATTGTAGCTTGTATAATAAAAAGGTTCTACTATTTTTTATTAGTGGTGACAAAAGAAATGTGATATAAATAATAAGTACCGGCCAATGATGATCCAGTACTGAAATATTGTACTTAGTTCTAAAATGTTTAAAAATGTTTATTGTATAAACGTCATATCTTCGATTATAAAAATGTATAATTAGATTTAAGAATTGAAAGCTTTTAAAATTATGCCATGAAACTTTATTTCAAAGTGAACAGTTTAAAGTGTCATAGATAATGTTTATTACTTTCTAAAAAATCACACACCCATAGATAAGGAGTAATCCGTATATTACGTCAAATGATTTACGATTTTTAAACCCCCCCCCATCCTAGACACAGGTCACATTTTCGAAACTACATCCCCCTTAATGTGACATGACAAGTTTTTAAATTATATGCATGTTTTATGAATAATTTAGATGAAACAACAGTTCCATTTTTTTCTTTCAATTTTAGTTTTGACCTGTGATGTAACAAAGCTTTTAACCTCCCTGCCCGATGTCATACAATGTCAGATTTTGGTCACACCTTAGCCCTCCCCCTCCCAACGTGTGACCTTATTTACAGATGACCCTTAGAGCTTTTGCAAATACTGTAGTCCCACTATAACACGGTCTCTTTATGTTCTTATACCGTATTAATAACAATCTATAATATTATATTATGCGCATTCGGAGCCGTACAAGCGCGTTACACGAGAATAAACCTACGTGTTTTTCTATAAGGTGGAAAAAAATTACCGTGTTGTAGGGGGTATTACAGTATTTTATTACACTAGTATAAATCTTAATATAGTTAGTGTAATTTTATAGAACATCTAAAAGGGATGAATACTCAGGTTTTAAATGAAGCCCTAAGAGCTGTCAAGCTCATGGGAGTCATATGTAAAAAAAGTTTTATGTGAAAATTCATACCTCGTTTATAACATCACATCACGAAATTAACATTCCTCCAATATGGCAAAAATAATTTGTTGTATGTCTGATGATTTTATTCAAGAGTATGGAAATTAGAACAGGAGTAATATCTCTGAATATTAAAAATGTTCGTCGAATTATGAAAATAAGGGGGGCCACTTCTGCTACATAGTGAATTTCATTCATACCTCAACATTTGCCTACACCAACCAGTGCCATTCTGGAAGGTTATTGATCAATTCATCTAATATTGTCACACTCATAACATACCATTTCTCTACACCAGCGTCATCCAGGACGGTTTTGGAACTATTATCTGAGCTATAATATTGGACACTATTTCAACTTTTCTCCCATAAGAAATGTTACTCCTTATATTCTAATCTCCATATTTAAGAGGAATGAATTTCTCATTAAACTTAGTCTTTGAGGTCTATGATTGTGACTATACCATATTTGGCCAAATTTTTAAGCGATTACTTCTTCATTACTTTCTAATATTATTTATAAAGGAATGTTCTGTAAAAGCCACCTGATTATTAAAAATATTTGTACAAAAGATGTCAGAAATGAAGTTATTTCTTCTGGGCGACTGGCCTTTTCGCCCTCGGCCGACAAAATCGATTGTAATCTTACAAGTTTTTGCATTTCAGTGACATTATCAATACGTAATTATATATAGACATACAATACTATTGTGTAATATAAATCAATAAAATATATTCTTAATTAACATATTTGTTTCAATTCTGACATATAACCCAAATGAAATAAGGTAGTATTTCGCATGCGACTATATGGATGGAAGCACTTCATGTATTCATCGCGTAAAGTGATTTTAAAGGGAGTAAAATTAAAATTTACGCGTTATATAAGTTGTAAACTTCAGTCGTGCTCTGGAGCTTGTATAGACACCTTTTTCTATATAAATATATGAAGTTTGTATCATAAAGGTTGAGACAAATAAATTGTTCGTCTAAGGGGATATTATGCCTTTAATGACCAATAGGTTGTAAATAAAATACATTTACAGTTTTTTTAATTTATTTTACATAAAATCATAGTTGGGAACGTCATCGAATTGTTGGGATGTCGACGGCCGGACCGAGCCGCCGCCCTGTTATATCTCGAACTGTCAAAAACGTAGTAGGAGATACAAACCAGAAACTCTTATGTGAATGTTTACTCAAGATCAATTCGGTGAAACGCAATAAGGCTCATTCAAAGAAAATTTTGATTCATTCTAACGTATACATATGTTACTGTATACACATTTACATTTGTTTCTGTACGTTCTCTTTGATAAATAAATCAGTCTGCGTACATTAATGGATGTTTTGTTGTTTATTAGGCATTCATGCTTAAGAGTCATAAAGAAATCAAAGTTACTTTCATAAGATCCTTTGATTTGGAAAGTAAAAAGTTCTATTATCAGAAAGAATATGAAAATAATTACATATTTCCGTAGAATCAGGCGTTACTTTGCGGAAATCCATGACGTGCATGAGAAACTAAACTTCTTTGCTTTAATCCGCGAATGAAGATCATTCGCGGATTAAAGCAAAGTAGTATAGTTAAGTAGTAAGTAACATAACTTCAACAATTAATAAATTCTCTAACAAAGAATTAATTCTAAGCAATCTTACATTTTAATGGGATTGCCTTAATTAAACATAATGAATGTATGTTCGCCCGCTGATATTTGAATATGGAATATCAGATTTCACGTAAGTAGTAGTACCTGTATTCAATATTATTTAAGAATATGTACTAGGATTACGTTCAGTATTCAAATTCGAGAGATGCCTTTTTGTATTTTTTTTCATTCAACCAGATCGTGTGGGGTACTTTTACAATCGAGAACTGTTATTAATAAATATTAAGGTTTTTTTTTTTAATTGAAGAAATCTGTAATTCATATTCCAGAAGAAATACTGAGCAAAGTTCGGTCATCCAGACAATTGTTGTTATAAAAAATCTCTTTCTTCTAGAGCTTTAAAATTCGATGTCTCCAGGAAAACTCACTATGAACTATTTGTGCATAGAATTAATTCTTGCAATGTACTTCTATGTTACTTTGGCTACGGCAGGAGGCAGGGTAGAAATGAATAATAAATATCTTGAGAAATCCTTTTATACTTTACAATAGTAAATAAAGGATAATTTGTTATTATAACTATAGTCATATATATATATATAGTTATAATAACAAATTATCTGTTTTAATTATAGACAATGAAGTAATTAATGATATTGGAATGTTATTTTATTATGTGTGTTATTTACGAAATAATTGTTAGATTGACAGATAAAGGACGTTGAAACAAAGCTTTATGTGTCATTAACAACTGACTTTAGACCTAAAAAGTAATCGGCCAGTTTATTATTAACTGTGCGATGTGTTAAAAAAGGAGTTAATGATCATTCATCTTTAAGTAACTGAATCTGTTAATTAAAAAGAAATGTGTGTTCCCTTTTTTACCGAAAATAACTTTAAAGAAGCAAATTAAAGCAAAGTAGTTTAGTTTCTCATACATGTCATGGATTTCCGCAAAGTAACGCCTGATTCTATCAATTATTTGATGGTGTGTCTGTTGCATGAATATTTTTAAAAATTAGCTGCTATTAGTGAATTAGATCACATGATTCGTTCTATTGTAAATGTTTATGTGGAAACCAAATTCTTTTGATATAATTATAATGTTGGTATCTGCTGGTGAAAGGCTCTCCAAAATCGATTATTCTGTTGTTACCGAAGGTTACCCCTAATAGGTAAGCGGACAAAAATTGCAAAAATATTTTTTTGATATAATAACACCATACTACCATCCGAGGTAGCTATAACTTTGTTTGCTGTATCTATAGTAAAGATTTAGATACAATATTTAGTCCAGAGTTCTTTCTTTAATTCTCTCTTCTATAGACATATATAAGAAAGAAAAGAAGTTTACAATAGAAAAACTCTGGAAAAGTAAACAGAAAAAAGATTTAACTGTCTGGCCACATTGTTTGTAGCGTTCTGTTTATTTTAACGAAAATTTATTTGTCTATTTAGAGTGTGGTTGACCCATTATACTGGCTGCACTCTCTATACAAAATGAAAATCAATGAAACACGGAACTTGATTAAACGCAGAGCCATTCTTTGTATCCGGCAGTACTTTTTTTATAACGCAGAATAAACGGTCAAACGGGCATTGAATAAGGAATCAGTCAAGAGATACGAGTATATTTTCCTCTGGCTTATTTCTGAGTACCGGTTTTGTTATTTCGTCATAAAATTCCTCTCACCTAAATTATTTTCCCTTTTTAAACTAACGTGCTAAAGTGATTTTGATAAAAAGTAATTAGTAAGCAGTAGTAAAAATCAGAGCATGGCAGCAGAGCATGGCCGTTTCTTAGCCCTCAATCCCACTGCTGGCTTTCTTTTTCTTAGATGTCTTTCCTTTTTCCTAGGCTTTTTTTTATGATACGAGCAAGGAGACTCATAGGTGATATAAGCGACAAAAATCTCTACAGTCTTCAGCATCGTCGTAGGGTGGCGTGTTATCGTATGTGCATATGAAAAAAAACTTTATAAAAGACTTCGATTTTATATATGCGTCTAAAAACGCAGGTTTGATAATATTAAAAATAGTAAATATAAATGTTAACGACTGAACTATTTTGAATTCTGTTTGTTTCGTTTTATTCCCATCATTTCCGAGGAGGTTTAAAAGGAAAGAAAGAAACGAAAATTCAACAACATCCGAAGCTCCGTACTTTATATAGATTCGTAAGTACCGGAGCTGTTTCTGTTTGCCATATTGATGATATAAAAAAAAAACGAAAATAACAGGCCGGTAATAATGGAAACAATTAAATCGACACCATTAATTACTGGATAATTTATGTGCACACATGTATGCATTCTACTATAGAATTGTGTTTAGAGCCAAGTCACGACAACCGTACACAGGGTGTAAAAGACGTACCGGATACGAAACCCATGGGTTCAGTACATGATTCTGGACTCCACAGAGGTGAAATTTTTCGTCGGCCTTTTCTTAAAATGTACAATTTTTTTACCATTTTTGAAACTGAATACTGTACAATATTATTATTTTTATCTGTCCCAATGCGATTTTAAATAAGAAACAAATTTCTTTAATATTTTTACAACAATCCGCAATGTAAATAAAACTTAAAAGTACGTAAACGAAGGTAGCGCGGCGCGGGTCGTTGACTTGTTTTGCGCGTCAATTCACTCATATATTGGCTGATTATAATTAACTAAAAGATTACTACGAAGTGACAAGAATTACGGAAAAATATAACCTTGATTTTCTCAAAGCGATGTAGTTGAATCCATCATCAGTACCATCAAGCTCCATAAAATTACGCTCCAAATGTTATTGACAATATGATCTTACCATAACATAACCTTTTTTTTGTTTGTGCACCTATTCTGTGTGATCCAATAGATCCCAACAAAGCTTAGTAAATATAAATTTAGCATCGCTGCCTCCGTACTATAAGGACTGTTGTTTCTCAATTATTAATGAAAACTCGTCAACTAATTGTAATTATTTTATTATATAAAATAGTTTCTTATCGGTAGAACGTAAGTGTAATAAATATAAAGTTTATTAAGATATTGTATGATACCTTAACGCTGGTATAAAGAGTTCTTGAATCAGCGAAGGTCCAGCTAAACTGCAACGGGTCTGGTGAAGCTTCTACCACACAAGTGACTGTCTCTGCTTCCTGGAGAACTGCTCCGATTGTTTCTTCACGTGTCGTGAGACAAATTGGTCTATCTGTAATGTTGCATAGCGTATTTGATACGAAATTTATCAAAAGACTATCTTCTCCTCGCGTCGTTTGTCCTCATTTCTGAGGGTCGTGATCGCCTGCTGAATTAGTTTAGCGTTGATGATATCTCACCATTTGTCACGGTTTTTAGCTGTATGGAGAGCTTGATGAAATCTAGTACCCAAAGACACACACCACAAGACTATAAATACAATTTATTAGGCTCTTTTTGTACTAATTTTTACAATATTGTTTCTAATATTAGATGAATTTAACATACAACCATTTGTCAAATATATTTACTTACATCCGACATTTAAGGTGACTTTGTCTTCAAAAACTGAGGAGGGTAGGTGTGAATTATGCGCGCGACATACAAGATCACGCTTGCTGTCACGAAGAGATGGAGCCAGTGTGAGCGATGACATCGTATAGTTGCCGTCATGAAGTTCCTGATGACAGTAAAAATACAAAATCGACTATACAAGCCTTGGAACCTTACTCCTCCTAAATGGCTGGACAGATTTGGATAAAATTTTGAATGTTTATTCCAAGAGGTTCTCGGTTTAAAAACATTGGACCAGGTAGAGTGCGCTGCTATTGGTATGTAACCTAATTTAGATGCGTTATTCAGTTAAACTCAAAAACATCTAGGCCAGATATAATTGTTTCTTATATTATTTGTCTTATTTCAGAGAAGGATTAAAGAAGGAAAGGAAAACTCAAAAGAATATTTTAATAATATGTATTACGGATGGACGCAGCTTCGCTATACTCCTAGTAGATGGTGCATGTGCTGGACCTTTCGTCTGGCCATAAATCTGACAAGACAACGTGAGCCAGGTCCACTAGTGATATTGTATATTTAAAGCTATAGTCATATGTATAGCATGAAACCCAAAATTAATACCTTTATAATTAATAAATGTTAAAGCACACACACCCACATACTCGTAAATCACAAATTCTCGTAATTTTGACTTTTTCTTTTGTTTCCTATTGCGTATTCTTTGTTTACTCTGTTAATCTAAATCTTAAATCTGTAAATGTAATCACTTTTGGCCTTATTTACCTATTATTTTGTAAATAATAATGTTTGCTGTAATTGGTTACTAATTAATAAAAATAAAATTATAAATAACATACATAAATAATGGATATTCCCAGGTTGAAATGATGAATATTATTATTATTACCTTGTGCACGCTTGGCCTCAGTAGTGTGTCTCCCAAGTGCCAAGTAATTGCAGGCGGGGGGACACAGCCCACGACGAGACAGTCAACAACACGAGGCTGCCCCGCTTCAAAATCCACGTTGTTGTTCAGCCGAATTTCCACGGAAAGGGGAGGAACTGATTGAACAACGATGCAATACATTAATACGATAATACGTCACCAAATTTTTGGAAGACAACTCTTGGCACACAAATTAAGTATTTTTTGTGTTCCAAACAAAAATAATATTCATAAAGGAATATAGTTTTAAAATATACTGAAGAAGAATTCCGAATGCTGAAACTAAACTAAAAAGGAAATTTATTATAATGTACAATTTATATTGGGGTTTAAATGAAACGAAAAAATATAAACATGAAAAATTATTTATATTCTTGAACTAGCTGTACCTCGCGACTTCGTCCGTGTGATCTTTGAGGATTTTCGATTTTTTGCTCAGAACCCCATTTTTTTAAGTAAAGTAAGTTATGTTACTCCACATTAGCTATTTGCTCTTGAAAGTTCCATCTAAATCGGCCCATCCATTTTTTAAATAACCCGGTACAACTAGACAGGAAGATAGACCGACTAATAGACAGACAGACAATAATGTTTTAACTTGCGTATTTACTATAGGTATCGTATATATAGTCAAACAATTAGTAATATCGGCGTTATAAACAGACCCTTTAATATTATTTATATAGGGTGAAAAAATAATAGTGACCGAGCCGACAGAAGAGCAAACTCAAATATACAGAATGTGCGTTCGGAACGCAGCCAGAGGCGTTGGTATTGTAACAGTGTCGCGAGTTCAATAGTTATTTTCTATCAAAAAAATGCCCAACGCGCTTAAAGAAGTTTTCACTTCAAAAACTTCAATGAACTTACGGTACATCTTCACGACGATGCTAGCACTTAATGGTTCTGTGACATCAGCGTTCTGTGCGAGGCACTCGTAGTGCGCGTCCAGCTCGTCGCGGCTCACGTTGCGGAGGTGCACCTCAGTTCGCAGCACGCCGGCGCGGACGGAATGCGCGCGCTCGATCACTATACCATTACGACGCCAGTATACCAACGTGTCAGGCTGATCTGAGGAATTTCGTACTCATATTACGAGATTGAGCTCTTACCAACTGCCTACAACTTACCCTAATACCACATTTGTGATGTTAAATATTATGAAGTTCCAAGAATGTATGTAAACGCACTGCCGAACGACTGTACCAAAATTATTGTATAATTGTTTTTTTTTGTTGCTTTCATTAGAACAAGGTTGCATGTCTGTCTGTCTGTTTGTTACAGACGATTTTCGAAAACATTGGGAAAATGAACGAAAAAGGAAATAATATTACAGGACACTAATATGTAATAAAGTGTTATTAGTATTAACCTAACGTTGGAGCAGGACAACGTCTGCCGGGTCCGCTAGAACATATTAATAACAAGACCAACTTTTAGTTAATGAAGGAAACCATAACATTAGATGTTCTGGTATAAAGACTTTGATCCAGTCACACTAACAATTACAAAATATCGAAAGATTTCCTTATTTATAGTCTGTCAAAAATGCATAGGATTGTAACATTTTATCTATACTAAAAGCAAATATATTTACCATCGTCCACTTCACAGATCAATACGAGTTCCGCACCGATACTTAGCGGGCCAACATAGCCTCTCTTAATCTCTTCACCAGCTTTGTTAAAGATACGCGGTATGCCTGGAGAATCTGTATTAAAAAATAGGTTGTTTGTAAAGTCGGTTCATGGATGATAATTTTATGTGATAACGCCGAACGCTTAGGTCGATGCATTGGTGTCTCTTTATTGCTTGTTTCGTGCTCGGATCGGGCGGAACGTGACAATGAATCATGCTTCTTTGTGCGTGCAGCCGGATTTCAATAAATAATACTTTAACCAAGGTAATTTTATCAAAAAGAAAATGTAAAATTCGCAGACGCAATAAATTTTGTCAATCTTAGAACTAAATATTAAGTAACATCAACATAAGATATAATTTTTTGTATACATATGTACGAGTTCGCATAGCTATTTAGTTGTGTTTTAAAAGCATAATCATATTTTATAGTATCATAAATTTAGCATGTAGCCAAGCATGTTATATAATCAACAGAAATAGATTGAATAAAAAAAAAAACAGATTTAAAAAAGTTCCAAGCATGTATTTCCAAACTGTGCCTATACCTTCTGTAATTCAAAGTAGCAAAATTGTTGTTTTTATTATTTGCTTACTAAGATATGCATGATGTCGATGAAGCTTAAACAGCATAATATGTCAGGAAGCACCTGCCACTGCTTCGCACCAGTTACAACAGCGTCAACTTAAGCTAAATCACGTTTCGGCCCTTTACTAAAACGGACCTCATTTATGCATGTAAATTGCGCAGGCTGTTAGCTGAATTTTAGACCCAGTTAAAAATGTTACAAGCGATATCTTTCATAGGAGAAAATGGTGAAAATCTAGCAGATCCAGCATTTACAAAGAAAATAGAACATTATTAATTTTAATTGTACAAGGATACAAGTGGTTCGTTGAAATCTGAAAAGATCTGATCTGATCTAACAAGATTATTCTAAAGTAAAGAACAAATCAAAACAATCTGAATTTTTTAGCATTTTAAAATAATCTTTAGACTTTTTTCTCTTTTTTTTTATTTAAACCCTCTCTTAAATAAAGGCATTAAAACAAAACAAACTGAATTTAAAATGGTCTAGCAGTTTTCGGGTTTTAGCGAGATTAACGAACGACGATTGTTTTGTTTAGATATACCTAATGGAAGAATAAAACAAATTTGAATTGTTGAATCGACAAATTCACGTTTTTCTAAAGTCGTTTAATAAAATTTATCCAATACAAAAAGTAGATACAAGCAACTGACTGTCTTGTATTTCACTGCAAGGGTAATACGGTCAAGTACGTAGATATATAGGTAATCATGTTACTGGCAACGTATTTGTGTTAACAAATTAATAATATAAAATTAAAAAAAAACCCGACTTCAAATTGTCAAAATTGGACCAAATTGATTTGAGACCACACGAGAAGCACCAGCTTTCAAATAAAAAAGAATCATCAAAATCGGTTTACCCAGTCGAAAGTTCTGAAGTAACAAACATAAAAAAATACAGACGAATTGAGAACCTAATCCGTATTTGAAATCGGTTGAAAACAAAAAAAAAAGCACATTATGACGGTGTGTAAAATTTATGATTGGTCACTATCTTTTTTGCAGGGCATGTCAAGGGATCAAGTATCGCGGTGAGAATTTTACAAACTTTGACCTACTCCGTAAATAATAAAATTTTCCTAAAAATAAATCTACTTTTAGAATGACACAAGAAAATAATTTAGTTGAAGCGATCGTACCTCCGTTTTATTGCTTTACCATGCTTGCGCAATCTTCGGGTTCAAGCATATATTTTACCTTATATTAAACCATTTATTCGTTGATTAGCCTATAGTTTATTTTTTTTTATTTCAAATATCTTTATTTAAATCATAAACAATACAATTAGTACTTACTAGTGTACATAGAGAAATCCTAGAAGAACTAAGCTTAAAGATAAGTAGTTTTTTTTGACTGCACGGGCAGTGACCCTGCCTTCTGCCAATTTTCAAACTTCGCTTTTCTCGGTATGACGAAAGTTGAACACATCCGCGTCTTGCATTATTATTTTAATGAAATATTAAGCACTCTACGCTAATTTTAATATACGTCAAGTACATATGAAGTTTTCGTACAATTGTTCCGCTCCGAAACTTGAAGAAATTTTGAAATAAAATGAATTGTTACTTTCAAGCATTGAGAACTTTTGAAAATTTAAATTGGAAGAACTAATTCGTGTACTCTCAGTTTACATATTCGTAATGACTTCAGGTTACTAATAAATTATAATCATTAATTATTAAATATATTAATAAACGAATTGTATAAAATATAGTTAAACCAGTAGAACGAATATATATTAGAAAAAGACAAGATAAAAAACTTTAGCGATATCATTCGCTTTATCAATATCGCACGATATTATATGCTCTTGTCTCGTCGCAGGCTGATGTAAGATTTGTAAGTCCCGCTTTATTTGTGAAAGAAAAATCTACAGCTTATTTTATAAAGAGAAACTCAAACTAATAAAGATTACTTTAACTTAAGCCAAAAGCAGATTTTCTTTATCTATAATTAACAATATTTGTCATATGGGTTTTCTTTATGACGACTATGGGACTTTGATTAATTTTAAATATTTAATAGAAAAGCTAAAGTCAATTGTATTATAAATAGAATTAGATTTCTAAAAAGATTTAATATAGTTTTACATCACGCTTGTAAAACTATATTAACAATTAGACGAAATAGATGCTCCTTATCTACCTATATACAGATTGCTAACACGACTTTGTCTAAGAGGAGGTCGTACCCATTTGAGTCGTTTGGTAGGTTAAGCAATTTTTACCGAAGCCGAGTTTTAGATAGGTAACCCATTTTAAGACTGCTCTCATATATCTGAGCTCCTTCGTGTTTCGTGCATGTAAACAGCGAGTACCGATTAATGTCACTAAGTGATATTAATGTTTGATTGTAGAGATTTCTGGGTTTCGGGGATGACGATGTAAGTGAAAAAATATATAATATTAAATAATTTACTTTTATACGAACAACTTTGATTTTGTTGCTAATTTGCTGCTAAAAATACTCAAGTACATAACAGAGTATTTTTAGGACTATATTACATTGTTGTTCTTTTTATTTTTATTAAACAAAGATGGAAGCATTTAGGATGCTTTTTGAATTTGAAAATTAGCAAAAAGTTCACCAGTGACTACCGACGTTCATATATAATCGACATGGGGTGATTAAATGGCAACAATATTAATGATGGAGGCGTGGAATTAACAGCCCACCGCAGCAATCAATCTGGATACGAACAACTTTGATTTTGTTGCTAATTTGCTGCTAAAAATACTCAAGTACATAACAGAGTATTTTTAGGACTATTCCTATATGCATAAAAAATCAGTGTCCCAGTGAAGTCAACCGATATTATAGCATAAAAAACTTAACTAAGATTACAAAAATAATGGGCGTACCTCAAATAATTATATATTCTTCAGATACCCTACGAAAAGGCTTATTTCACATAATTTATTTATTTCTCCTTTAGGAAAGATTTAATGTCAGTTCCCATTTCTTTATCGAATACAACGCATGAATCCTTCTTATAAAACGTTATATCTGAACATATATCATAAACGTGAAAAAAACTCTGTCTGTTACGTTTTCACGCCTAAGCCGCTGTACCAATTTTGATATTTACTGGCACAGAGATTAACTGGACCTTAGAGATAATCGTTATCCACCAGTCGACTGTTTGGGCGAAACAAACAGTAGGTACGCGTATATGCCTCTCGCAAATTTATATGAACTCTTACGTGACCAAGTATCGGGGCGACAGCTAGTATACTATAATAAATCTCTATGAGTACTATCTCTATCCCACTAATATCATTATACACTTTTTTAGGAGATAATATTTTGACGTGAACACGTCTTCCATAGGGAGACAATTAAAAAAAAGTATGATAATATACAAAAGAATCCAGCCAGGGTTGGGCAATTGTAAGAGGAGACTCTTTGCTTGAAGAAGGTTAATTAAAATGAGCATATAAATAGATTCGATTAAACGTAAGCATATTCCCGTTCGTTGTAATGTGGCTGTAGAAAATGTAGCAGATATAAAGAAAGCTTTAAGATTAAAACTAAACGTTACTAAAAGATCAGAATGTTGCGAGCCCAAGAGATTATTAATTTGCCCTGGCGTACACTGTCCGGGATCTCCTTGTATCCCGTAGGATACGCACCCAACAGAATTAATATAAAAAAGATCCTAAGGTAAAACGCTACCATTTTTATATTCTATTTAGCATAAAGTAGTTTAATTTAACTTTTTATTGCATATTATAACTTTTTACAGGGTTTGTAATTACTTTTCACTTATTATCTTTTACAGTATTACAAAGGCCATATATGGTGAAAATTATATAATATTACAAATTTGAAAACAAAACTCTTGACTCGGAAGATGTTACGACGTTCGTCCTAGTTTCAATTATAAACTGTTGATAAAATCTATCGATTATAGATAAAACATCAGTGTATTATTGTGACAGTGTCTATAGTTAGACGTTAAAAATATAACGCCGGAATCAGTTATGGTTTAAAGTGTTTGTGCATTTTTGTCCTTGAAGACTACAAAGTTCTACAACACTTTGTACAGCCACATGATCAATGAAATCATCATTCAAATGAAGCTATGCTTTGGCATAAGACAAATATATAATGTTAGCCTAATAACGTCAAAAAACCAGTTACAAATACAAAGATCGTATACGGTTGGAACAAGTTTCTCAAAAGCAATCGAATGGTACTAATAAAACATCATATGACCGAGTCAAGCTGTGCCGGAAACGTAAATCAATTAATGCGGCCGATGGCTTAGTGTTCAAACATAATTTTGACGTAGAATACATAATTAATAATACATTATACAAAAAAAATCACATATTATGAGACGTATTGACGAAAAATACACGGTCACCTCCTTGACATAGCCACATCCAATTTTTTTTTTTCTTAGTAGGAGATTAAACAATTTACCTTTCGAATACTGTTGATGCTGCAGTATAAAGTGGTGGTAGTATCGCACAAGTATCTTCCAGGTTCGGCGATTATTTGAACTTCTGGATCTGGGAATAGCTCTTCCAGGGTGTCATTTATTAACTTGGACACCTGTCGATGAGTATGACATAAAGATGCGTATCTTTTAATTAATAATATCTTAGCAAGTTATCAAGAAGAACATATCAAGTTATCAAAAATAACGTTTCTTAAATATGCATATCTACTTTTGAAATGAATCTTGCAAACAGCTCTTAAGACAGATTTCAGTAGACAGATAGATATACGTTTTTGTTAAAAAAGGTCATCTGTGTTTTTATCACTTACGGAATCAATTCTATCGATCTTATCACTCAGAAATCCACCACCAATATCGACAATACTCATGTGTCTCCCTGCTCGAGCCTCATGATCAAATAATGCTCTTGCTTGTTGCAGACCATCCACGTGGCTAAGAGGTGAAGAACAGCAACTGCCCACGTGAAACGCTACACCGACCACCTACAATATACGATCATGTACGCTTGTAAATAAAGGATACAAAGAAACTTGTTGCATGTTACTTAAATTCATTCACTTTCATTTGTTACATAATAATATTAAAACGTTTAACTCCAAACGGCTCATTAATCGTACTGAAATCCTTTAGATGCTCTGTTTGATCCTGATAGAAAAAACTTCCTTGGATTCAAAAAACGTTTTATTCAACCTTTACAGGCACTTTTGAATCGTCATATATTTTAAAAGCTACTATACTTCACTGATTCGGAAATGTTGAGTCACGAGAAGAACCGTTAACACAAAAAGAAACTAGTTAGCCACTCTTTAAAAGACAGTCTGACATTAACTCTGTTCTTATCTGAATATAGTTCTACCTTCAATCCGAGTGCAGCTGCTTCTTCTAAGAGATCGATGGCCTCCGTTTCAAAATCACAACCGAATTTCTCCCCAAGTTTATAGATACTTTCGCTTTCTACCTTAATCCTTATCAATAACCTGAAATCATTATCGGAGTGTAATCTACAATAAACATCTGACAATAATATAACAAAAGATAACAAAATCTTAACAGCACTTACGAAATACTCGCTCAGTAACAAATTAAATTACAGACGAAATATCGTACAGTCCTAAAAAACTCACATAAGTATTCGCTGCCAAACCCATAACTTTCTCTTATATACTATATCAACTGGTCATCTTTTCTTATCTGATCTTAGTACTCTTGTTTCTATCTCGCATTAACTTCAGCAATGTTGGTTTCCCATCCAACAGTACTATTTACACGCTTGAATAACTAACCTGATATAAGTATGTTAATTTTTAATCGAAATCCAATCTTACAAAACTGAAATATTACTCACTTTACGTCCGGCCAATATTGTTTAGCTTTCTTTAGTTCATATGATGAGTCAAACGTGGTATGTTGGACGCCACACTCGCGGGCATACACCATCCAGCTTGGCGCTTTTGTTGGTACCGCGAAGATGATGCTTCTGTTGACAGAAAAGTAAAATCACTATATTCCCTTGGTGTATCACTTATTAATAAATATAAATACACATGAAGATGGAAGTCATGTATCAACACTTTTGATACTTCGAAAGGATATTTATTTTATTTAGTACAAGGAAAGACTGATTAAAAAATATTTCCATAGACGTCCAGTTGTCTGTGTATCTAGAACTGGCGTGTACATATATGTTTGTTCTCTTATAGTTTTCATCCTCTGGCATATATATAGTCAAATATATTAATTATCAGCGGATTAGAGCAGGTAGATTTATTAGTATCCCGGTGAATAGCGGAACTCAATAAACACGTCACTATTAAAAATACCTCTACGCGTATAATCACTTGAAAACATAACAAGATTGTCTGGTTTTTAATATTCTTTTAATTTTAAATGACCTAAGACTGACATTTTCTAATCTAGGTAAATAATAAAGCAATAAACAAGTAAACGGTAAAAAAATCGTTCTCACAAGTAAGTGAAAAAGTCTTGTACAGTCGATTTTTATATATAACTAGTTGTTACCTGCGACTTCGTACGCGTAAAATTAGGTGAAAAATTTTAGCGTGATGATATATAGCCTAAAGGATTCTTCGATTAATGGACTATCTAACACTGAAAGAATTTTTCAAATTCGACCAGTAGTTCTAGAGATTAACGCGTTCAAGTAAACAAAAAAGACTTTTAGTATAGAAGAAGGTATAACAGAGGCTTTTAATATCGCAGAAACATTTAAATCTTCATTATAATTTACAGATATTTCACATCTTAAGTCGGCGAATGATTATTCTTGTTTCATAAATAATTTATAATTACAAATTGCGAGGACGGAGGAGTGTTAAATTTGGCACAATTATAGTTTATATAATAAATAAGGCTGTGCGAATCCTAATATTCTCTTATAATCTATATTTGTATATTAAATTATTAAATAGAACCACACGCACACCAATGCCAAACACTTTATACACACATGCATATGATGACGTCAACGATTAATCGTGACCGCCATTTGTTATATTAATTGTCAAATAGAACAATATATACCGTTGTGCTAAGCATGTGACAACCAAAAAGGTTTGTAGGCGAATTTCGACCAGCCGAAAATCTTAAGCAAGGATTGAGCCTTTAAAACATCAGTTAGCTTTATGTCTTTTAACCATCAACAGAAGGATATTCTTCAATAATGTAAGATATTATGACTTAATCTATACTAATATATAAAGCTGAAGAATTTGTTTCCTTGCTTGACCACCCTAATCTCAGGAACGACTGGTATGAACTGGTATGACCGATATGAACAAGTTTTTCAGTTTTAAATAGCCAATTTATCGAAGGCTATATATTATCATGCTAAAGTTTTTTTTTTTTTTTTTTTAAATATGCTAAAGTTAAATCTATTTTTTACCAAATTTTATGTGGACGAAGTCGCAGGCTCAGCTGGTAGTTGATATAAACATGAGTCATTGATTGAATAAAATTTAAACAAAAAAAAAAACAACTTCAGATTGACTGACATACATTAAATACATACATGCACACGGCGGAAGACAAAAAGAGCTGGCGGAACATCTTACGAAAAAGCTGTGAGACAGGAGTCACGACCCTCAGCATTGAGGAATCGACTCAAAGAGAGAGAGATACATTAAATATAGAAAATTTATGATATTACTTAACCCAAATGAGTTTTGTTACTCAGACTTAAAGAAATATTTTAATAAACCTTAATTTGTGCAACCCAATTTGATCAATTATAGTATTGTTGATATACTTTGGTTATTTTTTTTATATACTTTTATATATTTTGCATACTTGCGGCATTTCTAACAGCGTGTTGCTATTAAATGGTTGCTAAATTAGAATTAATAATTTAATATTAAAATTAATTCTAAAATTAATAATTTAATTTTTAAATTAATTAAGATTAGCTTTTGAACATGATTTTTGATCGCGACCAAAGACGTAACTATCGTTCCTTTATTCTTATTATTTGACTGACCCGTTGTCGCAGTGGGCAGTGACCTTGTCTTCCGCTCCGTGGGTCCTGGATGCGATTCCCGATTCGAGTCTTGGTGTATTATTTAAATGTAGGCATTTATATATTTCCAAAGAACAAATACTTGCATATAACAGGCGCCCGTTACCTCTTATTAAGCTGCCTACCTTAGGAACAGACGTCCGTGTGTCATATAGTCCTATATTCTAATTATTTAACAAAGATGTCCCAGATATAGTGTAGGATAATTTCACCTGCCTTGACGTTTTGTTAAAGAAATAAATGGACCTGAATTTAACGGTTTAATTTTACTAAGGTATATGGGGAGGTCTGATAAAGACAAAATCAAAAAATTATACCTTGTATTGTGATAAACTTTCCTGTTCTTCGTTCTGTTCACAAACAATTTCGACCATTTCGTTTAAGTTAAACAAAACCTAGATTTTTTGGTAGTCTAATAAATATGAAACGGAACCCTGCATGTATTGCAGACTCACTCTTAACTACCAATAAGTTAGTAGTGTGACTTTTTTACTAGCATCAATAAAGTATCTACCGTATTAATACTTGAGTTTTCGTTTTAACATCTGGAGTCTGGAATATTTTTAACCATAATAATTAATAATGGTGAAACATTTTGCTCAAAGTGTCTCCAGTACTTATTAATATTAACAATTTTTAAGATGTTTGTCATTAAATATGTTGGTAATATAAAATATCTGACCACAACTGCAACTGTGTTAAACTTTAATGATTTTTTCAATTTTTTAGGTTCTAGACTTTTTTTTGCAGAGCTCTAAATGTATTGCTTCTCTTCAACTAGCACGATGATATAAAGCTTATAGCCTTCCTTGATAAATGGGCTATATAACACTGAAATAATTTTTCAAATCGGACCAGTAGACCGACGCCCATGGACATCTGCACGACCAGAAGGCCAGCAGATGCGCTGCCGGCCCTTAATGACGAGCTTAGGCCACAGGGAAGTAAAATTTCGTTTCAAGTACTAGGTTTTGAAACGGGCCAGCCGTTATTTTTGGGCAATGGAACTTTAAAGATTTTTTTTATGACCCATAAATAATATAAAAGTATTGTTTCTATGTAATAAGAAGCAAACGGGCAGACGTATCTACTGACTTCACCGGCGCCCATGGACAACTGAATCACCAGAAGGTTCGCAGATGCGTTGCCGGCCTTTAAGGAATGATTATGCTCTTGTCTTGAATACGTATGACGAACGCAAACCTGCCTAAAAAGTGTTAGTTCTGCCGACGGTACGTCCGCCAGTCGTAAATAGAATGAGGGTTAGAAAAGGCACCACCTTGCGGATGTTCGCTACGTCTATTAATATTATTTTGACCAGAACTTTCTAGAATTTCTAACTCTGAAAGTTACACAAGGTATCGTTTTTCGAAAGTTTGATGTCTTAATTCTCTAGCTTAAACACAGATAACGTATGTTTGAGTATCTGTGAGAGGTTGAGCATGAGAGTGATGAAGTTAGTTGAAAGTTAACAGAGTAAAAAAAAATCAAAGTTTATCGCTTAGATACAAGTTCTTATTTGTTTTATTATATAATTGAATGATAATTTTTATTACTTTTACAGGTAATGTACAAGTAAAACAAAATGATATTAATTTTCACGCAAAGAATAATATAAATCTCGTTCTTTTGACATAAATATTTATTTATTCATAGACTTTATTTTTATTTGTTTGTCATTTCATACAGTTGGATTGTTTATTGTTTGCTTAAACGCGGTATTCTTAGGAGCTACTGGTCCGATTTGAAAAATTCTTTCAGTGCTAGATAGCCCATTTATTGAGGAAGGCTATAGGCTATATATCATCACGTTAAAATTGAATCTATTTTTTACCTAATTTTAAATCTCACGGTCGCCAGTTATTTGTATAATTAATAATGAATTGATCCGAAAAGAGTAGCACTTTTTAGGTATGTCTAATATTCCCTTTTCCCCTCCTACTAAGCTTAAATTAAAAGCTTGTATTAGGAGTGGGTGAGACAATACCCCAACGGCGGTGGTGTTTGAAACAGGGAAGCTTGCGGATTTCAGTCCATACCTTATACCGTTGAGCTACTGAGGCTCAAACTGTAGTGACGATTATAATAAAATTTTGTTGTTTGTAAAGCTGGGAATTTGGGATTACGACAATTTACGTGGGAGCCATCGATTTATAAATCCCACGAATTTCTTTAAAATCATCATGCTACTCTACATCAAAAAAAAATGTGAAATTTTTTGTAAGCCATTTCAAAACTACTCGACTGTACAAGCCTCTGTTACCCTATTCCTCCTAAACCACTAGACCTATTTGGATAAAATTTCGGGTGTATATTCCAAAGTTTTCGCATACGTTTTGAAATGACATTTGTAATTCAATTGTACTGCCCCGCAGCCTTATTTTAGGTCATCCACAACAGTAAAAATGTGCCATTAACTAAAAAACTTTTCCCTATTGAGCCGCTACGAATTTGTCCAAATAATTCCCGAGAGAATAATTCAGTACAAATTACTTATCTCGAAGTTTCTAAATAAAACAAACCTTATCAGATAACACCAGTCTTTGTATAATAACGCTTAGAACAAAGACTTTCGTAAATAACGGCAGAGCGGTCGAGCGTAAGCTGGATCGCTGTAATCTGGATTTTGGCAAAAATAATTGGTAAAAATGCAATGGCTTGGAAAACGCAAAACTGCGCGACTCATAACCATTTTCAATCCTGTCATTTCTAGTGATAAACAAACAAACAGTGGCACTCTGGGAGTAATGACAGAAGGTCAGACGAATCGTCAGTGGTGTCGATATGGTAACGGTATTGCGAGTTCAATAGATTTCCCATATATCAGGGATTGCATTTTTGTCGTGTTTTGTTCACATTGCGAGACTTCGCGGTGGCCTAAGCTCGTCATTAAAGGCCGGCAACACATCTGCTAGCCTTCTGGTCGTGTAGATGTCTATGGGTGTCAGTAAGTACTTGGCTGTCTGCTGGCTGCTCGTTTGTCTTGTAAAATAAAAAATATCTAAAAACCGACACCTAAAGATATCTCGAAAAATCCGTGTGCGAGTCCAAAGCACAATTTGAGTTTACGACACTACACATATATTTTAAAACTAAATTAAGAAGGCTTAAGTATGAAAATTGATTGAGGAGGTCATGGCTTAATTACTGACCGGTATTTGAGTCGATCGCTATGTTAAGTACCTCTTACAGCGCCCGAGTGATAGATGACCAATTCTAACACTGGTTTTCAAATATCCGACCTCCGTGTTCAAAAAGCATGTAAAACAATGATACCTGATTGATATCAAAGACTGAAATAAGTCGTGAAATTGTATAGATTCTAAAATTTAACACCCATGGGTTCCGCGGATGACGTCATACGGCAGTCGGTCATCTTGAGTCGTCTCACAGCCACATCCTCCGTAATTTAAGCGAACCATGTTACTAGAACGTGATACATCTAAATAGGAGAAATGTGAAATTTTTAAGAAGTCCATGATAAGAAAATCAAACGGATTAAAATGGATGTATCTTTTAAATAATTTATTTTCCATCCCCTTGCTCTTAATAAGATGGAAGAGGGGTGAAGCAACAAAGTGAGACCAATTTATTTTAAAGTTGAGGTTCAAAGGAACGACTGGGGATGGCAGTGACAATGGCGGACACTGGAGTTACATTAAAACTCGGGTCTTTATACTGGTGAAAACTTTTTACAGCTTTTATCCTCACTGTGTCATAAATTTGGGACTTTATGCCATATATTTATAATTTAACAAACCTCTAACGTCTTTGTGAAATATCATAGTTATTTTCCACGTTTTTAACTAACTAGTATCTAAGACGTCATTCGCACGAGAGTTTAAAAAACGTTGCGTCTAAATCTCGACATTAGTGCTTTTCTAGCGTCATTGATACAAAAATATAGCGTATTATTATACTAATATACAAAGCTGAAGAGTTTGTTTGTTTGTTTATTTGCTTGAACTCACTAATCTCAGGAACTACTGGTACGATTTGAAACAATATTTCTGTGATAGATAGGGCATTTATCAAGGAAGGCTATATGTATCATCACGTTAAAATTGAATCTATTTCTTTTTATCTAATTTTACGCGGATGAGGTCGCGGGCACAGCTAGTGGTCATAATAGTGTTGAAAGTAGAACATTGTTCGATAAAAATCGCGTTATAAACGCGCTGCTATGTGAACCTAGACTTGGGAACGTATGCAACGTTCTATTTGAACGCTCTTTTAACGCGCGGTAATAAAGCTCTCGTGCGAATGAGGGCTAACGATGGAGATAAATATTTGTTGGTGGAATATTTTTATAGCTATTATTCATTGTTTAAGTTGACAGCGTTGTGTCATATTTTGGAAATTGTTTTTTCTATTACAACCAGGAAAATTTAGTTCTTTAATATATCTGTGATAGCTTTGTATTTGGATATAAAGTTTATAACATTTTATTTTTTTTTAAATCATTTGGATGTTTTACTAGTTAGTAGAGATCGCCTGGTGTTCGAAATTCTGTCATTAATCCTTAGAATTGCACATTATATGGTCACTTAAAGCTATATTAAAAGTTTGCATAACGACATTGTAATCTTAATAAATAATATTTTTTTACCGTCGTCTTGACTACGTTTTGACACAATCATAAAGTAAAATGTGTACGTGTGTGTGTTAACCGCTTAACATTGGTGTGCGTGAGGTTATTTTTTAATAATTTAATGTGTTTATAATGCATACCTTATAAAAATATTCGCACACTTTCCTTTGTCTGTTTTCAAATATATTTCTTAACAACCTGAATGGCTTACCTACCTATTTTTTGGCAAATTCTCTTTGAATGTCTGCGAAAATGCTCCTCACTACGCTACACCTGTAGCCATGAAAAATGATCAACAGGTGGTAAGCGGCAACGATTGACTCGCTTGTTGCATCTCTTTATATGACAAAATTTAATAAAAAAATTAACCCCCGTCAAAAGAGAGGTGTGTTCTCTTTAATGTGTTTGTCCGTGGCACGGTAGCTTTTATACGAACGAACCGATTTTGATGCGGTTTTTGTCATTTGAAGTGTGACAGGATCGAAGAGGTTCTAGCTACAATTTATGAAGATTTTTTTCAGGCGTTTCAAGGTTCTTAGCACTTATTTACAGCTGCCTTAGGGCAAGCGTGTCTGAAAATTTAAGTTTTGTTTTTTTTAATAATATATATATTTTTTTATAATAATGAATGTATTTATTTTCCTCACTTTGCGTTTATTACACAATAATTATTTTTTTCCCAAAAATCCTGTCTTGCTTGGGTTATCTGTTAGAGGTCGATATAAGCAATAAGATCGCCCTTGCATACTTCAGACATAAGTTGTATAAAAACAAAAATTCGAGAGATGTCGTCAAGTAAATTTAAAACCTAAGCTAAATTAAACGTAAGCTCATTCAAAAATCCTGTCATAATGTAAAGGATTATTTGAATGATGAAAAAGTTTGGAAGCAAATTGCTCTAACCGTGTCTGAATTATTGTGAAATGGGGATAGCAAATAAATTACCCGACTGCGCTTGTTGCGGGCTATTCTCGTTTTAGTTAACGTCACTAGTATATACATCAGAGCCACCTATTGGCACGAGGCAGTCACGACCAGGTTAGTACACAAGAATATTTATTAAATGATTGTTAATCTTAATAGTTTTTTTTTCTATATATACGGAGAGTTTAATAAGTTATTATTACTTCTGAAACTAACGAATAAGATAACCAATGAAAATCAAACTTGTATTATAAATAGGAAAATAAAAACTTTTGAAATAAAATAAAAACTATTTTAAATACCTTTTTCTTGCTGTAAACATCATGACCCTTTGCCTGTCTCTGCAGATACTATACCCCCAACAGGCACCATACTAAACGTAATGCAAGTAATTACACCAACAGCTTGAAAAGTCTGAGTGAAGCTTCATTAATTTCGTCTGATGATCTTACTTGCCATGATAAAATAGTCCTGCAAAGTCAATAAACTTTTATTTTGTTTTTTAAGAAAATATGAATTTATAAAAAGGGTATGTAATAAAATAATAAGAAGCAAAAGATCAGTTTCCCTATATATAATAAGACACACATCTGATTTAGTCATAAAATTGTTTATTGGCAATAGTGGAAAGCTGAACGCCATAAATTAAAATCACTCCCATACTTTTGAAACATATTTTAGTATGATATGTTAAACTTTAAATTGAGAACTTAAAAATGTAGAAGTCAAATTAGGACTAAGAAGGACTCTAGTATGGTCTATGGTTTTTTTTTTGTACAATTATTTATTAAGAAATTTTTATCTATTTTTAAAATGTAATATTCTCTACATCTTCCTTTAAGTTTAACTCTTCTATTAACGAATCGAATGAGGCTAAAAGACGTTAAATCTTCTTTGATCAGTTTATTTATTTATTGTTAATCAAAAATACAACGAACTTCTAGTTCAAAGACACCACTAAAGCATATTATATCGAGTTTAAAATAAATGAACATACTTCTGATTTGACTGTAATTAAGAGTCCTACCTCACCGAGACGCCATGCCGACGTCGTCGTTGGTTACGTCGCCATAGATACCTGCGGTTGCCAATGATGTTATGCCATTTCCTCACTTAATCGTTTCAGTAAAAAGTCAGTCTGTATTTGAGTCGATCGCTAGGTTAAAAATCTTTTACTACGGCCGGGTTATAGGTGAGTGATCCACGGATGACAAACGGTCTTAACTCGCCCCTTAGCCATATCCTCTCTAACTTAAGAATGCCCTGGTACTAGACCGGAACAACGCTGGTTGAAAAAGTTGTTTCAGTGAAAGGTAGGAAAGGAAAAAGAAATGAAATAAATTCAATTTATATTAAACTACTTAACCTAGACTAGATTTCGTCTGAATTTAGACCAATATACATGGTTTCCAATATTCTGTTCTTCAAAAGAACCTCTGGAAAATTATTCTGAATGAAATCAAACAACTTTTGAAGTTATTTAACAAATGCGTTTATAGCGTATCACATATGGAATCCTTCTATATAAGCGTGTCTTGACACGCTTTTGGCTATTTATATATATTGTATAATAATACTGAAAGTACCAAAGTTTCGCAATATATTTCTGAAGATCTGTTAATAGACTGGTTTTCCCAATGTCAATACATTAAATGTGAAAGCGTGATTTTTAAAGATAGCTTTGTAAAGATATATATATATATATATATTTTAAATTTATACAGGATACAAAGGACAGTTGATAGATGTGAACAATCCAAATACTTGAGACAGACGTAACAGTAATACAAACATATCACAAGATAAATATTAATCATACATATTATAATGTTTGGAGGAGAGATCCTATGCCTACATTGTTTCTTATTGACCTCATTTATATGTTTGTTGTTTTAGAATCTATATTTAAAGACTCAAAAAGTTTTTGTCATTCAATTAATCACCATTATCGTTTGTATCATTATTTAATTTTCGTCAGAAAAATGTGTATATTTAGGCATTAAAGTCAAACAAAAAAACAGAAGTGTTTCAATTTTTCTGACTACAAGTATATTTTTTCTGCTATATCTTTTTCATACCATACTGAATATATAAAGACAAACTGGTTTTGAAATTAAGTGATTTATTTGACCGTCTACGTTACATCCAGTTTAATTTAATAAATAAATAAACGGTTTAAACCGATTTTAGAATAAACTATGATGTTATGAGTTTATTGTAACGTAAACAATATTCATAAAAAAGGGGTATAAATTCCCAGTTTTATTACACTAACACATTTGTTTACTCGTTATTCATTAAATTTATCATTATATGTCAGCGTCTCCTTTAATCGTTAAACTGTCTCCTTGACAAATTTCATCTTTGTACGTCCCGCGATTTTCGAGATTTCGTGATAGACTACGTCTTGATTTTATGTATCTATACTAATGTATAAAGCTGAAGAGTTTGTTTGCTTGAACGGGCTAATCTCAGGAACATGGGGTATAGTATCTTTCCTTTAGGAAACATCATTGTTGTGTTAGAAATGATGTGTCGACATATGGAAAACAAATATTCAATTTTACAAAACTTCTTTGGTTTTATGAAGAACTTTAAGGTTTAATTTGAGCAATTTAATAGAATGATTTAAAACAGATATAAGAAAGGAAGCAAATTCATTCCTCCAAGGATGGTAATGCATCTGCGAGCCTTCTAGTGTAGCAGTTGTCTGTGGGCATCGGTAGACACTGACGTGAACTGCTTGCCCGTCATTTTATGAAAACAATGAATGTACTATGAGACAAAATTATATTTGATTCTTAATTATTTACAGAGTCTATCAGTCTCCGATTGCGTATCATTTTTAATCACCATAGATGACGAGAGCAGTAACTCATTTTTTCGTAAGCTTGATCCTGTATAAATAAACAAACGAAAACACAGTTTAACTATACAAACTATTATGAAGCCGGACATAGTTCAAAGTGTTTGTACATTCTTGACCTAGAAGACTACAAAGTTCCACAAAACTTTGCGGAGTTACACAAAATCCCAGTTACAAAATATCATTCAAATGATCATTCAAATGAAGTTATGTCTGGCTCCGGAATGAATGTATCTGAAATAATCTCGACTACGGAATAGAACTTTTAAGAGACGGAAAAATATCTCTGAGTGTGTACTTGGACCTTGGAGGATCAAGAGAGTTTGTCTCGACCTTCGCAAAATAGTTTAAAATAATATATAATTTTTTTACAAAAATCTTGCAAATGCGTGATAAGGAACGTACTACTAGGTTTTGTGGTAAAGTTTTAATGTCCGTGGTTGTCTTACTGCGTGAAATGAAACGTTTCAGTGTCAATTTTTGACTTGTTTTACGAGTCAACATTTTGTTAACGATTGCTTTCCAATATTCACGATACATTGCGCGCTCAAAAATGGGATTAGGATGGCAATATCAGTAATCGTTCGTTTCCGAAATGAATGATTTTTGTGATTTTGTTTAGGACATTAAATGTAGCCTTATCACAAATGTCGTTTGTGATAAGGCTACTGATACTAATGTTTTACACCCTGTATAAAAAAGTGGAATGATTCAGGTAACGTATGGGTATTGTGATCGTTTAGTGGAACACACCTTAAATAATCCATATTATTTACTCTCTGACTAACTTGACAAAATCAAATAACCTACGTATATGTAATTATGTACTAGTCTGTTCACACCGTGATCTGTGGTATAATTTAACCAATACTTGTCAAAATTTATTAAAATTTAAGTAAAAATAAATATTTCCATAACTCTCATGCTTATTTATTGTTACATCTATTTAGTAACAAATAAACTATAATGTCAAATATATCGAAGCGAAGAAAAGAAGGCTCAAAAGCCAAGATCAAGGTAATAAGGAGGTCAAGTACAACGTAGCAATATTAACATGCCCGAAATTAAAGAATGTTATTGAAATTAATAAACATTTTTCTAAAGTTCTTTAAATTAGTCAACGTTGTTTAAATAATTTGCACGTGCCGCATTGTAAGAATTTAAGTCGTGAATCAACAGGTTGAATCTTAAATGAAATTGTTTTTGTTACTTTCACGAAATCCTATTTACTAAATTATTTTATACTCGAATAATTATGATTGTAACGTTTTACATAAGAATTATAGAAAGTAATCTAAAATACAAAATATTTTTTATGAGTTCAGTAGATGAGCCATCTGCTTGTATGCTATTTGTCATTGTAAAATAGTTAAGTACTAGCTGAGTAGCGCCCTACCTATTGTCTAAACTTGGATGTATTTTTCACATCAGATATCATAAAATCAGAAAATGTTACCTTTAAACTATTGCCTATGTATACCACATGAAATAATGGGAATTAAAAATATAATATTATTTTACAGACTATGGGAGATCATAAGGAATTTCTGAAAAGGATTAGTAAGACATTGTATTATGGACAATTGCCCACTCTGCCCTGCTTGAGCCTTCCTGTTACTGGTATGTTGTCCCATTTGCCAATAATAATGAGGCCTCCATTGAGGCTTGCTTCAATACTTTAATGAGATATGCAACCAGCATATTAGCTTGGAATTAAATCCATATTTTAATTGTTCCTCAGGTATCTGCTATATTTTTGTAAAATAAAAAACCAAATGTGCTTTAGACTGATGTAAAACTTAATTAGCACCATCTATATGTATGTATATTATAGATATGTAGCAGACAGATTGAATTATATGTGGTGCAACTTGTTTAGCGTTTCAGTTAACAGTCTCTTTACTAAACAACACAATTCAACTAGCTCCCTGAAAAATATACAGCCATTTGTACAAACAGCTTGGCAGATAACTTGGATCAGTGACATATCATTACTTGCGTAGCCTGTTTAAAGTTTAATGAAAATTGTACAACGGAAGAGTAGGAAAAAAGCAACATTGTCACTCCGGGAGTCTCAACAGAACTGAAAACAAATTGTCAGAGGTGTTGGTAACAGTGACCTCAGTAAAACTGAAAGTCATTAGAAGTTTACCCAACCAACCCAACCCCGACCACTACCGCAATGCTGACCTCCACTTTATCCCCACCCAACCCTGTTGTGTGTTTGATGTATTGTTAAATGTCTAATGTATCATTTAAAGACAAAGTTCTCTGTCTTCAACATTGACTTTAAACTATATATTAGACACTGTATAGCAAACTTACATAGACTAACCCGATCACACATTCCTTAGCTTACTCCCCAAGTCAGGGTTGCATAAAGAATTATTACTTAATATAAATTTAATGTTGAGATTAGCGATGGTATTTGTCACCCAATTTTTTTTTCTTGTTACTCAATTTCCACCACAGGCTAAATGCCCATGCCACGAAAGTATTGCCTTTACTGCTTAGAACTAAAACATTGCTGTAATATTGTAATTATTATTGAGTGCTGTAAGATTCTAAGTAATGTTGAAATTTCATAACAGCACTGGTTATTATTTTTGCACAATTTTACCACAGAGGAGATTTAATGTCTCTCATTATGTTTCATATAAGATCATGGGGACTATAATTATAGAGTAACATCTGTATATTAAAAATGTCCTTAGAAATGTGTAAATCACATCAGTTGCTCCACATCAGCACCAGAGTGAATTTTAAAGGTTGTCATTAGGCAATTGATCTACTATTGTTACATTCATTAAACTGTTATTTATTGTATACTGCTGCACACTACTTCAACAATTCAACTTTTCCCTTAAGAGCAGTTACTTACCATCATAGTCCTTGTAAAAAATGTATGAATTGGATCAAAAAGATAGTGGCTGAAAATAAAAAGCGACAGCAAAACCGAAAAAAATTAAAAATGGTGTGCATTCATTGTAAAACTTTAATCCAACATGTTTAGCAAGAAAAGTTTCAAAAATGGAAATTGTTATGGCTTCAACTCAAGAAAATATAATTTTTTTTAATATAAGTATAAACAGCTGCAAATGAAATTATTAATAACATTATTCTGCAGAAAGTCCAGAGATAGACATTTAAAACCTTATAAAAACTTTATCAAGTGGAGAAGCGAAAAACGTGTAAAATCACTGCCCAAAAGAGTTCTTTTAACATATTTCAGTGAGATGTTCAAAAAAGTGAGACCATCAGCATTGTCGTCTATAATAATATGTGCAATGATATAAAACTGACTAGAGTAAAAGTACAACTTCACAAAAAGAATTAAAACTTTGTTTTTCTCGAGTTTTTTTTTTTCAGTACATATATTTTATAATGGTAGATATATTGATAGTTGAAAGGAAAATAGATTACGCACATTGCTTGAAGTGAATATTGACTGCACTCGTGTTAATTAAGCGAACATGCAATACTGACTCACATACCGCTCGGTGCAGTAATCTACTTTTAAATAAAAATAAAATTGCTTTCAAAAATACGGGACACAGTGAACTGAAAATGATAAAATAATTGGTACTTACATTCAATGTACTACACTCAACTTGCTGAGGTGTATCAAGTATCACTTGCCTAAATCAATGACGAGCAGGAAGTATTAAAACGCTTTGATATTTCAATTTTATTGCTCGTCATTACTGACGCAACTGACCCACTTTAAAATGTCGTAAATTATGTATCTATAGATATTTAAAAAATGGTTTGTTTTAAAGATAATTGTGGGAATTAAATAGCAAATAATTATATGATGTCACACAAGCGATTATTTTTATCTTATCAAAGTGTACCTTGACTTTTAGAACGAACGTTAATTACTTAATCAACACAAAAAAAAAACTTTTGAATCACTCTACAAAATAGGAATAACGATGATATCTGTAAGCATGACATTATATCATAGAAACTGTTCTATTCTGTTCTATTCTGTTCTATTCTGTTCTATTCTGTTCTATTCTGTTCTGTTCTGTTCTGTTCTGTTCTATTCTGTTCTATTCTGTTCTATTCTGTTCTATTCTGTTCTATTCTGTTCTATTCTGTTCTGTTCTGTTCTGTTCTGTTCTGTTCTGTTCTGTTCTGTTCTGTTCTGTTCTGTTCTGTTCTGTTCTGTTCTATTCTGTTCTATTCTCTTCATATTACGAAAATCTTACTAATTACTACGACCATGAAACCTTCTAGTGTGAACTTCAGCCACGAATCAGAGAACTTTCTATGAACGGGTGGCTCTTTAAATAGGTAGTATACTATCTGCCTTGAATACATTTCACTCGACTTTCTAGATCTGATCAAACCTGAACATAACTACGCGTATGTATTTAATTATGCGGTCAATTTTTGACCTTGGAAGATTTGTTACCAAGAATTGTGAAAACGGTTGTCTAGTTTTAACTAAAAAAAGGCGATGATCTTGGCAGACTGTAATTTTTGAACCATTTCTCGCAACAATCTTGATCTTGATTAAAAAAAATATATATACAGAATTGCACCATAAACAAAAGTATCTAATATAATGTTCATAAAACAAGGCATATCGTGTCCCTTTTAAAAATTAAAAAAAAGTGGTAATCCTAATATTAAAAAAAAACCCGTTATTTTTTCATCTGTGAGCTTCCAGAATATCTAGAAGATAACGTTTGTATCAAGAGTTGTTCTAGCATTAAAAATATTAAGACTCGATATTCTAAAATTATGTATTTATCATAATATACACAATTTTAAATTTAGATTTAGTTTTTTTACTACACTGAAATGATAATAACCTTTTCTTAATGACCAATTGTTTCTCTCAAAAATATGTTTGGTCTGCTAGGTGTCAAGTGTAATGCCTCACGTATTAAGTGATAGGAATAGACTAGTAAAAAATAAAGTTGCATATTTTAAAGAACGCAATATACAATATTTTAATTAAATTTATTTATGAAATATTTCTTTCTACGAATTGATGTTCAATTTCATGATTCTAGGTCAACGGGAAGTACTCTATAGGTTTTGGTTCACCTCGCAAATGTTTATGAAATGAGAAATAATTGGTCATATCTATTGATTCCTTACACTAAGAGGATTGATTTATTCACAACTACCACGAAGTGTTACTTTTTCCTATAAGTCTTATGGAAAAAATTGGTGAATTCGATGTTAAACAAAACATAAAACAACTAAAAGAATAAAACAGTAAAAATATGATAATTTTTTTATTATATTTATTTTAAAACTCTTAAAGACTTTCTTTTTTATTGGAATAACCGATTAGTTTTCACTATATGTGATTAAAAATCCATATCAGAATCGGAAAAAATGGTTCAGGTCTTGGATGCCCTCGATGTGGAGGTCCGCCAGCGTCTTCGGCACGAACTCCATCTTCGGACGGTTGACCGCTTCCTCTTTCCTAAACGAATAGACGCATACAGGTAAGCAGCCATTTGTATACTCACTAGTTCTTCTTCTTTTCAAATAGCGTGTTACGTAGTCTTCATCAAATATTCCCGCGTTTAGGTTACCGACTTAATTTCCGTTAGTAGACAATATCTTTTTATATCTTTAAATTTATGTCTTAAAAGCTCGTACACCTAAATATCTTTACATATTCATTCTTCTTTCAATAATCATCATCATTAATACAATTAACTTTAAATAAACAAAAACACTTGCCCGTTGATTTCTTTACCGACTTTAATAAAAAGTCCTCCTTTTTATTGAAGTCGGTTATATATTCGATGTTTATCTTTTTTATGTATGTTCACCGATTCCCTTGTCACTTGTGAACCGATTTTAAAAATTCTTTTTTATTTGAAAGAGCATACTTTCGACGAGGTCCCATTGCCACTAAATCGGGATCCGATGCTGGAATCCCAGCGAAATCAAGGAAAATAGTTAAAATTATAAGCAGATACTTATTTTTTTTCTCTTATAATAATCGTATATTTGCTTCTGGTCGTCATCATGACAACCTTGCTGCTCTGATGATAATGGAAGATGTAACTCCTAAAAATTTCTCTCTCGCCACCCAGAGGGTTACTTATATTTAAATATTTAATAAAATATATATATTTGTGTATAAAAGGCGCCTATTACCTGTATAATAAGTTGTCTATCTTAGGTACAGACGTCCTTGTTTCATTTCATTCTATATATTTATTTATTTAAGTTCCCAATCGAAGCATTAAAAAAAGCTTAACTGTAACGGGAATAAAAGTTATATCTCAAAATCTCTAATAATCCTTTTACAAAAAGTATAAAGAAAAATCTTTCTGTCCCCGCTAAGGCACCAAGACTTTATATATTATTCCGTTATACCTTAAACTTATCAATTTAAAGTTTTATAAGTTACTAGTTGTTTACTATCTGTTGCTTCCATTTTGGCCACGTTTGCACGCCACTTCATCTGTGTAAGCTTTAGGGGTTAGTGATTACTCAATTTGTGACTGTAGCCTAGTACTGTTTGTCACATTTTCTTCTTCTGTCTCAAGCTTACCCATCTTCTAAAGAAGATGGAAAAGTATAATAAAAGTTAGTAACTTAGGAGGAACAACATGATATATGATGTTCTTCTTCCTAAGTTCCCGCGCCCTGTCAGTGTTTGTCGATGTGTCTTTAGTCTATAGTTTAGTAAATATATTAAATATAATATGATTTAGTTGTAAATTTTGTATATATGTGTGTATGTACATTTATGAATATTTTTAATTACAATTTAGTTTAGTTGTTTGTAAAGCTCTACTTTAAAGCTGTGAATTTTGGTTACGACAATTTACGTGGGTGCCATCGTTATATATAAAACAATTCAGCAAGGCGATCCGTTTATTATTATAAATGACCCTCTAATGCTCACAGGTTTCGCCAAGTCACTCAATTACACGTTGTTTTCGATTAAATAATTGCCTGCGTATATTAATTTTGGGTTAGGCGTAAACAAATGTGTATATTAACTCTAAGTTGTGTCGCTGATACTTAACATAGGTAAAACCTGTGCTATAAGTATCAGCAGCCTTCCATTTAGTCTGTATATACATGAAATGCGTACATTAAAGTAGAAAATAATATTACACATGCTTTATTCGTACTACATATTTAACATTTTTAAATTAGCCTGTAATATCCCACAGCTGGGCAAAGGCTTCCCCCCTCCTAGAGCATTCTTCTCTGTCCTGAGCCATCCCAATCTACTCCTTACGCGCAAAGGCATCCAAGTCGTCCTGCCCCCTCTTCCTCGGTCAATTAAGCATTTGACGTGTAGTTTCGGTTTATTTAATTATTCAAAATTTGAAAAATAAATTAAAATTTAATTGAAAGGATTCGTGTATGTAGGTGTCGGATAGCTACACTTAGTGATTGAGAAATTGCGCGCATTTCCTTAAACACGTGGGTTCGACTTTTCCTAAATTTCCTCATAATTTAAATATTTTAATGTTCCTCTCTTCAAGAAAAGATCTATTGAAACGTATAACCAATTCAAAAATACTTTATTCCTAATGAAGCCTCAAGGCTGTCTTTATTAACGAAGTTTGAAATTTAATTATACCTTTTATTCCACGAAATAGATAAGACGATGCGATCAAGTTTTACTGACCCTTTGGCGGCTTCAATCTTATCGTTTGAACTTCCAACTTTGGAATATGAAATCTCTATTTGACTTTGAACAATTTGTTGGAGCTAAATTTGCACCTATAAGCAAGCTAGCTGTTTCCCGCTACTTCTTTTCGTTTTTTTTTAATATTACAAGTGGCAAACGAGCAGGCAGCAGGCAGCTAAGTGTCTACTGACGCCCATGTACATCTGCACCATCAGGAAGTAAGCAGATGCTTTGCCGTCCTTAATTACGAGTTTAGGCCACCGGGAAATCTCACAAACCGAAAAAACCCCGACTTCAATGCCATCACTTGTCGTGACAGCAATGCCGCCACTTAATTCGGCTACAAGCACGGCTCTACCTCTAATTAAAAAAAATTGCGAAAGCCCATAGACCTGCTAAATTACGCCCTACAGAAAAATCTATACATTACCTCTTTGCTAAATTTCATCATAGTACGTCCTGAAGGTTTCAAGATTTCGGGAAAGGTGACCTTTCAATTTACTTATACGAATTAAGCAATTGCTTAAGCCCCTTAGGGGCTGCCCTAATATAATGTATAGATGTATAGATGTCTCGGGAGAACACCAGAATTCCAGCACCACATACTCCGTCATAAAACTCATTTCTTCTTATGCTTCGCTACAATCAACAATGTCTAGGACGGAATACGCTGAATTGTAGTCGGTATGGTATGGTCCTTTATTCCCGATGAAAGAGTCGCATGATAAGAGTCCATAAATGTATTTTCCAATCTAAAAAAGGGAGAGGTCTGGGTTTTTAATGAAACAAGAAGCAAACGGGCAGGCGTTTATTTCAGTCCATTCTTTTACTATTGAACGATCCATTTTCCTTTTTTAGGAAGTAGCTAGAATGAGAATTTAATGAGAGGAGCTGGAGAACATCTGAAGAATCATATTTACCATTTTGAATCAACCAATACAATGTATTGCTTATATCACTGGAAAACCAACAATTTTATCTTCTTCCTCTACTTAGCGTTATCTCGGTCTAGTACCGGTCCCCTGAAATTTGCAGAAGATGAGGCTGTGGACGAGTTAAGACTGCAGACTGCCTCTGGAACCCCCACAATCTAAGAATTGTGGGGGTTCCGGGATTGTGGGGGGGAGTCGTAAGGTTGTAAGCGACCTCTCGACTCATATCACTCAGTCCCATTAATCGGAACCCACTGTCTTTCTTACCTGTCAAAACACGGTCGTATATTTACAAATTTAGTGTTAGAGTGGGTCACCCATCTATCACTCGGCTGCGAAAAGAATTGTTTAACGTAGCGGTTGACTAAATGCCGACCGTTGGTAACAATCTTTCTTGATCTTGTAAATGTCGTCATGAAAATAAATCCCGTAGACGATATGTCACAGTAAGCGTTGTAAGTTAAGGGACTGGAACTAACGCAGTCATCAGTTGCAAGAGTTTGTAATGCTGTGATTTACTTTATGAACCGTATAACACACAAAGTTGTGTATTTGGCATGTTATTTCACAGCAGTACATTTATAACATGCTTGAAATATTACGGCTTAGCTCTTTGACGTATCAGGGATTTTGGTAATGGTCTAGGACGCCGCAGGAAAAGGGAAGAGGTGATTGCTTCCTGTAAATATCAACTACATGTAGTGGCCTTTGTGATTAATATTATTTTGTCTACAATGCCCACATAAAAATATCATTTTAGTTAGAATTAACCTAGTAGCATTTCTCAACACACATGTCTGTATGTATGTGTTAGAGACTTACTCTAACACACACATACTGACATGTGTGTTGCCCCCCATAAAAATATCATTTTAGCTAGAATTAACCTAGCATTTCCCAACACAGATGTCAGTATGTGTGTGTTAGAGTATGTCTTTAACACACACATATACACCTACAGTACATCCATACATACAAATAATAAATTTTAAGTTTTTCAATGGAATTATTTCATTATTGTGAATAATAGTTAAGTTATAATATCCATGTGCTTAGTGCAAGTTTTCCAACTTTAACGCGATGGTAAAGTTAACTTTAACAATTTGTATGGAGTTTGATAACTCCACCTAGCGTTAAGTAGCGGTAACTTTGTAAACTTCATACACATTAGAGGTATAGCTAAATTAGCATTGAAATTGGGTCGCCGCGTGTGAGTACCTATACCTCTTTCTCACATAAGATCGGCTTGAAGTGACGGCAATGCTGTCACGTCAAGTGATGGTATTGTTGTTGCATTTGGTTTTGAGAGATCCCGATGGCCAAAACCCTCTCTAAGGGCCGGTAGCGTATTTGCGAGCCTTCTGGTGACGCAGATATCTATGGACGTCGGTAGTCAATTAGGCAATGGACCGCCTTCTCGATTGCCTCTTCTGTAATATATATAAAAATTGAATTTATCTTTACCAAAGCCTTAAAGTTCAAAAACTCGCACTAAGCGCACTGCTCTTTATACTTCCACTTGGGGGAGAATGGCTGGTTACCTTTAGCACGTGTTAAATTTTTAACCCTGCTAGGACAACATGTCTATAATCCTGAATATTTATGCAAATTATATAGAAAGAAAGAAAGAAAGAAACAACTTTTGTTCAAACATTATGAACGGTAAACAAAATGACACATAAGTAATATAATCATAACAGAGTAAACAACAAAATAAGAAAAAAATAACAATCTTAAAACTAGACATACAGAACGGTATACAGGAGAGTGTTCCAATGTTTACTCCACAATGTGAAAGGGATTGGCAACTCGGTGTAAGCACACGAATCTCTAAGATTCGTGTGGTTGCGACTGAAAACCAGCACTGCAGCATTCCATCTGAATTCTACAGCACCTATGCCGAGACGTGGACCTTTTTAATTAAGTTACCCCATAATTATTAGTTTGATTGTTTTTCCTCTCTCCCTTTTTTTATTTATTTCTACATTTAAGATAATTGTGTACTTAGGTTTAAGGTTACTTAATTGAATAAAAATGATATTATTATTTAAATACCAACATTTTATTAAGTAATTTTAATAATTCAGCTTTATCTGCATCACTGCTCTTCTTCGTATATCAACCTAATTAAATACCAATCCATATAGGTACTTCTGGGTCAAATAAATCTACGTTTTCCACTTTGTCAAAGAAAGCAAAAATAGTTTAGTTTTTCATGCACTTTACATAGACTATAGAGGACGGTTCGCGATTGCTAATGTTTTTTAAAAAAAATATACAATAAAAATATTTAAAAATAATATTTATTAGTTAATGACAATTTATTTTATAAGCATTCTGCCTTAGGTTAAGTATTTTTCGTTTTTTGTTTTAACTTTTCATGCACTTTACATAGACTATAGAGGACGGTGTGCCATTGCTAATATTTTTTAATAAAATATACCAGAGAAATATTTAAAAAAATATTTATTAGTTAATGACAATTTATTTTATAAGCATTCTGCCTTAGGTTAAGTATTTTTCGTTTTTTGTTTTAACTGAAATATACCTGAATAATCATTAATTACTATAAAAATGATAGATTATCAACCCGATGTAAGGTGGAAAGTGCTCTCTGTCGGCAAACGGTGAAACAATAAGAAATAACAATTTTTCCGCTTTAATTAAAACTCGCAGAAGCAACGAAGCTGCGAATCAATTTCGCATCAGAAACTGTAACGTTAAAAAAGGTGAACTCCTATTCAGTGAACTTTTATTTATTTATTTTATTCCCCCCTCTAGCATGTCCAAACTGGTTGATATAGAGGCTTGTAATTTTCCATGTTGATAGAACTTTTTAAAAACTCATTTGTGTGAAATCGGAAAACAACTTTTGAAGTTGTGGGAAATGGGCTACCTAACATTGAAATAATTTTTCAACTCGGATCTGAGATTAGCGCATTTAAGCTTACATATAAACTCTTCAGTTTTTATTTTGTGGGTCATATTGTATATAAATATTTCTGTATTATGTTAAAGAGATTGTTTTATTATAAAAGTTATTATACCTTCTTATACTTCGTTATTCTAGAATATAGAGAGTACTCTTTAATTATTGAAGATAAAGACTTAAAGTTTTTCAGGTTTTATTTGGCAGGTGCTGTGGAGTTTTCACCTTAATTGCTTGAAACTCGAGTTGAAATGTTATTTTAACTAATTAGTTTCTATTCAGGGTAAGACTCTCTTAAATATTCTAGCTGTGTCTGCAACTTCGCGTAAAATGAGGTAAAAAATAGATTCTATTTTTGTGTGGTGATATATAGCCTATAGTCTTCCTCGATAAATAGGCTATCTAACATTGAAAGAATTTTTCAAATCGGACCAGTAGTTCCTGAGATTAGCGCGTTCCAGCAAACAAATTTTTCAGATTTATATTTTCGTATAGATTTTGAGGGTTTTTATTATTTTGTGCGGAACCCTAATTATTTCACTAAAACTAAAGTAGCCTATGTTATTCCTTGTTACACAAGCTATCTGGCAGTGAAAGTCCCTGACAAACCGACCGACAGCCAAACAGCCAGGCAAAATGTTTTAACTTATTTATATAGAAAGGTTCTATATTTGATACGCTATAAACGTATTTGTTAAATAACTTCAAAAGTTCTTGTCCGATTTCGTTCAATATAATTTTCCTAGTGAGTTTTTAGTATGTTCTATCAATATGGAAAATTTAAAGTCTCTACGGCTAATAGCATGGAAATGCTAGGGGGAGGGCACCTTACGGGCAGACAGACGGACGGACCAGGAAAGACTAAGCTAGAACTATTGTATGAATGCTATCAGAACAGTAGGTACGTATTACGATATTATAAAGTAAAATCTATTGACATTTTCAACGATTCTGTGTACAAATTTAAAATAAACTTAAGTTTAAATTGTAAAGACTAAGTGACCTATATCTTTAACCTATAGGTGATAACAAAACATTACCCGACTGAGTTTGTTGCGGGCTCTTCTCAGTGCAGAACGCGAGGCACCCTTGTAAACTTAGCTTAAAATCGTAAATTCTATCACCAAATTATTAAATGATTAAAGAAATAATAATAAATAATATTATAAATATCTAGTTCATTAGTGCTTATAAAAAGTCTATATTACGAATAAACGATTTTTACTTTGACCAACTATAGGTTGGTATAGGTCAGGCTTTATTGTCAATTTTGGACAATGACATAATATGTTGTGTTTAAAGTTTTGTCTGCTAATTTTAACAAGTCTTTTTTACGTTTTTGTGGCTTGACCGCAGTCACACTTAATAAAGTGTAGATGCGGTCTACGGTGGAACGCGCTTGCCTAGAATGAACCTATTCAATCTAATATACATAGAAATCAATGGTTGCTATGTAAATTATCGTAAGTCACATTCTTGCCATTCTCACTGTTTACGTTTTTTCTATATAAACTTCATTAAATGTTATATTTATCAATTTCAAAGTGAAATACTTATAAACACTTTAGTGAGTAATAAAGTAAACATGACGTAATTGTGACTTACGATACTTTGCGTAGGAGCTATCGAATTATACGTTTATTTAGTGCTTCTATAGGTCACTTCTATAGTCCTGAGCGATTGACAAATTTACGCTTCAAAATGAATGCCGTAGAATACGTTCGCGCGTACGACACATTTTGGTAAGTTTTTTTTTATTTTGCTGAATTTAATCAAGTGTTCTACAGCCCATTTTTTGTCCCTCTTTTATGAGGTCTTAATTTAAATAATATCGTCTATATTTTATTCATAGAAGCGGCTACCTTGTACATAAAGATTCAATATATACACTACTCGATTAACTTGGTTTGAACATGATTTTTTTATGTACAAAACGGAATTCTCACTTCTTATAACTTTCCAGACGTTTCGTCTATTTTAATGTTTGTGTCTATGAAAAATGTACTTTTCCACTTTTCTTATATCTGTTATCTACCTTCCTGAAGATATAAATGATTTCTAATCGTTTAGAAAATAAATGATAAAAAAAATATTGTTAGCTCCGATAAATACATATTTCAAATAGGGTAATACTTTTTATCTCCAGTGCAAATTAAACCCATTAGTAAGTTTTGTTTACTAAAAAAAATATTCAAACCTACTTATAAAGAAAGAAACTTCTCAACTTATAGGTAAATACTCTCAAAAACAATCGGTGCAAATTAAAAAATAAAACTTGTATTTGAAAAAGCGTTTTGAAATATATCAGTTGAATAACATCTGAGTACGTTTTCAGCAATCATTTGAAGACGCCGAGCTGAAGAAGAGCGATGTGGTGGAAGAGGAATAAGATTAAGAGTTATATATTGGTGGGAACTTTATATAAAGGCTTTGGGTTGACAAAATTCGTTAATTAGAGGTATGAATACTTTTCTTGATTGTTGAAAATTCGTTATAAAGAGGTTATTCGCAAAAAATGTTCGCATTGTAAAGGTATATTTTATATTTACTCTTATGCACAATTCAAGGGGATTGCGGAGAATTTGTTAAATCGAGGAAGTCGTTATATTGAGGTACGTTATATTAAGGTTGCACTGTATATATATATATGTCGTTGAACGCAAAAAGGTTTGTAGGCGAATTTCCATCAGCCGGTGATCTCTAAATGCCCATTTCAAAATTGAAACCAATATCTATCAACTCGTACATAAAAAATTAAAATTATAAAGTAGAATAAGGAAAGAACATTTTTGGGTAACTTTAATATATAAAATAGATAAATTTATATACACAATTTTAAATTATACAAAATTAAAAATGCCAGTAGACGAACAAAAGAGAATACGTGCGCATATTATTATCATACATTTGCATTTTAGAAGCACAGACCGTGCGGAATTCTATAGGCACTTAAAATATCAGTAAATTTGACTTCATCTTAAATTTTCAATGTTCCGAAAGCTCTTTTAAAATTTTGCTTAATTTAAATCACTTCTATTCGATGTATATAAAATAGACATCCAAAAAAAACCTATAATTTGTTGCTTTTTATTATTTACTTGAAGCTTTGCTAGTGGCGCAAGATCCGTCCTTGTGGAAATACACGATAAGATTTAAAAAATACTGAAATCGCCTACGAAGACCAGCAAATTTTATTCATATATGCCTTCACAAACTTGTCGCCTTATTCAAGCCATACCCAAAGAAACCGCTTGGATTTCCGTCTACTTTAAAACTGTTTCCATCAAGAAAAAAACAAGTGCAACTGTTAACTTTGCGTTTCCATGAATAATCTCCTTAGACTAAGACATTGAAACGTTTTAACTCGTTGACATATAGTCAATAATTTCCGCATTTATCTATAACAGGTCGTAACCTTTTTTAGCCGATAAATCATATTACATAGGCATTTATTAGAAACGTAACGTATCCACATACATACAAGGAAAAGTACACGGCCTGTTTACTTATGCCCTTCATTCATAGTCTTCTTAGTATTCCTGTTGCATCTAACAGAACGGGAAAAACCCTTCAAAGGAGGATAAATATGGACATTATACAGGAAACAAATAAATTGTTGCTCCACAATAGATGACGTATGCATGTATATGCCCACAATTTCATAAGTAGAGTAAATTTTGCTTGTCTTTTATATGAAAGAATACTTTTATGCCGGCCATCCAAGTTACGGTTTACCGGAAAGGTTAAACTGTACAGTTAGACCGGAGTGTGTGTAGGGCAACATATGAACCTGGACAGGCGACCGGAGCAAAATCGAATATCAATTTCAACAGGATACCGGCGTGCTATCGGACTGCACAGCCGAATCTGCACAAAAATCCGCCCGGAACACCGTACAGTGGATGCCAGGCATTAGTTATGCCTAATATCTCATTATTACTTCAGTTGAGTTTTTTAAAAGGCTTGTGTCAGCAGTGAAGACGTCGACGACGAGAGTATATAATACGGTACTCATAAAATTTGTTTTGCACATACAGAACATACATATTTTTGAAAGTTTATAACTCCTAAGCGTCGTCGCAATAGTACGCGAATGTGCGATGCCAGTGAACTCGGTTCATAGGAACGTCCGATCAAGTGTGTTGATGTTTAATAAGTGTCCTAATTGTATTTGTCGGATTGCATTAAACATCAGTAAACTTGTTTAGACATCGATATGTTTGATCGAACGTTCGTAAGAACTAAGCTCGCATCGCATTCGTGTTCTATTGGAACGACGCGACGCAAAATATTATTAGAATACACATGCATGCATGCATGCACGTACCCACGAACGAACGCGCACTAGGCCTTCTGCACGATACTGAAAACACTCGCGCACATTAACTTAGTCTTAAATAGACAACACACGGAGTAGACAACGAGTAACAGTTTACATAATAAACTCTAAGTAGTACACTTCTCGACATCGGCAAAAGAAATACCTATTATACAACCGTTATATAATGTTATCTAAGAGTTACAGACTAGGTATTTATTCAATTATGTGGAGACTTAGTGAATAACTACATAGTCGAAGATGTGTTGACACATTCCTGATTTACTTTGAACTTTGGCGCTATAATTAAACTGACTTCATAACAAGACGGTATTATTAATAAGAACAATGAACTGGAAATAATCGACTGCTTTTTACCTATGCATAAAAAATAATAAGACTACTTCTAGTCACAGCTGAATTAGCCTGTAAAGGTTCAAGAATGCCCACGATATTTTTTTTTAATGTAACAATGGAAACGAACACGTTGCATTTATTTTCGTCACCGCGGACGCCCATGGACAACTGCACCAATAGAGGGCTCGCAGATACGTTGCCGGCGTTTGGAGAATGAGTACGTTTGCTCTTTTTTTGTAGGTCTTTAAGTCGCATCGAGTCGGAAATACTGAAGCCGGTAACTGATTCCACAAAAGGATAGTGCGAGGTAAGAAGTTTCTGCAGAATTGCACGGTTCAGTACATCGAGATGATGAGAGTGACATCTCAGGTTCAGATTAATACCGGCAGCTGTATTCCTCCACAGAGGAATACAGCTGCCGGTATTAATACTAAAAATCCCTCGGAACACTCATCATAGTAAAAGGTCATAAAGTAAAAACCTTAAGCCCGCTCAAGATTTTCAATTACATAACAAAGGCCATACGGACACGCAGTTTAACCGAAGTACTTAAGAATAATAAAAACATATTGAATAGAGTCGCATTTTTATAATGGTAGTTTTTGTTACGGCCCCTCATAGTTTAAATTGGAAAAACCTACGTGACGTACGTGCAAGGTAAAACGTGTATGTAGTATTGACTCACAGAAAACTACGAAACAGTAAAAAAAGGCATCGTTCTACTTATATTAACTCTAATCTATATACAGGTTGACTGGTGGGACACTTACGATACTCGGGGACCCGACATTTGATGATCATATATGACGAAAATAATTAACATTAAATATCAATGAACTACTACGTGAGATTAAGAGAAAGTTAACGAATTATGTAAGGAAAGCAAGGACATACTAGCGTGGACGCACGATGATGGTCCCTTTTCCCTTCACACTTTAGTCCTGGCTTCGGACAACCAAAATACCTATTTCACTCATTCTAATAACTTATTTGTTTAATAAGTGTAGCCAAAACATAAGCTGCATTTATTATGTATGTGTCTTATTGTTTAGTTTTCAGAAAGTTGGAATAAATGCTGTTTCTTTCTTCTTTCTTTCTTTCTTATTACTAGCGATCTCAAAACTTTGTAAACATTGAATGCTGTACATATCACATCTAGAAATAGTCACCTAACGTGAAATCTCGAAAACCGCGTGATGTACATAGACGAAATTTAACAGGGAGGTAGTTTATATATAGTAGACGTCCGCTAAGGACGGAGTTTTCGATCGGACCAGATTACGAAGGCTTAAAGGCTCTCGCAAGTTTACGCGGAGAAAGTCGAGGGAAACAGCTAGTGTGATATAAAATAGCGCCACGCTTGTAGCCGAATTAGTACGTAGCAATTAAGATACGTATCGGTTAGAATGTATCAAACTACAATTATTTGTAAATTATAGTAATTAAGTCAGCTTAATTATGCTCTCTTATGACAACAATAAATGAAAAGCTTGTCTACAAATCCATCTGCTAGTCCTTTCTAACGTAATATCATATTGTAGCTTAATTAATATGCTACTTGTTAAGTATTCAATTGGACATCGAAAAAAATTTCGTACATTTGTCAACTCAATCAGGAGAGGAGAACCCATTACATTATGGCCTTTCTTGAAGACAGTAATTAAAAACCCTTTGAGCGCTGTTTATAGAATAAAGTAAATCAAACTCAATATTTATATTAAGTTTTATTACTATAATGAACTTCTAATTTTGTTACTTTCAAACTGACATTAAGATGATTATTATTATAATATCACGGTAAAAAGTATACAAGCGAGACACTATAAAATGAATAGGGAAGTAATAAATTTGCTATTGTCTTGTTATTTATGTATGTATTGTTATTGTACTTTTATGTATATTTAATAGATTTCTTAAAACTAGAAATTAAAATTCGACATTTAGAGCAATTTTATAATAGCCAGTAAGCACCAATTATGTTGCATCAATGAGACTAAAAGAAAAGTAGTATGTTGTGTATTAAATAGTAAAAAGCGTTAAATTGTAATTTATCTCGCGAGATTGTAATGAACTTCTAAAAAGCAATAAATCTATTCAAAGCAATTAGATAATTACCCAATGTAATTGGAACTGTTTCTTTTTTTAGGAAAGTGGAAATGGACCTTGCGTCGTTGTTTATTCAAGCGTAGGATAAGAGAAAAACCGAACAACACAAAATAGGGAAACAATGGATTGGAATATATTCCAAATCCATTATTTCTTTGACTGGAATTTGTTCCAAATCCGTTATTTCTTTGGTTGGAATTTATTCCAAATCCATTCTTACAATTAATTTTCATCATCATTTGAACGTGCGCTAAAAAAACGTTCAAATAGAACATATGGATTCCCAGGTATCTGTTCATATGTCAGCGAAATAAGCCAAACGGTCCATTGACAAGATAAAACTTCTCTTGTCATAAAATTAATTAATTTAATTATATTACAATTATTTGAGATGCTATAGACAAAGAAAATAAAAAAAAATGTTCTTTTCTTTGTATATTTCTTTTCTACTTCTTTTTATGTTATAACTAATTTTTACCCGCGACTTTGTCCGCGTAAAATTAAGTGGACAGTTTTAGTGTGATGATATCATCACACTAAAGAATTAGAAGGCTATAAGGTACCTTATAGCCTTCCTCAATAAATGGGCTATATAACACTGAAATAAATTTTCAAAAATAACCAGTAGTTCCTGAGATTAGCGCGTTCAAGTAAATTTCAAACATACTATGAATAGCTGTAAAAATAATGTTGTATTCCAGCAACTTTGTGTATTTAAGCGTTGGCCTTTTTTGTGGCTTTTTGACAGCTTTGTTCCGTCAACAAAACGTTGCGTTCATGTTAAAGGAAACTGTATTCGATACGTTCAAAGTGTTTACCCTGTAGCCGGGTAAAGATCGGCTATGTTTTCGAAATGCTGAAAATATCGTAACGTGTATTTCAGCCAATATGGTATTCGGCGATTCCTGCCACCGCAATATTCGACAACTCATATTAATCTCGCCAAAAGGTTTTTGTTACAATTTCATTCGTTTTCACAACTTGTTTTCCATTTTTTTCACAATTCCTGTGACAATGTACACACGATAGCTTATTATACTTCTACCTATATACATATATAAAAATCAATATTTAATCGTAAATCTCGCTAAAACTAGAGAAACGCTATACATATTTAAATTCAGTTTGTTTTGTTTCATTCCTCTTATTTCAGGGAAGGTTTAAAGAAAAAAGAAACGAAGGAAAAGTCTAAAGATTACATAAAAATACGAAAATTTATGCAGATTTATTATTGGTTTTTTTATATAGGTTAGTACTAGACCTTTTGACTGGCCTGCCATGTAAAAATATTATTCCGTAAAAGATACGGCCAGTGTCACGTTTTATGGAAAATAAAAACAAGTGACTGGAAATTTTGAAAGACTCATGAGCCAGCTATTCAGAAATATTAAATCAATTAAGGCCTTATTAAGTTACAACAATTTTTAAAATCTGGTTTGCTCGCAGGTAGACTTAAATAATACCTACATAAAAAAATCAATTCAATACTTGTAAAAACAGCTTTGGTAAATCTAGACTACTATCAAACATCACAGATGTGAAGTAAGCCTCGTGAAAAGTAATGTAACATTCATTATTAAGAAAAAAAATATGGAGCATTGAATTCAAATTTGTAATGAATTTATTAAAAATTGAAAGAAGGCAAGCATCCGGACATTACATATTTTAGGTTAAAACACACAATTAGTACATCATAGGACATCCTCTAAGAAAGTATTTTACGATAGGGCCGGATTAGGTCTAAGCCCTCATTCGCACGAGGGTTAAAAAAGCATTGCGGTAAATCTCAGCGTTGGGGCTTTTCCAGCGTCGTCGATACGAAAATATACCGCATGCGTGTATTTATATATGCGTTGAAAATAGAACCCTGCTCAGAAGAAGAAAGCGTCGCGTTATAAAAGTGTTGTCGTGTTAACACAAACTTTGAAGTTTATTTGTTTTATTTGGAGGTTTTTTAACGCGCCGCAAAAAAGCTCTCGTGCGAATGAAGAGCTCTTGCAATTTTACGCGGCTGAAGTCGTGGGAAATAATTAAATCATAAGACTTTTATCTGTCAACTGTCAATTGTAATTGATATGTTATTAGAGCAATTAGTAAAGGAAGGAAAATAGGAATTATTGAATACATTAATAATCTGAAAGATAAATAATTGTACGGCGGAGTCCAGCCAGTATTAAATAGCGTAAAATACTGGCTGTTTTTATTAAAACATTATTGTATAATATTCTAATAAAAATGTTAACAGTTATTGACTCCCTTTATACTTATTCTTCTCTTGGATTTGATACAAAATTAAATATAATGTAATGTAATTTATTATTTTTTTTTATGTTACAAGGGGGCAGACGAGCAGGCAGCAGGCACCGAAGTGCCTACCGGCGCCCATGGACCGGTTCAAACCCCACCGCCGTTGGGGTATTGTCGTACCCACTCCTAATACAAGCTTTTAATTTAAGCTTAGTAGGAGCGGAAAAAGGAAATATTAGACATACCTAAAAAGTATTCCTAATATACTTTTAAAAAAAATAATTCATAAATGCTGATAAATAGATTAATAGCGTATTCACAACATTTCGGTGTGTTATATTAGAATTTCTGTGTTACTTATTATATACTAGCTATACCTGCGACTTCGTCCAAGTAATATTAGGTAAAATATAGATGAAATTTTAGCGTATGATATATACCTTCCTCAATAAACGAGCCATCTAACACAAAAAATATTTCAAATACTGTACCGTTTACGTTGAAATCCGAAAACCGAACAATTAGAGTTACATGGCAAAAAAAATACGGTAAATTTGTCTAATTAAAAGAAATCTTAACATCTGAAAATAACCTAGTAAAATATTACGCGACGATACGGAACCCTTAGTGCGCGAGTCTGACTCGTTCTTGTCCGGCTTATTCATTATTTTTTTCTATGGGCAGATGTAACAGGAGATCCAGTAAGTAAACGCAGTATTATACAATTCTGGCACGATTGCCTCGAGCAGAGAATGAGTCTGGGCTGCTATACAGAGGTAAATGGAGAGAAGAATCTAGTTGCTCTCAATGTATGCGTTGTAGAGTCTATAGACGAAAAATTTCCATCAACACCGGTACGTACTTATCATTATTTTAGTCTTAAACGCAACCTAAGACAGTATAAAGTGGAGGAACGTACTGGCGGCTCCACATTATTGCCGTGAATTCGCAGCTTGAATGCCCTCTAGTGACCTCATGTCCTCTCTGACATTCGTTCGTGGAACTCGCCGCGAAATAGACGTGGAAGATACTGCTCACTGAACTTTTGAATTGCCTCATTATATGGTTAGAACTGACTTTATTAATTATAAAAAATGCATTTTAGGCTTTCTATAAAGAAACAGTTAACAGAACTATATTGCTTTAAATAATTATATTGAACCCAGTGGCGAAATTTAATTTCACGGGGCCCTGAATATGGATGTGAACGCGTGAACGCCGCGCGAAAGAGGCATGAACCCTTTATCGCGAGACAAAATACCGACTCTGATTGGGGAACAGGCGTGAACGCGCGCGAACACCGCGAAAATCATCCACATTATCGTTCACGCCTGTTTACGGAGCTTCAAGGCACTAATGTGGAGCCGGTATACAGTACGAAATAAAAGGGTCTCTAAAGGCAGGCGACCACATATCCGCATCGTACACATCGTTTCAAACTGATTGCTTTACATCGCGTCCACAGTGTGAACAACGATCGGTTTGCCGACGCCACACTATTGAGATTTCCATTCCGTATGACGTCATCGGCACGCATCGCAGCATCTACTTTGCCGACTAGTAAATTCGTGCTAACCGTACGATATTGATAAGTGGACGCACAATATGGCTTACAATATAAAGACTAGTACGATGCGTCCGAACCGTACGACGCGAACATGTGGACGCCTGCCTTAAATGTGACGATATATTTTATCTATTCAAAACAGATCGAAGGAACTGCGTGGATAAATGTATTTGATGCCATGGCATATTTGGAGACGAAGTGTGATCCCTTCAAATACCTCGGCCTGGACACATTGCTGCACGCACTCGGGCTGGTTGTGAAGAGAAGTCATAGAGGTCACAAACTTGGCAGCAGGGTTTTAGCCGCTAGGTTAGTCCAAACATCGACATATATATACTTATTCATATACATACATATCAATAACTAGCGGTCCCGGCAGACGTCGTCCTGCCCGAACGTAAAAATCGATAAAAAGATAACTTAGATACAGACTGCAGCGCCATCTGTTTGCTGATTTGTGAATCTAAACAACCCAGGGCGCCAACAAAACGCATACAAAAAATCATTCTGATCGGTCCAGCCGTTTAGGAGTAGTTCAGTGACATACACACGTACAGTAGAATTGTATATATAAAGATATTTCTCGTCTGTTTTTTCAAGTCGAATTTAAATTCTTTCAATAATTACGTACGACTATACATACCATATCTATAAGAAAAAAAATTGTCTGTCTGTTTGTTCCGGGTAACCTCTGAAACGGCTAGATCGATTTCAACGGGACTTTCACTAACCGATAGCTGATGTTACAAAGAGTAACAGACGAAAAATAATTAGAGTTCCGCATACAAATATGAAAACCTTCAAAAATTAACAAATTCACTAAAATTACAAATAAAGTCACGGATTACAGCCAGTATTGAATAAATAAAAATAACCAGATATGTTATGGAGTATGTAATGCGGTGGAACACAATATGCCCAAATTGCTTACGACATATTTCTCAAAATATTTAACTGTATAAGAAATGATATCATATCGAAATAGTTCAAGCGAATTCTAAAGTTAAACATATGTTTTATATCTATATATAGGAATTTTAAAACAGTTACTTTGACTTTGTGTTTTAAACTTTTGAATTGTGAAGGTGAGTATTCGATGGCCGGCGTTTGAGTCGATCTCCAGCTTAAGTACGTCTTACCGCGGCTGGGAGATAGATGGGTGACCAATTCTAATGCCAATTTTCAAATATCCGACTTCCTGCGTTTTTCGGAATGCACGGAAAATAATGGGTCACGATTAATGTCACTGAGTGATATTAATCAGCCACATCCTGTGCAATACCCGCTCATTGACGCTTTGAAGGTCACTCTAACCAACAACACGATCAGAAAAAAAATCTGTGCAATCTTAGCGGACCCTGATACTAGACTGGGATGACGCTAGGAAGAAGATTTTTACTTTGTTTTTTTTTTTTTTTAAATAGGGAACCTCTTTGTCTGGCAAACGGCGTGAAAGCAACAGCTACGATGTTCACGGGCCCTGCTTCACAGAAGTCCGCAGCTAGGTGTGGATTCGAAACTGCGTGCGTTGTCTCCTTGAAAGAATTAGCCGAACAGAATCTAAGCTATCCACCAGATGAAGGCAGAATTATAAAGTTGATGACGAAGAGATTTGACAAAAATTAAATAAATTAATTCATTTTATTTAGGGGTAAATATTTTTATTCCTACAGTACTCTTGTTGTATAGTCCAGGGCTTCTTAAACTGTGGGTCGCAACCCCCAGGGGGGTCGCGAGACTACTGAAAGGGGGTCGCAAATATCTGATACGTTTCAATCATTATAAATAAAATTTTAAGATTAGTATACACACTATGTACAAATATATATTTCATTATATGGAGGAGGGGGTCGTTTAAAATTTCCTAAGCTTGAAGGGGGTCGCTATATAAATAAATGGATGTTGGTTTTATTGTGACACTTAAGTTTATCACTCACGTAAAGGAAAACATAATGTGATGGTCACGATTTTTTTTTTTTTAATTTATTGAGAAGCGTAAGTATTCCAACTTATTTTCTTTATATTACTTTATATTATTTAATACCACATCCAGTTTATAAATGTTACATAAAACACTGAATTATACATTTGTTTTTTATGACATGCAAAATACATTTTTAACAGAATAAAAAACCGGGCACGGTCGGACTAGTGCACTAAGGGTTCCGTACCATCACGTAACACTTTTTCATAAGATTTCTTATAATTTGATAAGGTCACCGTAAGTTTTTTATGATGTGTTTTCGCGATTTCTTGATAGGTGACCTTTCACTTTTATGTCTAGATTTGGTTTGCGATTAATAATATTATGGTAATAAATCGAGATATAAGGAATCCTGTTTTCAGTTAGATAAATACGGACGAATAAAATCGGTTCAGTAATTAATTGTTTATCGACAAAGGAAACTTCGAGATTATTACAGCTCTAATATCGCTAAGAAGAAATAGGGGTTTGTGGTAAAAAAAGTATTAGAAGAAACGCTAATCAAAAAATACGTTTTTGGGTGTGCCACCTAGGAGCCAGGAGCCACCCACTTAGGAGTATAAAAAATATTTACAATCTCTTCTCTAAGGAAGGAAGGAATCGCCCACCCTTCGACGAAATAAACGTGATCACTTTACCTTTAGAGATCGTTTGACGCAACCCTGTTAGAATTATTTTCAGTAATACGAGGAAATTCCGTTTTCACCTGGTATTGGATGTCCTTATTAATGGACACTCCGTGAAAGGTTACGTAATACCATACACTCGCACTAAAAGCCGTATACACACACGTGTCGATAAATCGTTGCGAAAAACTATACAGTAAAATCGTAGCGAAAAACTGTGTATTTAAATCGTTGCGAAAAAACTGTGACACGCGTAAAACTGCGCAGTTCTAATTGTACACTTTTTTCGCAATAATTTATCGAAACGTTTGTAGCCGCTATAACCCTATTTCAAGGCGGGCGACGCATCAGCGAGCCTTCAGGTGCAGATGTCCATGAGCGTCATGGCCCTGGTAACGTAAAAAAATACCTACCACCTTTTGAATACTATATAGGAATAATATATATATCGTAGCGATGAATATTTTTTATTACTACATTTATGTATACCTAAGATATTTACAATGCACTTAAATTTAAATAATAAGAAGAAAACTACATATTAAAATAAAACAAAAATATAAAAAGAATTTAAAAAGCTGATCAGCATCGGTGTAAGTAAGGTTCCCAAAAGACTGGCTGCGTTACCTCGTTGGATAGCAATGCTAGGTCCTTTGACCGATGTACGAGTCAATCGTTTTCTTCACGAAGCGACAAACTGCGCCGTCCGCGTGGTCTATATAGTAGACACACTCCTTCGTGTAACGAGAGTTTGCAACTACTGTTAAGATAAAGTAACGTCAGAACAACTTCGACTATTTTCGAGGATATTTCAATCCTAAAATTTATTATGTTTTTTTTTTGCTATAAAAACGTAAATTTCCGCAGAAATTTTAACTTTTTTTGGCAATTATTTTTTTATTTCATTGGGTTTACTTTAATTTAGAGAACACACAATAGGCAAACTGTTAAGCTACTTAGAGGTAAACACATCATACACCATACAGCTAAGTGGAAAAAAGAAACAAAAACAGACACTTGTAAATTTTGGTCCTTGAAGACTACAAAGTTCTACGAAGCTTTGCGCAGCTACACAAAGTTCCCGGGCACACTACTCGACCATTGAAATGATCATTCAAATGAAGCTATGTTTGTCTCCGGCATTGTGACAGTAGAATGTAAGATGAACAGTTTAAAAGTTTAACAATTATATTTTCTTCGTTTTGAATCATAATTTTTGAAATAGTACCTAATGCATGACATTCCAGGTGTTTCCAATCACAACAGAGGAAGAGACTAATGTGTTGATGTGCAAAAAAGAACCATTGTTGGGAAAGCACCTGGGCATATTGCCGTCAACAAAGGGTTTTATTTTACAAGGTATTTGCCTCAACGCACGTTTCGCTTCGACACCGAAGCATCATCAGGAGATAGACTCTACAAAGGTTATTCGTAAAGTCGAATTTTATTATTGTCTTCGGGAATTTTAAAAAGCGACCTCAAATTCGAATTCGTTCGTTTTCGAGTACAAATATCCACCAGCTTCCTTTGTAGTCATTTTCTTCAATTGGCTTGAAATAAGTACCTAGTTATTAAACATTTTTGAAGAGCTAAGAAAACACGCCATGCCTAGTCTAAGCTGAAAATCTTCTTTCTTTCTTGAATTAATATGATTTAAGATTAAAATGCCTATTGTTATTAAGGCCCTATTGTTAAGGCACTTTCAGACAGGTTGCCTTAAAGATTCCCATGTTCTAGTGATCCGGGAACACAGATGCCTGATGAGAAAAATATTTGTGTTTAACAGACGGCTGTTACCTATATCACAGGCATTAAGTTGTCTACCTTAGGAACTGACGTTCGTGTGTCATATAGTCTTGTATATATTTAATTATTTTATATTTATTTTCATTTCCTTTGGCAGTCAATTTTATTCAATGAATCTGTCTGTAATCGTTTTCATCTAACAAACTTTGTCGAAAACCAATTAAAAAGAAACCTAATAATTTAAAAACTTGTCAACTTCTTTAAGAAGTAAACCACTTAAAAAGTTAGCGAGTTGCGGCATTGTAGAATATTTTGCAGCATTACACCGATTTTCCCTCGTATTCATTCGCGGATTAAAGCAAAGTAGTTTAGTTTTTCATGCATGACATGGATTCCGCAAAGTAACGCCTGATTCTATCAGTTGCTTGATTTTCTGTTACCCTCTTACGCTAATTTGCTCATAGCATTTATTTTTTAAATTGAACCACTTTTAAATACTACAATGAGCTAAATTATAAAGCTTCGGTTATTAGAAATAAACACAAAAATGCGATTAACCACATTCAAATTCAAATGATATTGTATTCAAGTAGACTTTTACATGCTCTTTTGATTTAGATACAATTTATTCATTCACCCGATTTCACAGTTCCTACTTTTTTCCAAACGTATCCAAATTAAGGTGCCTCTTTCACTATCTACCTGGTTGTCAATGGTCAGTTATGAACCTCCAGAATGTAGCAGTATTATCTCACTTTTGTGGCTTCATTCAACCCACATTCTCAGCTCATTGGCACTTCAGCTTAACTGACTTCTTCCCTCCTTCTTCTTTTTTGGCTATTTATTATATTATTACTTTAATTTCTTCATGTTTTCCATAAACCAAAATTATACATATTATGACAGATGTTGATGATCTCTATGCTTGATTTATATTGATTATCGATAGAATTCATTATAGATCCCAGTACATTAAAAATCTGATCTAGACACTGGGCTTAACAAATATGGAATGGTAATAAAAGGGCGGTGACCGTACAAAGGGTTTTGGATCGCCTTTGGCATAAACAGAAAGGCATACGCAAACCGAGACATGATTATTTGCAGAATTGCTTGCCTTCCGCTCTCTGTAAAGGATGCGCGTCGAACCTTTTATGAAGGAAACGGATTATGATATTTCTCGAAGCTCCCGAACAAAGAGGTTTTTGAGGCGAACGCGCCAAAATATGCGGAATGCCGTCTCCTTGCGAAAGCCACTTTTCTAAAGCGATCGCTTTCATCGGGTGAAGTATTCACGATAATAAGCTTAGAGTTAAATACGTTAAAATAAAGGAAAATGTTTTTATCGCATCAAAGACGTACATATTTTTTATATTGAAGTCGATTCAGTTTTATAAAATATATTTCTCATTTTATTTCTTATATCTTTCACAGTTTATCTGTAATCGTTCAATTAAGGGTAGAGCCACGCCTGCATGTCTTTTGGTATGCAGCCGAATTGTGCCGGCGCGTCCGAGTACCAGTACCTCTTTCTCACATAAGAACGGCGTGGAGCGGCAATACTGTCACGTCAAGTGTTGGTATATGATATTCGGTTTATGAGAGTTCCCGGTGGCCTAAACTACTCTTAAAAGGCCGGCAACGCATCTGAGAACCTTCTGGCGGTGCAGACGTCCATGAGCGTTCGTAGTCACTTAGGTGATAAAGCACCTGCTCATTTGCCCCTTGTAATATATATAAAAAAAACAATCTTTAAGAAATTAATGATAATTTTACGTAAGTATATCTCAATTTTGTTTCTGATTCCTTTACTTTTAAATGTGTTATTCTCATATATGTTGATGCTATAATAGTAGCAGTGAAATATATTATTTTATAATTCAGATATATACACTACACAAAATAGCATTTAAATATGAGTAATTTGGCGTCTACTCTAATGCTTAATAATATGATGTTGATAAATCGTTAGGTTTCATCAGAGAAACATCGATATTATTAACGTTAGTAGCGTTAACGTTTGATAAGCAAACGTTAACGCTCAGAGCTATTACTCATGAACGAAGTTGTTCCTTCTTATCGACGGCTTAATCTAGCTTTGTGGAGGCCATATATAATAGATGTAATCAAAAGAAAATGTAGGTAGTCTGCGATGTGAACCTAATTCCCGTCTTACGCTATCTGGTCGCCTGGAGCCTGGCACCGTGCCCAAATCGCTATTTATAACATCTTATAGTGTTCTATATTTATTGCTAATTATATTTCTTGTATAAACAGGGAACAGTTTTAAGTTAATAAAAATGCTTTAAATGTTATTTTTACTAAAGTGCCTTTGCATGCTCTACTGTTTGACGAAATATTGCGTTAATATTTATAAGAAGTATAAAACATGTCCGGAAATTTTAGAAAGCATTTTTCGAAAATTTTCTTCTATTTCACATATCTTTGTGTACAGTCCGCCTTTGTGCAATTTGAGCTTTGATGGCTATCAAGACATTATAGTTACTTATTATATATAGTTAAGGATCGCTACATTTATAATTGCTAATTGCTGATTGCATAATATAAGTCTGTTTAAAGGTATATACAAAATTATAATCTTTGTGTGACGTTGTTATATGTGACAATTAATATAAACAAGATTGTCATGACTACGCTTTAACACAATCTTATAGTGAAATGTATACATGTGTGCGTAAATCGTTTGGCATTGGTGTCCGTGAGGTATTGCTTTAATAATTCAATGTACTTGTAATGGATACATAAAATAAATCATAAATCTATCTGTGGTGAGCCCAATTGGTACGTCTGCTCACCACGGATCACCGATCGTGAATGACTGACGCTGACCATGTTCTTTTAGGTTTGTCGACTATTAAATTATATACTTGAAAATTAAACAAGAAAACAAAGACCACTTCGCTTTATCTAATCTATGATAGTGATAAGCAGACGATTATATTGAAATTGTTTTCTCAATGATTTTAGATGAGCGTGAGATAACATGTATATATTTAAATAACATAAAATAACCACTGTACCGAACCAGTTTTAAATAATTTGAATGACGTAAGTAATTAATGCACACAGCAGGTACTAAGGCAAAGGCTCCTAGGTAAGATCGGCGTGAAGTGGCGACAATGCTGTCACGTCGAGTGATGATGTTGTTGTCGCATTTCGTTCGTCTTTAAGGCGGGCAACATATTTGCTTGCCTCCTGGTCGTGCGGTTGTCCATGGGCGTCAGTGGACACTTAGTTGTCTGCTGCCTGCTCGTTTGCCCCTTGTAACATAAAAAAAATCTATAGAATTGTTGCTAACGAATTTTTTTTTCATTTAAAGCCTCCAAAGCCAAGAGCAGGCGACCGTGAATGCCTTTGGTCCTTGCCAGCGCAAGGGCCGTACTCTGGAAATGCGTGTGTGTACATCACCCGATGTGCTGCAGATAGGAACATCACCGTAGATGAATTCAAGAGATTTCATTGTTCTACCCGGGAAATGTAATTTATCTTTCTGTTGAAAATCACCGCCGTTGTTGTTGCTTTTATCTCTCTGGTTTTACAGACATACATATTTTTAGAATAAGGTTAGATGTACTCTTTGTAACACTCAACCAGATCAAATTTATTTTCTTTCTTCCTTCTCTTAGTTCTTCTAGCAACCTCTCTTTCTTCTACAACCGTCGTATAATAAACATAAATAAATATATAACATAAATAATATCCTTTATTGAAATATAACTCTTTACTAATGTTTAAAGCCGAAGAATTTGTTTATTTGTTTGCTTGAACGCGCTTATCTCAGGAACTGATGGTCCGATTTGAAAAATTCTTTCAGTGTTAGATAGACCATTTATCGAGGAAGGCTATAGGCTATATAATTATCGTCATGCTAAATTTTTTGACCTAATATTACGCGGACGAAATCGAGGATAACAACGGCCCGTCAGACAGCGGCTGGCGACGTTCTCGGTACCCAAAAAGGTCTTAAGCATTTGAGTCTATTCGTTTCTTGAATGTTAGAGACGTAGTCGTAATGGGTTAAAGAACTGGAGATGACAGCTGATTCAGCAGAGAAGTTTTTCAACAAGAAATTCTATCCAAATCTGATGTTGCAGCTGTCTATGGGCGTCGGTGCTCTCTTAGATGGACCACTTGCTCGTTTATTAAAAAAAGGGGAGCTTGGTACATCGACCAAAGTCCACAACTGTGCGCTTTTCTAGAAGCTTTTCTCTCGCACAATTTCTCTGTGGAATCAGTTGCCAGTTTCGGTATTTCCAAACGGATACGACTTAGGGACCTTCAAGAAAAGAGCATACTCATTTTCACTCCATAACATTCCGAGTTGTCATGACGTCACTTATATTATCGTTAAGTTCCACTATGGGTCACATCGACGTTACAGTATACAAAAATACTTGGAATATAAATAATTGGCATACCATTTTAACTTACAATAATTCTATTTCTAATTTTTTCGGACTTATTCCATTTCTTTTTATTTTAATTATTTCTTCTCAGTTTCCGATACCTTCTTTCATCAATTATTTCAATCTCCAACATTACTATTATTATTATTATGTACTTTGTATAAACATCGGCTTGTAGATAAGTGATTGGATATTTGAACACCTTTTGAAGTATGATTGGGGTGAAGTAACAAAATTATGTTTTTTATATATTCCTGACCAATTTTAAACGAAACCTGGAATACTTGGGTTTTCATTGATTGGTATATACACGCCTAGTCATAAACTGACCTAACTCAAAAAAGCAGATTTTTGGTAAATCACAAAAAAACGTTTTGTCATTAACGGCATCAAAGTAACAAATTTTGTATTTTAATAATAGTTAACGAAGTGATTAAAGATAAGTATGTTATCTTAATTATATTTTGTCCTTTTAACTAAAAACTTATTTCAGTAAAAAAGACAAAAACCCCCGTATCTCAGTGTTGGATGGAGATATCTAAATAATTCTTAGATTGGAAGATAGCTCCTCTATCTGTATCTTTAAGTCACTAATATTATAAACGCGGAAGTAACTCTCTTTCGCGTTTTCGCGCTAAAACTACTGTACCGATTTAAATGAACTTTAGTACACAGATAATCTAAGCCCGAAAAGGACGATAGGCTACTTTGTAATGCGAAAAAAGGGTTTAAACGGGGGACGAAAGGAATATGTAGTATGGAAGTATCTGCATTCTCAAAGCTTATTTTTTGTTTTTGTTTAAAACTTATTTTTTGTCTGTTGATTAGATATGAATGTATAAGACATATAGAGTTTGTAAAAAAAATTAGCGTTAAGGGTGAAAAAGGCATCGACAGTATGTACGTAGGGTTATCTGGTAGTAAATTACCTATCCAGTGGCGGCAATGCTGTCACGTCTAGTGATGGTGTTGTTGTCGCGTTTCCCATCAATCCATTCCAAACTTTTTAAAATTAGGTATCAATTTAACCATTAACTGTAAATGATTGTAGAATTGTTATTCTACCACATTGGTAGACTTACTATCGTTCTGCATTCTTTAACATTTCATTAAAGCTATTAAAATAAAAAATCTTAGTTGGTTTCGCTCATAATAATCAATGGTTAAAATCTAAACTATTTAAACTCATATTATTATCAATATAGTTGTAATTATTTATTAACATTATGGACTAATGGAAAAAAAATAATTTCAGGTGTTACATCATTACCTGGCATGACGCCTCCTTGGCTTTCGAATGCCCAAAATGTATCACCCGTACGACCGAAACCGGTTTGTATCTAAAGTAAAAAAAATAGTCTGTTTGATCTCCGTTTAATTTCTTAAAAGTTTTCGTTTAAGTTTGAACTCATACAAAATTATTAAGAACATATGTTGTCTATACTATTAATAATATATAACCTGTTATTATACAAATAATAAGATGATATAATAATCTATATATTAATAAGTGAAGCGAAAATATTCGGTACCATTTTAAGTAAAGTTCCTCGGACGGACGAGTATGAAATGAGGCACAATTATAGTTTATATAGAAGATGCTGTGCGAATGCTAATATTTTTGTAAAATCATTGTCACAGTTAGTTTGAAACGATTTTAAAAGCAAAATTGTGTAATAAAACACTAACGTAATTAATAAACCCCGCCTCCGATATAAACGTCTGAACGATATACTTTTATACTTTCAGAAGAATTTAAAAGCAACAATCTGTAAGATTTTAAAAGCAAAAATCCGTACGATTTTAAAAGCAAACATTCATAAGATCTTAAAAGCCAAAAGTAAGATTGGAAAAGCAAAATTCTGTAACATTTTTAAAGCAAAAATTCGTAATAAAACACGATAGCAATTACCGACCCCTGCTCCCCAGCGCGATGGAAATGCTTCGGACAGAATAAAATAAGCTGAATGGATTAGTTCCGTTTTCCCTTCATACTTTAGTCCTGGATTAGGATAGACGAAAATACCAAGGCACCTTTTCACTGATTCGAATAATAGAAACACACGAATTTTATCTCAATACTCTTCGTTTGTTTATTGATATGACTGGCGCCAATTACACGTAGTCACAATAGAAAATGATTACTTGCGTATTAATACAGCGCGCAGAAGAATAAAGCTCTAAAAATAAAACTATCTATCTAAATAGATAGATAGATTTATTTATTAGAGCTTTATTATATATCTAAATAGCGCACGATATCGCGTTTAATATCGATTGACAGCCGTCATTAAATCTTTTTTATAACTGACCAGACACTAACATATGTGTTCACATTTCAAAATTCAGTTTTTTTCTCCACTGGAAAAGTTAAAATTAATTCACTCGGGAGCAATAAAATCGCACATGAGAGCATTTTTTTGTGTTTTCTTTTTAAAAGAAATAGATTTTTTTTTAATATGTGATTAAAAATCCTTCACTGGATAGGTATTGAAATAACCTTTAATCTCATTAAAAAATACAAGTATTTATTTAAGAAAAAAATAAATGTATACAAAAGCGTGTTCTCGTGTGCAATATCATAGCACCCTACATTCTTTACACTGCTTTGAACAAATTAACGAGTAGTCTGTTTCAATTTCCAAAATTCAAAGGGGTCAGTCCGAAGTCAGAATGTCTTCGACATTCGAGACGCCTACTTCCCATGTTTACTGCCTCTATCGGCTCTCAGCAGCATCTAAACTAGTGCTGTACACTAGTGAACATTTAAACGATAAAACTATTATTTGATTGCAATTAAAATTGTAAAAAAAACTTAGTATTTCCATTTATGTAAGGTAAAACGAATTAACTGAATGTGAGATATAATTCGTCGAGCCAATTTTAATTAATCCGTTAGCGGTATAGTGTTACGCTGACTCTCAAATTTAAGCTTATGTGATGATTTGCATAAATATGGCGGTGAATAACGGTGTTGAGTATATAACATTAATAAAGGAAAGGCAATGATAAATTTGGCAAAATTAGAATTTTTTTCATTCAGTAACATAATAGGTACCTACAATAGGTAGATATTATAATACCTACTATTTGATTGTATCGATTTAAAAAATTATAAATTAGCAGGAATTGGTAACACAATGATTAAAATAATATTATTGAATATTATTATAAAATTTGATGGCTACATAGTTTATAAAAAGCATTTTGTTTCGAACATAAGCGATATAAGTAGTAAGAAAAGATATATATTATTTATATATGTATTCGGTTTTAAGTATTCAAACTTAGGTACGTACCTATTATACTTTGAAGAATTCAAAATTTCTTTAATGGATACTTTTGCATATTGGTTTGATAACTTGTATCAAACAATAATAAATGCATCAATACTAAATTAGTTTTAAAATCATAAAACTTAGGAATTAGATTAACTTTCATAAGTTAAAAACTACTAAGTTCAAATATCGAGAGCAAAAGACCTCGAGGTCAATCACCTACCCACTACAGCTGGTCTGACCAATTAAGAACCTCATGCGCCTCGACATTCCTACTCTCTTTAAACGTGCCGAAGACAGGGGCATCGAGGTACCTGGTTTAAATCTCCGTCAAAGCATATCAGAACATGCACAATCTTTATCTTTAAAGATTACGACTAAGAAGTTCAATTATTGAATTAAATCATAATAGACACACTGCAGTAATCGAATCGTTAAATTTGTATTGTATCATCTTAAGATGGAGCGTAAGACTAAATTGTCGCAAGTATGTTGCGGTATGGATGAGGCTTAGATAAAGTGTTTTACGGAGGGCAATACTAATTTTTCGTAAGTTGTCGCAAGTTTAATAAATTTAATTAAATTGTTTTTATTTTTAAAATTGACGCAAGGAGCCATTTTTTGTTGCCGTTAAAAGTGGACCCTGAGTCATAACTGAAAGCGTCTGGATCAGTTTCTCAAACAACTAGGATGGAATTCTGCTGTAACGATTAAGTTTTTCTTTATTTCCTTTTCTAAACCTATATTACACGGGGCAATTTGCATGGGGGTCACCTGAGCGTGTTAATTTTTTTTGTCATATTTTTGGTATTTTTTTTTTAATTTTAGACAATAGGTACCAAAGAATTGTTGAAAAAAAAACCAGTCATATATTTTATACCATTGGTATATTTTTTTTAAATAAAATCCGTTTAGATTGATCTTGTTAAGACATGTACTAAATGCAATTCATTATAGTGGGCCGTAATGTGACAAAAAATTTTTATGACTGTTTTTTTTTAATAAAGAAAAAATACGCTTAGATTGTTCTCTAAACTTTTAAGGTAGAGATATATATTTATTGCGTTTCTTTGTAATGGGCAGTAATATGTCCAAAAATTTTTATATGACTGTTTTTGTTTAATAAAGGAAGTGTATTGTTGAAACGTAAAAATTAAATTATTTTTCTAATTGCCTATGACGACATATACGGTATCTATTATTAAAAACACAAGTTAAAACATTTTTTTTTCTGTCTTTTTGTCGGTTTATCTGTCTGTCACTTTGTCTGTCCGTCTGTTCGTTCCGAGTACTCTCCGGCAGGTAGCTCGTGTTACACTTGTAACATGTGCCTCTTTTACTTTTAGAAAAATAATTAGGGTTCCGCACAAGAAAATGAAAACCATCAAAGTTTAATTAAATTAATTAAAATACGGATGAAGGATCGGAGTATACGTAATATATAATTATGATATATTGACTAGCTATAACCTGTGTGCTTTAAAGTTTAAAAACCATAAATTCTAGAGCAACACAATTTCAAATAACAATACCATAATAATCAAAATGGCGGTACGGTATCTCACCTATAGCTTGTCTGAGACTGTGTATTAAATTTGCTTTAAAGTTTAAAAACCATAAATTCTAGAGCAACATAATTTATATGCGCGATGGTACAAAATACACGCGGATAGAACAAGAGAATGTATTGGCGTTGTTGTCACGTTGCGCGGTGGGATGAAAAATTTCCTTGAAACACCACTCTTGTATTTTTCCGCCCTTTATCAAACTGAATAAAATAAAACTATGCATGCCTCGTACATTTTATTGGGTAGTTTTATTGAAGCAAACGAATAAACTCTTCGTTTTTATATGTCAAATATAGATGAGCTGATACTATGCATACTTAAAGAACGATTTACACCAATCATAGCCAAGAGTCACTGTATGGAAGTTGGCTTTCGAATGAAAAGAACCACATTGAAATCGTTCCATCCGTTTGAGAGCTACGTTGCAACAGACACACACAAACTTCCAACATCCAACTTATAACACCCTTCTTTTTGCTTCGGGCGCTAAAAACACAAAGGGCCGGTCGTTTTGCACAGAACGAAAAACCAATTTCAACGACGCGACATTTCTAAAATCAGAAATAAAAGAATCAAAAATGGAGTGCACTCGTTTTTGAAAACAGTTTTTTAAAGATTTTACTGTACAGTTTTTCGCAACTATTTATCGAAACGTGTGTAGCGGCTATGTGCAATGAAATAAATTTACAGCGTTATTTTATGACAGTGGTTATATTAAAAGTATAATTGTGTAGATAAAGTTTATAGAGAAGTAAAACTCATTTTTCTTCACTTTTTTCCCTTCATTTTTTTCACCTTTTATGGCATTCTTTCAATGTTTTCGCAATTTCGCAAAAGACCATAAGTACTTAGTATTTTTAGGATTCCGTAATTAAAATGAAAAGAAGGTATGCTTATAGGGTCACTTCGTTGTCCGTCTGTCTGTCCGTCAAGACCATTTTTCTCAGGCGGATGGATGCGTACAAACTAGGAAGCTGGCAATAAACTTGATATATATGTACTCTGATAGTATATAAACATAGTAGATACTTAACACTGTATGTTATATGACATTTGAAAGGGTAACCTATACCTTTATTTTATAAAGGGAAATAGTTAATTTGTACATTATGAGTTTATTTATAACATTCTCTTAAGTTAGCTTCTGTAGAGTAAAGTATAGAGTCATCTATCAAGCAGCGTGACCAAGTCAGCATAACCAAGTCAGCATAACTTAATGTAACTTAATTTGCATCAACTAAATAAAGACGTCAGCGTTAAACAGACAATACCACGGATGGATGCGTACAAACTAGTTAAGTAAGTCCTAAGTAGATCTCTAGAAGCTTCAATGTTTTTTTTATAATCCTCTCGCCTTTCACTGAGTAAAATTTATAATTATCACCCTTTCAAGTGTTTACAAAGAGGCGAAATTTTTCATTAAATTGGGAGTTTTACGACTGTGCTGTGCCCGCGACTTGGTCCGCGTAATAGTAGGTAAAATAAGATATAATTTTAGCGTAATGATATGTAGCCTTCCTCGATATATGGGCTGTCTAACACTGAAAGAATTTTTCAAATCGGACCAATAGTTTCTGAGATTAGCTCGTTCAAACAAACAAACAAACTCGTCAGCTTTATATATTAGTATAGATATAGATTCAACGTTTCTGAACGCTCTGACCTATTCGCTAGGTCACCTGATTATTATAACTTTTTGTTTGCACTTAGCGGGTCATCGTTCTTAACAACCTTTCCATCGATTTTTCAATACAAAAGCATGTAACAGAACCAAACAATTACAAAGTTGTTTATATAAATTAAACCATAAACATGAATTCGATGACATCTCTGATGTTGGTTTATCCTGTTATTCATGCCGGGGCCAGATATAGCTCAAAGTGTTTGTACATTTTTGTCCTTGAAGATTACAAAGTACTACAAAACTTTGTGCAGCAACACAAAGTCCCCGGCCACACAACATGGTCATTCAAGTGAAGCTATGTCTGTCAATAAATAACAATAACAAAACGATTAGTCGACTTTGTACGACAACATTGTTATATTTGACAATTAATGTATATACGGTCGTCATGAACACGCTTTGACACAATCTTATAGCAAAATGTACACGTGTGTGTGTGAATCCTTTGCCGTTAGTGGGCGTGACGTGCTTTATTTTAATAGTTTAATATATTTACAATGCATATTTTATATAAATATTAGCTTTCGCAAACCCGCCTCTCTATATACGTTCGCAAAATTTTGCCTAAAAATTATCGGAAGTTTTCGCTTCACGTATTAATAATTGATAATATTTATATAAAAGCGAAGGGTCACCTAGAAAAATCCGCGTTACGTACAGTGATGAAATTTGGCAAGGGTGTAGTTTATAATTAGTTTCTCAGGAAGGATTTTTCTCTTGTTATTTTACGCGGGCGAAGTCGCGAGAAACAGCTAGTCAATTCATATACTCTTTCAGCTGTGCTTCGAACTTTGGCGGTGCTGCGAGAAGCGGCGCTTCCGTACCTGGACGCGGCGCTTCCGAAGCTGGCGGCCATGCTGGCGGTGGTGGCGAAGAACCCCTGCAAGCCGCACTTCAACCACTACCTGTTTGAGAGCCTCTCGCTAGCGGTGCAGTGAGTTATACGTCTTCCTAACGTTATCCCGGTCTAGTACCAGGATTCGCTTAGATTGCAGAGGAGAAGGCTGTGGGGCGAGTTAAGATGACCGACTGCCGTCTGACGTCATCCCCGGAACCTCCAAAATCTCACTACTAATATGGCTCAACGAGATTAATCGATACCCACTGTTTTACGTGCCTTCCGAAACACGTAGGGTGGTCGGATATTTCAAAAGTAGTATTAGAATGGGCCACTCATCTATCACCCGGCCGTAGTAAGAGCTACTTAACCTAGTGATCGACTCAAATGCCGGCCACCGATTAAGCTTAGTGCTGGTGAGTTATATTATAATCAATTATATTATTTATATCGATGATCTACCTCAGTGATACCCGAGGTAGGTCATATAACCCCAGGTGTCCACTCTGTCTTGCCTGGGATGTCCTTGTGACCCTTAATTTGACTTTTTAGAAATCCGTAGTCCTATAAGGAACCCGTATAGTTTCACTGTCCGTCCGTACGTCCGTCTGTCTGCCCGCAAAGTGGTTATAGGCCTATTGATAACGATGAAAGTACAAGCAAGTAGAAAAGTGAAGTGAAGTGGACCTATTTCGACCATATTTAAAACTATTTCCGTTTCAGACTGGTTGTCAAATCCAATCCCAGTGCCATAGCGGCGTTCGAAGATGCTCTGTTCCCGATATTTCAAGAGATATTGCAAAATGATGTACAGGGTAATTATTTACATGGATATATATATAATCTTGTAATATATCATCTCTCTCTTTCTCTCTTTTCTTAGCTATGTATCCCACTTCTTTTCCGAACCAATGGCACCTTCTAAAGCCTAAAATAAACATCTTTACAAGTTGGACTTTCATTGTGAAAGCGGAATAATTAATAATAGCCCTGATACCAATGACCCACTTTTAAAAACACTGTATATCGCCACCCCATGATATATTGTATGTTTGTTTGTCAGAGTTCATGCCGTACGTATTCCAAATGCTGTCGCTGCTGCTGGAGATGCGCGGGGCTGGCGGCGGAGGCACGGGCGACGCGGGGGCGGAGGCCTACGCGGCGCTGCTGCCGTGCTTGGTGGCGCCGCCGCTGTGGGAGCGCCCCGCCAACGTGCGTCCGCTTGTGCGCCTGCTGTGCGCCTTCGTGGCCACGCGCACCGACCTTGTGCTCGCCGAGGACAAGCTGGTGAGTGGCCAGAAGACCTGTGCCGAATTATTAAAGCTAGACCAAGATACATTGATTGTCTGTAGGTCGGTTTGCGGACGATAATTTTACGTGATAACACATAACGCTTAGGCCGATCGTGCCTACCTATGGCTTGCATACTCGGCTCAGGCGGAACGTGACACTTTTTCGTGCGTGCAGGCAGTGTTCATCGATTCATAAGACTATCGCGTCAAAAACGAAATTCAAAAGATATTTTATTCTAATATGATTTTCGACAAGCTCTTTGGAGTCGTCAAATATTTTAAAGCCTACCACTTATTCGGAAAAGTTGAGCCACCGAAAAGATCCAGCAAAAACTAAAAGCAGACGCAGCGACTGAATCTGGATCTTGGTATCTGAAAAGACGCCACTCCCTTCAATCCCATGCCATCTCATGCCATTGCTTGGCTTGAAGCTGGCTCAAGTCCCCTTCTACTTCATGCTTCCATCAATACTTGGAACGTCCGGCTAGTCGTCGACCGGTCGTTCCAAGTACCTACGTTCGTTTGACGACAAGGTCCTTCCACGTGGAAGTAATGAAAATGGTGGAAAGAATGAAAATGGTCGAAAGAATGAAAGTGGTGGAAAGAATGAAAATGATGGAATGAATGAAAATGGTGGAAAGAATGAAAATGATGGAATGAATGAAAATGGTGGAAAGAATGAAAATGATGGAATGAATGAAAATGGTGGAAAGAATGAAAATGGTGGAATGAATGAAAATGGTGGAAAGAATTAGAATGGCCGAACAATGGCCGAGTCGGATTAACCCTTGTATCATTGAAAAAAAATATATATCTGTACTACAAGAGACTCACAGATGTCTTGCCGGCTCTTCAAAATTTTGTATGCTGTTTTCTGGAAGGTCCCTTTAATAGTAGTCCGAATGTGATAAAAGTTTTCTCTCATTTACAGAAAGCAATGCTGGGAGTATTCCAAAAATTGATAGCTTCAAAGACGAACGACCACGAGGGTTTTTATCTCATACAAACCATGCTGTTCAAATTCGGCGAGTAAGTGTTAAGTGAAAAATCCTTTTTTTACACTTCACTTCCTTTACTGTAGATTCATTACAAGTTAATTTACTTCTTTATTTCCCATAAATCAGTTTTTTCACCCGTCTTTATACGGGTGACTGGTGAGCCACTTAGAACACTTAAGGAGGGTACTTTATTCTCGTTATAATTATATAATAAAAATAGGTATTTAATTTTTGACCAAATTTCCTTAAAATTAAACAAAGTTTGGCCATACGCTTTGTGGTTAATTTCCTGTTGAAAGAAGTTACTTCGGAAATGCATTTCGTAGCGTAATAAAACTCGTCAGTTTTAAAAATGCTTTATTAAAGGCTGGCAGTCGGTATAAAACGCGATATCAATTATACATAAAATTAATTCCTAGTAATTGCGTTAATTTTTAATTTTCTTTTTTAATTCAAAAGTTGGCAAGCCAGCGTTCGATCAGGAGTACGTCTGGAATTCGGAAAACAACCATTGAAGTTATTTGACAGATACCTTTATCGCTTATTAGATACGGAACTCTTCTGCATGAGCGTCTCTTGTCTCCTCTATTATTAATTTTATGATCGTATTGTTTTAATTGCCCTAACGGTAGAAAGGGCAGGCTGGTACCCGGTACCTACCCCTTTGGTACCCGGATCTGCGTTGTATTTTACATGTAAATTCCTAATAAGTTCTAGAAAAAATTGTTTATAAATAATACGTATTGACTTTAATGCGTTATAGTAAAATTTATAGTATTCTTGATGTAATCTGACAAGATGAGTTTGTTGCGATCAGCTTAAAATGTCTATTACGTCAAATTATGTTAAAAATTTCGAGGTCGTTTGTTTCAAAAAGAGAACTACCGTGTCCGCTAGAAGGTGAATTAAAATTAAGATTTACCTAGTGCTAAAATATTTATATAATATAATAAGGGATCTTTTTGGCTTTAGTATAAACTTACTCGTCGGACTTTAAACTCGGGAAAAACTTAGCACCGGTAATTAATTCTACTAATAAATCTATTATGACGCTACTATGCTCAAAAAATTTGATCTAAAGATTGAGGATCCCAATTTTATACGCTGTATAATACAGAGGGATTTCAATGGATTGCAGGGGTAGGTCCGGAGACGAAGAAGAAGTTTCTTCTTCTTCGTTCGGTCGTAACAGATTTTCCAGCATAAAAGTCAGTAACAGACTCAGCCGATTTCCTTGCATCTTTAACGGCATATGATGTGCTGTAAAAATAGATAAATTCAGTATTAATATATTCAATATCAATAATCATTAAAGGAGGTTGTGTCTTCATCAGTGGCCGGCGTTTGAGTCTATCGCTAGGTATGGTATCTGTTACCATAGTCAAGTGATCGATGGGTGATCAATTCTTACTTAGGTTTTCAAATATCCGACCTCCTTCGTGTTTCGGAAGCCACGTATTAGAGGTAGCGCCATACTTGTAGCCGAATTTGGCCGGCGCGTCCGGGTACCAGTACCTCTTTCTCACATGAGATCATCATCCTCCGCGTTTCAGGGACAACTTTAGGCCGCCGCCGAGCCACGGGTATCGCGATCAGGGGCCGGCGCCTTACAGGGACGGCCAGGCCTACAGGGACCCTGGCCCCCAGATTCCCTACCGCGACGGCAACTTTAGAGGCGGCCCGCAGCCTCTGTTTCGCGACAATAATTTCAGAAGCAATCCGTATCGCGAGGGTGGCTTTCGAGAAAACCTGCCGCATAACTTTCGAGACGGCCCCGTCCCGTTCCGGCCGCCGAGCGCCGACCCGAGGGATCCCGTTTCCGCGCCACCCTACCACGATCCCAGCTATAGAGACGGTTACCGGGATGAAGCCGCCGCCAACATTTTGAGCAAAGTGGATAGGGAAAGGGAAGATACCAATATATTTTACATACAAAATGTTCGCTATAAACCTTGTAAAGATAAATAGATAAAAGAGCAATTTTACTGTATTGAAGCCGGTAGATTTATCTTGTACAGTGGTGTTGAGGAAGCGGGAAATTGGAAGAAGCACTTTAAAGTTTGCGAGCAAAAATTCGTCAAGTCATAGGAGAGATGGAGCTTCGTGTAACCCAATAGCCATGGGCTTATGTACACAACATTCATTTATATAATTATATCAAAGCTCTTTGTTGCGGACAGATGATACAAAAAAGGTGGCATAGCGACGTCTTTGACCGCGGACGTCGGGAACTGATATCATCCCCGGAGTTCCCACTATCTCACGACTAATATCACTCAGTGACATTCATCGGGAGCCACTGATTTACGTACCTTCCGAAGCAAGAAAGAAAGAAAGAAGATTAAGAAGAAAGAAACAACTTTTATTCAACCATTATGAACAGTAAACAAATTGACACATAAGTAATATAATGATAACAGAGTAAACAACAAAATAAAAAATAACAATCTTAAAACTAGACACACAGAACGGTATACAGGAGAGTGTCCCGATGTTTGCTCCACAATGTGAAAGGGATTGGCAACTCGGTGTAAGCACACGAATCTTGGAGTCGCGGCACCGATTTTCTGCTGCTGTCAGCTTAAAGGTCTACATCCTTTAGAAAGATTCTTAACACAAAGTAACATCTGCACTCGTATCAAATTTAACAGAAGTGCAAGTGAAGTGCATAGCTACTCTACTTTAGTCCACTATGTTTTTAGACGTAACATTTCTATTTCTTTATCTTACTACGTGTCTAAGAAAAGGACATTAATGCAACTGTTACTCACTATTAAACCTTAGAAAAAATGTTTTTAATCCAATCAGAGACTTTCAATATATTATTATTGTTAAGTTATTTTTTATTCAAATGGGTCAGGAAAGGAAGGTGTGGTTGGAAAAGGGGAGGTCTTTGCCCAGCAGTGGGATAGTATAGGCTGACGACATGCTTATATGTGCATTGTTATTTACCGTGCGATTTTTTGGCTTTTGTTTGATATTGCCACTGGCGTATATAGTAGGAGACTCTTAAAATAAAATTTCTATACCCGCACTGCTCTTAATTGCATTTAGTGCTTTGAGCGTCAATTTAGTTTGAAAGTACACGCTACCGTCTAAAATGGTCAACGAAAAAACTGGTGACAGATTTTGTTGTTACACAATGTTTTTCTTATGACGAAGCCAGACATAATAGCTTCATTTCAATGACCGTGTAGTGTGATCGGAGACTTTGTGTAGCTGCGCAAAGTTTTATAGAACTTTGTAGTCTTCAAGGACAAAAATGTACATGTTGGCTACACTTTTGTGGTAGTTGGTTCCAGCATATTGGGCCTAATTAACGCCTAATCGATAGTCGCTTTGCTTTTAATTAATATTGGCGTTAGTTATTATACGACGATGTAGTTGTAGAAGTAACGTCTAATTGTCAAAATATAATCATGGACACGAGTCGTGAGCAGAGAGAGAAGTTCTGGCAACATTAAATTATTTATCAAAGATGAAATACTTCTTGAAAAATTGTTCTATTTATGCATTTGTACATGTCAATACCAAACCAAAGGAGCGAAAATATATGCTCACGACTCGTGCCAGTGCAAATACATAGGTCAAATGAAAATAAAACATCAGGACGCAAAAGTTTAATCTCTCTTTTTGTCCTTTATTTTACACATTATCAAACAAGGTATTTATTAAATTATTTGTTTTTTTTTTAATTTCTGCTAGTTCACGGTTGTCTTCAAAACGATTTGTCCGAAATTAATGGCCACTTAAACATAATGGAATATTTGTAGCTTACTTATTTACAATGAAAAATCAGTTTGCTGTTTGTAAAAAAAAAGCATTAATATTGCATAAGTTACGTTTGAATGTATATATGTATGAATTCTTTGGTATATGAATAGATGAAAATTTCGTTCAACAGGGTCGAATAGAATAATTGGTGGCTCAAAAGCTCCATCACGTTTTGGCAGGTTTCACGTATATATATAGTGAGTGTAAGTAGAAACTTCGCTTGCGTGATTAACTGCGGTCGTCATCCGTACAGCGCCATCTAGTTTGCAACTTACCACTAGAATATATCCTGCGGAAGGTCTTCGCATTAGACGGAGGGCTGGTCGAAGCGGCTGAATTCCTAGAGACGGAAGCAGGAAAGGTTGGTCTGAGAATCAATCGAGAAAAGACGAAGTATCTTAAAGACGCAGTTTTAAAAGTAATCGAATTCCGAAAGTTGGGCTTATGGTTGTTTATGTGATTGTAATTTCCAAACACCAATAATTAAGAGATAATCTAGACACTGAAGCAGACAAAGGAGTTCATGACCTTACCTCGTAAACGTGATCGAATTCTGCAATTAGGTGACACCAACGAAATTAAACTCGAGCGCGTTATTAAATTAGAGACTAGACTAAATTCAGAAACTTAATCCTTGCGAAAAGTTTTTGACAGCAAATGTCGTCTGACTCATTTGGGTAGCTCTAGAGACTGATTAGCGTGATCACACTGTTAATTTCGCCACATTTACTAAGTGCCAAATGAACAATACAAAAATAAATGTACAGAAAGCAACGGAGAAATGTCGGATCTTAGCAACTTTTATCATATTACTCGTTCGAATTATTCCAAGGAGTTATTAAGAATAATATTAGCAAATGAATTTTATACTCCGACATCGTGTCACAATCAAAATTCCATCTGACCATCTAATAAAGAATTGTAGATTTCTTTGCAAATCGCTTGGATTCCATCTGACCATCTAATAAAGAATTGTAAATTTCTTTGCAAATCGCTTGGTTGTAGAACCAAGTGATATGCACAGGCTCTTAGCTGTTCTATGTAGAAACAGATATCACCTACAATGGGCAAGATAAATTATTTATACATCTGTAAAAGAGAAGACATTCTTATTTATCAAAACTCTAGTACGTTGTTCAAGGATGACATATGTCTCGCGCACCTACAAAATGGACATAATACGTAGGAAATTAACTGAGGAAGTATCAATACTTGCAGAACCTCAAAACTGGCGCAAATTACAACAGGTCCAAATAGAAAAAAACCTGCAGAAACTTACTTCCTAAACCGATATGAGTAAAACACATATGCTTGACTAAATTATTTAGAAATCTGATAATGTAAGTGCCGCTGGACTTAATTATATACGAGAATCAAATATTTGGGAGATATAAAAGGTTTTTTTATACCTGGAATATGCAGTTACGCACCCCAATCGATGCTATATGCGATCTCAGGTACAGTCTCTACTGGGGGTGTGGGACTTGCCGGCTGATTGCCGGAATACCCATACTCAGGGGTTACCCTCTTCATACAATGAGAGGCATCAAAGGATCATCAGTTATGCATGTCTACAATGACACTTCGGCCAATTTCCTGCAGCACCTCTTTTGAATTGTGAGCACTACTAAACTGCGCGGTTGCTCCATTTCAATACCTAGTATGGGACACTTTTGCACTGCAGACTCTCCGCCCTTTCTCTCTCTACTTTGTATATTTGACATTGACTAAAAATCCACTAGGATTTTTAAACTAAATCGACCATTTTAAAACTAGCCGGTCCAGAAAGATACCAAGTTTTTGAATTGGTTACGAGGGAGTGACTACACTTACTAGATATCAATGCTTAAATATTTCTGTTTTATGCGAGTTTAAACCGCTGGTATTTTTGTATATGATCGGAACTTACTAGATTATCAAAAAAAAAAATCAAGATTATGCAGTAAAACATAAAAAGTTTCCTTTACTAGGTTTTGAAATGGGGTAGCCGTGCGCTCACATCTCACAAGACACCATAATAATGATGGTGCACAAAACGCCTACCTCTATAATTCAACCGTCCTTGGAGATATGACACATTGTAGATTAATCTAAAAGTCTAAATTATGACTTCAGAATACATTCTGCATAAAACCTATTGATAGACGACCCAATTTTAAAGTCTGAAACTAAACTTTTCGCTACATCAACGCCTCGACCAACTTACCGCATTTAGTTCCCTCTTGTGAACTTTTAAAGCGTATTCAATCCCTGAGTACGTATTTAAAATTACTTTATTCGTGATATATTTTACAAAGATTTTTCTAACATATAATAAATTGAAGTGTATATTTGTAACGTCGAAATTGTTTTTCTTACTCATTGCATATGATACGACGGCGAAAACAAAAACCGCAAGTTACAACTTTTTTATCTGTCTGTCGGTCTCTATGTCTGTCTGTCTCTCTGTTTGTTCCGGGTCACCTCCAAAACGGCTGCGCCGATTTCAGTGGGACTTTCACTGGCCAATAGCAGATGTTACAAGGTATGACATAGGTATAACAATTTAACAAAATCACTGAATTCACTCGGACAAAGTCGCGGAATACAGCTAGTATTATATAAATAAATAAAAAAAAATTGTACCACAGAAGTATCTTTAAACAATTTACCACCGTATAACAAAAAAATAAAGATTCAAGTATTTAAAAAAAAATAAATGTTCTTTTAACTTTTATAACTCAACTTATTTTTTTTTTATTTTTTTTAACTAAATAAAAAAAAAAAAACTATGTTTACAGTTTGTGAAAGGTGTATGTGCCTGTAAATGGTGTATTATATAGTTTTAAGTCCACTGAAACGATTTGTAAAATTGTTTTTTAACTATACTGTTGGCATATCTATTATTAATAAATAAATAAACTACATGGAGAAGTAAAATCAAAAACAAAAAAACATACGGGTCGAATTGATAACCTTTTTTTGAAGTCGGTTAAAAAGGTAGCTCAGTACCGTATCCAGCTTTCATCTGTGAAGCGAGTTTTCTATTGTTTGAAATTTCGGTAATTATGCAGTTTGGTTACTTTTCCCAGAAATACTTATTTTTTACAAGCGGACAGTAGATCGCACAGCGATCGCGCTGGCCGTTTCGTAGTTTTTTTTATTTCAATACAGAAATCCTTGTATATGTGTGTATAATGTTAAAATTAACGTCGAAAAGCTTCAAAATGCCCTACTGCAGCATTTCTAACTCGAAAAAAGAAATGTCCGCCTCCCCCGACAAAATATTACTCCGTAGAATGCAAACAACAACTTCCAGAAAAGAAAAACAAATGCATTTTTGGGAAAGTAACCAATCTGCATAATTACCGAAATTTTCTATAATTATTAAAATTTACAAAGAGAATTAGTGTATACAAAGCGATGTTTTAATTTCATTACATCATATTTTCGGCTGTTTCCATTTCTAAATCTACATAATATCTGCATAAGAACATTCCTTCCAGGCACATTTGTCATGGTCCACGCGAAAAGGGTCCGCTATGGGTCTAGCACGAACATTTTCATCTAAAGTAAAGTAAAGCCAACTCGTCGGCTTCCTTTGATTCTCAAAGTTCATACTAGGCCCTCTGAATGCTTTCGTAAATAAATGTGTTACTGAAATGTATTCTAGCAACTATTTGAAAACTATGTCAATACTGACATTTTTAATACGTAACGTATGCTAATAAAAAAGAAAACAAACTTTTCAACAAATCAAAATTATATTTTCACTTAAAGCGGAGCAGAGGAGACATGACAAAGATAAGTGAAACAAAGAACGGTCCGAACAATATCTTTAAAGGCGAAGGAGGTTGACTGGGCGGATAACTTCAAGACTAATGATGCTATAACTCAAAGATACTGCTCCGATAGTGTGATTAATTGTGGATGCATTTTCTGCATTTCCGGGTAAATTTTAGTTTCGTATCGCTGTGATTTGTACATTTTCGTATCTATATTTATTTTTCGAAGCACTGTGATACTCTTGTTAATACTACTCATTATCATTACTCATAATCTGCTTATTTATTACTTATTGCACACAATAGAGCAATAATAATTAACGATAACTTAATATAATACATAAAATAAATAATCGGTAGAATCAGGCGTTACTTTGCGGAAATCCATGACATGCATGAGAAACTAAACTACTTTGCTTTAATCCGCGAATGAATCATAGATATCCATTCTTATTCTAATTAGCGTTATACCAGTCAGCGCCCGCTAAAATTGCATCTGGATCACCAGGAACTAATATACATAGTTGCATAAACTCAAATAATCGTAAAATAATATCGTATTTTTTTATAGTGACCTGGAAATTATTTTGTCGTTCCTATTAAAGCACAGTTTTCATTTTACTTTTTTTAAATTGGTAATATGATAGAAAATATTAAAAACCAAAAAAAAACTAAAATGAAACCTCTATCCTGCTACAAAAACTTTTTTTGCTTCTCCTACCAAATTAACAGTCAATTGTCGAAACGGGAGAATCGCGATTGTTACACGAACAACACGTATGTTTCACTTCATCATAAAAGAGACGGGAACTAAGTCCATACATACTCGTACAGCCTATTCAGTCATTCAGAAGACAAGTTACCATGAAAGTAATTTAATAAAAGAACATTAATATACATAAATAATAATATTCACCCATTTCCTGATTTGTAAAAGTTATTTAATTTAAATTTCCGCCTAACAAAAATAGTATTCGACAAAAACGTGTAAATGACATTGTACTTACTGAAAAGCTGTTAATTGAATTTGGGTTTTTACCACTAAAAAAAGATTAACACGCGAAATTCGCGCCACGTGATTTTTGTTTCCGATTCGTAAAATTCGCCAGTTTCAGAATTAATTGTAACTGTAAAGAGACCTTTGCATGGCGGCCCGCCTCGACTGCTGACGGCTTTTTGTATTATTTAATTTTTCATATGGATCCCAAACTAGTTTAAAAATATTGTATCGCCTATGTTTATCGGCGATAATGTAGGATTCTAATGGTGAAAGAGTTTTTCAAATCAGCCCAACAGTTTCAGAGCCAAAAAAATGCAAGTAACCAATAAAAAAAATCCTCTTTATAATATTAGTAAAGATGAAAATGGTTTTTAAGTATTTTTTTAAATTGTCTTACGTTTTTTTTTAATGTTACGTCAGATTCCTGCACTCGGTTGTGATCGATAAAGTCTAGTGGTCAATGAGTTTTTCAAATAAGAGTTTGAGTAAGTAGTCAACAAAACACATGTTAAATAAATGTTGTCTATTGATGGGTTATCTTATTAATTGATAAATAAATATTATTGTTTAATGTATTATTTAAAGTTTCTGCGTAGTGTTCGGATTATTTAAGATTTACTAAAATTTTGGGAATTAAAAAACAAAATCTATCAGATTTTTTTTAAAATTCATCCAAGGAAGAACCGTCATCCAAGAAAACAATTATTATGTGTATTTTGTATTTAACTAAGACTTTGGTCTTTCGAAAAAGATAATAGTTACAAATAATACATTTAGCAGGCCGTCGGACACTAATGCTAAAGCTGTAAAAATTGTGGAGACCTTCATTTGAATGATAATTCCAATGATCACGTAGTGTGCCCGGGGACTTTGTGTAACTGTGCAAAGTTGTGTAGTACTTTGTAGACTTCAAGCTCAAAAATGTACAAAGACTGAGCTATGTCTGGCTCCGGTATTAGGTGAATACATTCTCGATAACCATTACATTTTAATCCGAACTCACTATGAATATAATTTAAAAAAATGATAAATTGTATTAAACATTTTAAATTACGTTTATAATTGTAGTTATTAACTTTGTATTTACGTTAGTTTTTATTTTCTAGAGAGTTGACTTCCATTGACTATGTGTTGTTATTTCAACTTGTTATCCACTATGCGATTTACTGTGTATTTTATTATTTTTATAGCATTTAGTACTGAGAAAAGAATAAAATAAACTCTTCCATTAAAACTTTTACTATCAACCTATAACCTCATTGGACAATTTATAAGTTACAAAAGTTTGTCGGGAGATCTTAGTATTCGTATTTACTTTAAAAAATTAAAATCAATCAGAGGGCCTAGAACGAACATTCTCGATAGTTTTACTCACTTTTAAGCTCGAAACCGAACGTCAAATGAAACATTAATGCCACCGTTTAACACTACTTAGTTGCTAAATATTGCTAGCACGAATGAAATCAGATCTGGCACGTATCGAATCCTCGACGTTACGGCCGTCTCAGTTCTATAATTGTGAATGCAGACAGAACAACGAAATGATGCTCTACGTCTATTTAAGCTAAAAGAATTTGATAGAGTAAGGGTAGAGTAAGCATTCCTTTCAGATTTAGTTTTAATTTTGATATAAGTTTTCTTTATATTTTCATGTAATGCAGTATTAATAAAAGTTTTTCTTTCCTTCTTGATATAAAGTCGGCCTTCAGAAGTCAGTCACATCATAAAAAAAAAGAAATCGGAAAAATCAATGTGTTCAACGCAAGCGAACTCGCGTGATTTAGCTAGTAGATTACGTAAAAGCAGATCGTATGATTCCGTATATATTTGGGTCCACAATGAGATGATGTCACACTTTTGATAAGAGAATATCATCGTGGCCGTAGCGCTACGGAAGCAAGTTTGATGTTACGTTATCTGAAGTGTAAATTACATAGAGACATGAAAGTTTGACGTTCGCTTTATCGTCTATTTTGGTTCACTCTTACTGCTTTTACTATAGAGTTAGATAATTGTTTATTCAATTAAATAATTGTTGATTCTGAAATAGATTGGTATTCCACCGACAATCACTGTCTAAGACATGATCCAAGTTCCATATTATTTAGTTAGAAATTATCATCGTAGCTGTACTGCTACGAAATCTCGTAGCAAGTTTGATATTAAGTGATCCGAAGTGTAAATTATATAGAGACGCGAAACTTTGACGCGACCGAAACAAGTGGCGCAAATTCCTGTCGGAGGCCAAAACTCACTTTGGGTTTCTGAGCCGCTCCAGTAAGTAAGTGAGTAAAAATTGATAAATCAATTAACTGATTGAGATGACGACTCCGTCACTCTAACGGTTTTTCCCTGGTTCCTATAACTGACTACAATTACATTATTTACTAGCTGAAACCCTCGACTTTGCCCGCGTGCATTCAATGACTATTTCTAACTCTGAGGGCTTTTCTTTTGTACGAGACCCTTATTATTTAGCCACAAGCAAAGTAGCCCATGTTATTCCTTGTAAGATCGACCCGTGTTCGCGAAAGTCGCGTCCAAATCGGTCCAGCCGTTCCGGAGATTACCCGGAACAAACCAACAGACAGACAAAAATGTTTTAACCTGCGCTTCCCCTTCACACTTTAGTCCTGGCTTAGGACATGCTAAAACACTTATTTACTTATTTTTTTTAAAAGTATTAAAAAAATTAACTAATTTATTTACGCGAATTCAACAAACGCGTTTAATTACAAGTGACAGCCGTCATTACATCTTTTTTTATAACTGACCAGTTTTTTTACGCTGGAAAATGCATTTACTAACTTCTTCAAACAGCAAATTAACCACAGAACGTAAGGCCAAACTAACAAATTTTAAGGAAATTTTGTCAAAAATTAAGTACCCATTTTTCATACATAATTATAACGAGAATGGCGGGTACCGAGTACCCTACTTAAGTTACTCTATGTGTCCCCACCGGTCGCCCTGTATATATAGCTATTCGATTATGATCGGTGATTAAAAAAAAAGAAACGATAAATAAACGACCCTGAATAAATTAAACGATAAAACAGCGCGTGTCCGTTTGAAAAGATTATAATTAATTTCGCCGTTGAAGCCCTATATAGAGAGATTTGAATAGACCCGAATCACGTGTACGGCGAGCAGGCTTGAACGTTATTTGATTGAAACGCAATAGTCGCAAATAGGATCGATGCGAGACTACCAAAGGATTATGCCTGCATGCGTCATAGGGCTTCGGCCTCTTAAGGTCCCGACACACTCTGTATAAAGGTGGGTTTAGACCAAACGAACATACAGCGAGAATAAAAGTATTCTTTCTCGATCTTCGGGCCGATAAAAATCTGACGGGCGAATGCTCATTCTAGCCCTTTTCTATCAAATTCTTTTAGTTTTAACAGACGTAGAGCATTCTTTCGTCGATCTGTCTGCGTTCACAAACATTCTAATTCTTATTCTATTTTTTTTGCTCTTTGAAAATTTCGGTGTGAACGAACAATCTTTTGTTTACACTAAAAGATTGAGAAAGAATGCTCTTATTCTACCTCTAGATCAATGTTCGTTTGGTCTAAACCCATCTTTCGACGACGACAAAGACGAAGATCGACAAGCAAAAAACTAGACTAAGAATTAGAGTCTATGTTAAAGCAGACGGAACACCAAAAGAATGCTCTGAATCTTTTTAAACTAAAATAATTTGCGATATAAATCGGTCTTTATGTTCGCTCGCACATTTGGTTCGCTCAAACTTGTCTAAAGTATTGTAATAAATCCATATATTTATCTATATATACACAAGAGCTTAAGAACCATTATAAGTGGATGGAACACGCACGAAAATTATGTGCAACTAAAATCACTTCTCATCAGTGGTCGACGCAAATAGTCAAGTTAAATTCATAAAAAAGGCTTTATATGATGCCGTGTGGTAGACCAATATTTTCACTTGGTTTTGTCTGCTTGTGTATGTGTTTGTACCAATTAAACAATGTGTCAATTTTGATAAGATTAAATACCTGGTGTAAATATTTAAACAATCATTTCTTTATTAATTTTAAAGTCTAACTAAAATTACTCGTTGTATTGCGACTGTCGCGTATGGCCTGTGTGCGCTAAGCCTTACAAGCGACAAGCTCGACAGTGTAAACGGACCGTAATATTTGCGTGAAAATTATCCGCGGCCCAACCGACTGTCATTCGCTAATGAGCTCTCGTACATGGCGCACGTTCATTGCTTTAACCCTTTTAGCAAAATAAACATTTAATGCCAATTCATATTCAACAAAAGGGCAAGGACTAAAGCAATGAAACTATATTGTAATTTTTTATAAAACTTTAATTAACAAACAACAATGTAAATATTTTCTCTATGGTTACAGTTAATGTTATTTTATGTATATATATATATATGTAAAACGGGAGTAGATTTTTGTTATTTTATCACAAGGGTCACACTTTTATAGACGTCTTTTTTTGAAGGACTTATCGCGTTAAAGGCTAGTACTAAATTGACACTTTTAATGGAAGATATAATATAACATTCATGCTTCTAACAAAAAAAGCACAAAGTACTACACATATAAATGTCTTTTAATACGTTGGTATCGATATTTCAATATAAAATAGACTGGGTATTCGAAAATTATATTAAAATTTAAAAATAGAAAACGAATAACTTCAAAATAAACATTTTATGGTTTAATAAACTTATTTGGTATAAGCAGCTCAGTATGTAAACGTTAATATAAATAAAATAAATTTAAACATTTATAATTAATTTATTTAAAATTGTAGAAACTTTAAATAAATTGAATATACTTTAACATCAAATAGCCAGCCCATGTTGTATATTTATTAAAAATTCTGTAGTTCTATATATTTGTTTATACTTCATTTTCAATATGTATTTAATTATAATAGCAAAAAATTGCAAAAAAAAAATATAATATCACCCTTATAATATATTATTTGATTTTTTTTAATATTTTCTACAATAAAAACAACACACGATTAATTAGTCAAATTACATATATTAAACTTGCAACATACTTTACAGGAGGAAAAAAAATTCGTTGCAAGTGCAATTAAAAAATTCGACTTTGGGAAATATACAAAACTACAAAAACAATTAAAGCAAACGTACTATTAAGATATATGTTTTAAATATAATTAATTATAAATTTGTACTAATATTGATTTCAAATGAATGTACTTCGGAGGAACTATCGTCACAAGTACACAATTACTCTTTATACCTCTAGTAGATAAGTTGATATAATAAAATTATGAATCATGTGATAAACATAGATTACTAAGATATTGCAGTGAATATTGCTACTGCACGATTAAGGGCTCAAAGACCAGTTCGGCTGAATATATTAATTGACATTACGTAACTATAAGGGGTAATCCATAAATCATGTCACACGAATTAAACGACTTCGAACACCCGGCGGCCCCCCCCCTTCCGGACACGCCCAGCGGGGCGGTTCTGGTGGCGTCGTTTTTTACGATTTGTGAAATGGCTAATAATATTTTAAAGACTCTTTGAGGATTTACAGCACTATTTTATTTCCATCTATTACCTACCAATAATCGGTGAAAAGTGAAATTTAGTGTAACACTATAAATGTGTGAATTTAATTTTTTTGATTTCTTTATAAGATTGTTCCAAGGTGATATAATAATAATAGAGATTTTTATTTTCAGATTTTTTTGAAATTTGTACTTTATTAAATAAAATTGCGTGAAAAGGTACTTATAATCAATTTTTTTCTATAATTTGCAGTAAAAAGTAGGTATATCTGAGCAGATAAGATATTTAAATGAGTATACATACATATATTCTTTCCCCAACGATGGTAATTGGTGTAGCTTTCGGGCTGCAGCATTACACCGATTTTCCCTCGTATTCATTCGCGGATTAAAGCAAAGTAGTTTAGTCTCTCATGCATAACTTTACAAAGTTTTTTAGAACTCCAAGGTCAAAATGTACAAACACTTTGAGCTATGTCTGGCTTCGGTATTAGCGACTGTATGATAAAATTGTGACCAAAAATTGAAGACTATACATTCAATTGTTTACATTAAAATGTTATTTATAATTTTTAAAAACTAAGTAACCTTCATAACTTTTAGAGGTAAATTAGTGACAATGTTCATCGAATGACTAAAGCAAACATCTAAACTTACCTCGCACAATTCCCTTGTGGAGAGAATTTTCAGGCCGTATATCAGGTACAACCTGCTTAAATTAAGTGTGTACAATTCATTAAAAAAATTCCACAGGTTAATCTAATAAGTAATTGATATTTTGAAATGAACAATTTTTCACATTGCTTATAACTTTCAATAAAATTGTAATATGGAAATTTTGGACGTACAAAGATGGAATTTGGCAAGATAGTTTATAACTTTTTTAACGTTAATTTCCTCTCCACGGGCTAAAGGCTCGTGCCATTGTTCTTTTATAATCTTATTAATTTTTTTTCCACTGTTTTCCGTTCCATTATCCTTCTATAGTTCCAGTTTCTTTATCGCGCCTCTTCTTCGGGGCAGCCAGATTGCACAACTTTTTTATTGAGTAAGTTGTAATTTTAATTGGCGCCGTTGCAGTGACCCTGCCTTTCGCTCCGTCTATTGTGGGTTCGATTCCCGCCCTGAGTCTGGGTGTATTATCTATATGTATGTACTCATATATTTCTAAAGACAAAATATTTGTGTACACCAGGCGTTTGTTATATATAATATATAGCATTATGGATTTAAATATTTAATTGATCTTAATGCAAGCTTTTTAACTTTATAATCTACAATACAACTTTATTGTCTACAAATCATTACTTGCGATAAATATGGTGTATGCGGCCATAATAAAAATAAATTTATTTCAACGTTACAACTTGACCCCCCCGCCCCCCCCCCACCCCCCCCCCCCCGACGATCAGAAGGAGCCGGTGCCAAACAGACTTACACGAAACAAAAAAAAAAAAAAAAAAAAAAAAAAAACATACGTCATTCTTGTTTCAGCTAGCAAACGGTACACACCTTTTGCGAAGTCACAACGCTTACCTATTTTTGTAAGAATTATTTTAAAAGAGTAACTACGAGTTTCTTGTAGCTACTTGGCGTGGTTCAATTTGTTTGAACCAGTAAAAATAAGAGTGAAGTGAAATACATTTATTAAAAAGCGAAACTGGGTTTTTGATCTATTGGCTACTCCCTATAGTATTTACTTAGTAAGAGATAAGAGAGGCAGTACGACCGCCATCTAGAAGAGTTGCCACAATTCCAGATGATGCTAACGCCAAAGCTATGCCACATCTTGATCGGATAGTGGCCAAAATCGATGAAATGACAATTTTTTTCCCTCCAGGTGCGTCCAGGAAGAATAGACCACCAGTATTATTGTCCACCGCTTGCATTAATGTTTCGCATACTTGTTTTTGCTGTTCATTTAGCAACGGCACATTATTTCGAATGAATTCCTGCAATGTATCAACATTGTATTGCAGCTCTCAATTCAATTCTTGGTTGAACGCATCGTGCATCGATCGATTTGGCGCAATCATTCCTACTTCAATCAGTAGCTTGTTTGCAATGCTATCGGATATTATCATTGAGATCTACAATCCAGCGATTTGCAAGGAATTTCTTGCACAAATTCACTACAGAACCAGTTGCCACCTCCGTAGCTTACGGAACAGTTAGATCGAATACTCAACATATATTCAATTGTTCTATAATTAAGTTCAATGCTTCAGATTCAATTGCTCTACAGTCTACACAAATAATATGTATATCTATATATTAATACAGGAAGGAAAATTGCGGAGACGGAGGAGAATGCTGATATTTTTATAAAATATGCCTTATATTAATACTAAAATTATTTGATGATGCGCCATGCTTGTAGCCGAATTGGGCCGGCGCGTCCGGGTACCAGTACCGTTTGTTTATAGAATAGAAGTCAGATTTGTTCCCAAACTTTTTATCATTTCAATAATCTATACTAATATATAAAACAGAAGAGTTTGTTTGTTTCTTTGCTTGAAAGCGCTCATCTCAAGAACTACTGGTCGATAGTTCTTGAGATTATCGATAGCCCGTTTATGGAGGAAAGTTATATGCTAAAGCAGTAAAATTGAACTTTTGTTTTAACTAATTTTACGCGGACAAAGTCACGGGTACAGCTAGTCCTTTCATAAAGTGACTTCAAAGGGATTGCTTAGTTTTACTAATTAATTAAAATCCTTTGACCTACTTCATCGGGCCCTATAGAAAAATCCTTTCTTATTAAAAATAGTGCTTTTGTAAAATCCGTTGCGTTTCGAAAAATCAAACTATAATACTAAAAATGCTACTTTAAAAATTAATACACTTAATAGAACTCACCGAGTTCATTTAAACAACGTACAAAAGTGAGATAGGCAAGAATGTGACTTACTATATTTTACGCGGGAGTCATCGAATTGCTTCCAAGACGCAGAAATTAATATGAATAACTCAAGCAAAATATCGTATTTCAATTAAAAACATTTGATACTAATACATCTATAAATTCTAAGACAGTAACTTAAATATGAATCCTGTACCGCAACAAGCTAAGATACTCCCTAAGGATCTTAACATCTACGCATCGTTACAGGAAAAGTGCATTCCACTAAATTAATACACAAAATATAAGTTTGTAGTTAACAAATTATCAATAAAGAATACATTTCAAGAATAAAACTTAGTCGCAATAATATTTTTTTATATGAAAAAAACTAATCTACCTATACATTACAAAAATATCTACTTATCCATATATAAGTAGTGTTTTTTCAAAACAAATTAGAGCATTATTAGATAATCACATATTTAACTATTGTTTTTGATATAACTAGATAGACAGATAGAACTTACAACATTAAAACATGTATATAATAACATGTTCTACTTACTGTTATTTCTTCCAAGCCGTTGACAATGTTAGAGCCTTTTCTAGCAGCCAGAGCAACCTAACTTAGCGATCGACTCAAATGCCAACCACGGATTAGGCCACGACCTCCTCTTTAAAGTAAACCTAAATATAAATTAATATTGTAATATTAGTAAATAACTTCATTAAAAAAAAAACAAATAGACGTCATTGCCAAGCGCCAATGTTCCTAACCTAGACTAAACCTGTTAACTTAATTTTACCACAGGCTAGCCCGTTGGCGCAGTGGGCAGTGTACCTACCTGCCTTCTGCTTCAGGGGTCGTGGGTTCGATTCCCACCTAGAGTCTGGGTGTATTATCCATATGTACGTATTTATATATTTCTAAAAAAAAATATTTGTTTATAACAGGCGGGGAACTACCTTAGGATTTATTTATTATTTACATGTTCTGCCTGTAAATTCTTCCTTTTAAATAATAGAGCAAGCGAACTGACGCATAAAATAAATTCCCTCCACTGAGCGACACTTACTTTAGCCTCTAAGCCTCTTTCCACGATTCCTCCTCGAGAGCTGTTAGTCTTGAGAAGCAATTAAGCTAAGTGTATTTTTTCCTGTGCAGGTCCCTGTAAAGTGAGACGTCGACATGAAAAAGGTAAGCTAGATTTAGTAACTATGCGTCTATATTCTTGATTTTATGTTTCAAGTAAATAGTAACTTATGAAACGCAAGGCTAAACTGTTTTAAAAATTCTCTTTACGTATTTTGACTGGCCCGCTGGCGCAGTGGGCAGTGAGCCTGCCTTCCGCTCCGGAGGTCGAGTGTTCGATTCCCACCTCGAGTCTGGGTGTATATTTATATGTATGTATTTATGAACTTCACAAAAAAAAGTGTTTAGCAGGCGGCTGTTACCTATAAAACAGGCAGACAGTCGTCTACCTTAGGAACAGATGTCCGTGTGTCATATAGTCCTATATATTTATTTAGAAAAAAATACGCTTCTCGCTCCACTTCTTTAGTAAAACAACAAAATATTAATGTAAGGAGTTATAATCTAAAGAGAAAGGTCATATCACTAAATCTCGAAAACCACGGGACGTCTAAAGACAAAATTTGACAAGGATAGCTGCTATAGATAGCGTTTTTATAGCTAGAATACATTTGCTAAGTACAAATCTATCCATAGCTCCAGACTAAGGAGATGTAAGTCTAATTTTAAGCGGACAAAGTCGCGGTAAATAGCTAGTAATACATATTATACAATTGGACTAATTTAAATATGAATTAAGGTTTCTCTCTTTGCCTACAATGTTCAAACAAATTCAGTTTTTGATTCATATTGAAGTTTTATTAACAATTTCAGTTTACTAAATAGCTGGCTGGTCGAAAATCGCCCACAAACCTTTTTCCGTATTCTTAGTACAACGATATTTCACAGAAAATAAAATTTGTCAATTAATATAACATACAGCTGTCACGATGACGCTTTGACATCGTCTTATACTCGTGTGTGTAAATCGCTTGGCATCGGTGTGCGTGTGGTTTTATTTTAATAATTTAATATATTTATGGCGCATATTTTATAAAAATATTAGCATTCGCACGCGTTCCTCTATATAAACTATAATTGTGGCAAATTTCATACTCCTCCGTCCGCGCAATTTTCGTAAAATGGTACCTAAAATTTTCTCTTCACTTATTGTTATATACATTTAGTGAAAATAAGGACTGAGGAGGTAAACGCACTTCATCTTAGACTGCTCCATTTCTTCTTGGTAGGTGTGATTGCAGTCACTAGTTTATCTTACATTAAAAATATGGATGAGGTTGTGAAAAAAAAACGTAAAGCAACGAGACCATATTAGACGAAAATACTTGGAAGGTATTTCGTCAATTCGTCCCCAGATTTATGAATGGTCCATAAAAAAAGTTTCATAGCTTTTATTTCTTTTGTTCGTATCCCAAAAGCGCTTAGGGCGAGGTCAGCGATCTATTACTTATACTGTAGACGTATTAACGGATCAACTATACAATACAGACAATAATAAAAGATCGAGTTGAGTGCTAGACGACAGAATAGAAAAATTGTTTGTACAAAAGAATTTTAAACATCGCCTTAATAGAACGAATAAGTACTTTATTGTATCAGTGACAGCGCTCAGAATCCTTTGAAGAGCGTCGTAATATTATAATCTAGAATGTTGCTGAGACTAGACTAAAGTGGACATTTAAGAAGATTGAAAACACTTCTCTAGATTTGATTCCTTTGTCTCACTAGACATTATTATCAATATAGGACTTGTCCCGGCTTCATCTATTGTTTTTATGTATATAATATTCATTTAGTTATAAGCTGTATGTTGGGGACATAGGGGAAACTATGACTGAATACCATGAGATGCTAAAGCATATGAAGGCCGTCAATACAGATTTCCACTTATTCAAATATAAATGTCCCATCAGAGTCCAAAGGACTCACTTCTTTTGAATCGTTATTAGTCGCTTCTACATTTTTATGCTATTTAACTTATTAAACCCTGATAGTACCTATTTAAAATATGCTATTTAAACTATAAATTACTACTGAAATCAATACATTGTCCATGAAGTCCTAGTACCTGGACGAGCGGAGTCCGTGAACACGAAATATCCGTAAAAGTTTGATCCATACTTGACCTTTAACACCCCTCTTTGTATTTCATGTCAAGTGGATTAAGTCGAGATTGTCCAAGATACATTTAAACAAAGGAAAAGAAATGGCGCCCGAGAGAAAACTTTACTTCTGAGGAAAATGTAATAAGATGTGACTATTAAAAAAATCCAGTTAATGTTATAATTTTCGTTAAATTCGAGAATCGATAATGGAGCGAAAAATGGCGTTTTTAGTGCGTTGAGACGAAATGGTTAGAGAATCTTTTTGGAACACAATTTTTTTTTAAATTTTAATTGGAATTAAGTCATTCATACAGCCAGTTATCAACAATAGAAAAAAATGACAAATTATTTTTACAAAAGAACAATTAAAATCTAGTCAAAAAACTTCGCTCTCTATTTCAAATTTATCTTATTAAAAAAACGGATTCCACACAAACTACTTTTGTTTTTGAAGAATTTGACTTTATGTATATATATAAAGCTAAAGGTGACCTATCTCGAAATCTCGAAAACCGCCGGACGTACAAAGATAAAATTTTGCAGGGAGGTAGTTTACAGTTAGTAGACCTCCACTAAAATCGAATATTTCAATAGGGTTGGATCAGGAAGGGCTGATAGAGGGTAAATGATAGAATAAGGCGTTGCTCTGCGGAAATCCATGACACGCATGAAATACTAAACTACTTTGCTTAAATCCGCGAATGTCTACGAGAGAAAATCGGTGCACTATCATCCGGTCACTGTGAGAATTACTTAAACTTACTGATCGACTCAAATGCTGAACCACTTGTAATAACTTGAACACGTTGTGTTTACTTTTAAGTGATCACTACATTTAGTTTATTTATGTTTATCTTTTATTGTTAAGTGTATTAATGTAAGTGATTGTTAGTTAACAAAGAAAAAAACCACTGATTAGGCCACGACCTCCTCAACAACTATAATATTATTGAGTATATTTATTTATATATGCAATAATATAATAGATGTTGAGGAGAGGTCGTGGCCTAATCAGTGGTCGGCATTTGAGTCGGTCGCTAAGTTAAGTTGCTCTGGCTGCGACCGGGTGATAGAGGCGGATAGCGGAAAAACACGAAACCAACCGAGAGTTGCCGAATGTTAATATCACACAGGACCGCACTGATACTTATATTTTCGATCGCATTGTAAACTTCTAGTTTAAGACGACATTAACATTAAAATAAGTCTAAGTTTAATATTTGGGACAATTTATCCGAATATTGAAATTCTGGAATTACAAGAAATATTTATATATAGTGTTTATAAAGTTCGATTTATATGCAGCTATGCACGTTTTCAATACTTTTATTTTTAAGCACACAAATAAACTAAGGTATAGCAATGTTAAAAAGGTCGAAATAAAATTTTACAACCAGTCCGTGCCTGAGTCACCCTGCAGCTAAAAAGTTCTTTATTTTTGTAATATGTAAAAGATCAAAAATGCTTACTATGGGTTATTCTATAGATATATGCCATGGCTGACGTTTTTTATAGATCTTTTTAAGATATACAATTCCGTACTACATTATTTTGATCTATCTCATAAGGCATAGCCAGCAAACGCAATGAAAGCGCACTAAAATGCGTTTTTTACTTCACGTTACAAACCATTGAAATTCTCGACTTTTATCTACTATAATATGTATGTATTATACATATAAACCTTCCACACGAATCACTCTATCTAATTGTGAAAGCCGCATGATAATCCGTTTAGTAAATTTTGAGTTTTTCGTGAACAGATAGAAACAAACTCTTCAGCTTTATATATTAGCATAATATATAAAGTAGTTAGTAGTAAGAGGGAAAATGGGAATTTTAGGCGGGGCCGCAAAGGAATTGGTGAGGTAGGTGGTACCCTTCTCCTCGCCGGGCGAGTAACTGTTCCCTGTTATTTTATCTGAAAAAAAAAACAAATTAATTGAAGAATTGCACAAACAAGAAACTAGAAGAAACATAAAAAAAAAACAAACAATCTGTTCAACTTTGTATATTAGTGTAGATTTTATAGTGACCGTTGTCTTATAGACATACAAAGAAACTCTTTAAGAATTCCAAACTAGTCTTTTTTACGGCTATATAAAATTTCATTCCTCGTGGATTCGATTCCCACCTCGAGTCTGGGTGTATTATCCATATGTATGTATTTATATATTTCTAAAAAAAATGTGTATAGAAATCTTAGAAATATATTTTTATAAGATTAGAATTATATTTAATACAAACCTTAGAATTATATTTGTGTTGGGATAATTTCAAGAAATATAACTTGTATGTAAAACATCCGGTATTTTTTTCTCGTCAAAGTAGCTTATTTCATTGTTACAAATTTTAGGGTTCCGTAACATAAAAGGGACCCCTGTGAGTTACTTTGTTGCCCGTCAAGACGCTTTTTCTCAAGAATTCGTGGATATTAAAGTTGAATTTATACCAAGTACTGTCATATTAAATAACATTCTAGTCTTAGAGGTTTTTAACGCAATACAATTGTGTGCTTTTAGGGTTTAAAAGGTCACCTGGTCTCTTAATTAAGGGTCCTTCATAGAAGTAGTAACAACAAAAGCGTTTTAATTAGACTATAATGAACAGATAAAACCTATTTCAATCTTGGTCACATATTTGTGCCAAATCTTTGATTATAAATGGAAATATTTGGAAGCCCACAAGATGATACAAGATGACGATAAACGGGAATGGGAGCTTATGAGACGAAAGATAAAAGCATAATGTATAATAAAATAAATTTAACAATATATATTATATTGTTAGAGTAGCTTCCGGTCGCGCCAGATTTTTGTTGATTTCTCAGAAATCGCTGGGCCGATTTTGATAAAATTTATATGGGACCACCTCTAAAGTCCGGTCTAGCAAAACAAAAAAGAATCATCAAAATCGGTTCATAAATATATACAATAAGATGTAAAATAAAAAACATACACTCGAATTGAGAATTTAACCCTTTTTTGAAGTCGGCTATTGACGATAAATATGTACAAGCATAATGAATATCTTTATATTAGCAGTTGGTGGATGTTCTTTGGTGTTTATTAATACCTACATTGCGAATATAAGATTGTAAAGGTTAATCAGAAATTACATTGTCCCCGTCTTTGTCTAATCGAGAAAAGAGCAGTACAGCATTGCCGCTACTTCACGCCGATCTCATGTGAGAAAGAGGTACTGGTACCCGGACGCGCCGGCCCAATTCGGCGTGCAAACAAAACAAGCGTGGCGCTACCTCTAATAAATGTATTATTCATTCATACCAAAATCGCCTTTAACTTCTCTCGGATAAAATAGATTCCCACATTACTAATAAGTAAGAGTGTTTTAAGAAACTATGAATCGAGATTTACATGGGTTCTCATATATCCTGTTAGAATTAAATTTCAGATTTTACTTTTATCACATCTAGTGTCTTTATATCCTTGCTAAGCCACATTAAACGCGTCTAATCCAATCTAGAACGAATTAAGAGATGACACGACTGAAGTAAAACTTCTTTAATTCCAACTATGTATTTACTTATAGATAACAGAATTTTACAATGAATTAAAATTTTTATCGACTGGAAGCCAAGAATATTTAATGTAGCAAAAAAAATAATTATAAAATTGTTCAAGAAAGAAATAAAATCGTCTTTCCCGACCACATTTATCGTAAAGCACTCGTCACGCATTCACCAGGTTACTCCCCAAATTAAGCGTGGGTGAAGAAGCTTTACTTCAAAATATTGGAAGCAGCGATTATCGAAAATGACTTTAACATTTGCGTAAGCTAGTAAACTATAGTAACGTAGAAAACGACAGGATTATTTGAGTTAACAGCATTTAATCTGTAACCGAATGATAGAAATAACTTAGTAAACGCATAAATAGACGATAGTCGAAATGATCCTTTCCCTTCATGTCTTTTATAACTTACATACTCGTATTTTTACAATTACATAACTATAAGTAACTAGCGAACCCGGCAGACATTATCTTGCCTGATTTACGAGCAGACGAAAGATCCAGTACGAACGCTATCGACTTACTGGTAGTATTCCGAAGTTGCAATCAATTTTGCTTGTACCTTTTAAATATTATTTTGAGTTTCCCTGTCTTTCTTCTTAAACCTTCCAAGAAATAATGCGAATAAAACAAAACAGGCAAGCATCAAATAGGCCCAGTCGTGCGTTCAAGCAAACAAACAAACTACCTCTTCAGCTTGATATAATAGTATAGATAAGTTAAAATAACAAAGAAAACGGCCGGCTCTCAGCGGATGTCGTCGTAATATGTAAATGTGATACCGAACCCGCAAAGGAATTGTATCAGATTACGGCAACATTTTACTGAAACTGTACTACCTGAATAAGTATACAGGATTAACGTTAGTGTTATATGATACAGGTTACCAATGTACTCCTAGATCCTCTTCTTCTTCCTAACGCTATCTCTGACTAGTACCAGGGTCCGCTTGTTACTGTATTGGAGCTACTGAAAATCAGTGTTGGAGTGATATCTCATGTCACTCTGACGTTTAGCTGAGTAGCTGCCATTTAGTAGACGTTGCACTGCTTTACAAATATTATAAATTTTGTGGCTGTATATATTTTTTTGGGTACTAAAAAAAAAATAAAAATTTTTTTTTTTTTAGTTTCGCACATTGTGTCTTTTTTCCCCTAATTAAGTCGAAGGTTTTTTTTAGTTCGTAATATCTATTTGTAACTACAAATAAATGCATTTCATTTCATTTCTTAAATGGCAGACGATGTGGTTGTTGGGCGAGTTAAGATGACCGACCGCCGTGTGACGTCATCCCCGGAACCCACACAGTCTCACGACTAATATCACATAGAGACATTAATAGGTATCCACTGTTCTACCCGTCTTCTGAAAGACTGAGGTCGGTAGTATAAAACCAATTAGAACGGATCACCAATCTATCACCTGCTCGCGGTAAGAACTGAACAAATGCCTATCCCTGTGTAGGTTACGACCTCCTCTACCGGAATATTACATAGTCCTTTTTTATTCGGTTTGTGATTTCTCCAGTACAATAATAAAAAGCAGGTTGCCCCCAAAACTGAATGGTATAGGTCCTCTATAATTTATTACACAACTGGAACGGTATTTTGAATTATCCAGGTTGACATATATTACACTATATCGTCTATATAGTATCATAGATTGAAATTTGCCCAGTCCTGTCTGCTACATTGAAAAAAAAATATTAAAGCATTTTAGTAATTCACAAAATGAAATCAAGATCCCAAAAGACCCAGTTAGTGAAACTAAAACAATACTAACAGTCCGTTCAGGAATGAATGAAATTTTTGTATTAATCATTCGTTCCTCTTCGATAACATGGAATCTGTCGTGTTTAAAACTGACGAATCTATTTTACTTTATTTTACGAATTCCATATAAATTGTACTTCACCACGGTCACTGTTTTAGTTCTTATACCATCAGTTAGTTTAAATTTAACTTGTAGTTAAATCTAGGGAAATCTAGAGATGTATTTTTTTTTATTATTTTATACTTTATTGCACACACAGAAAAGAGTAACAATACAATAAAAAATAATATAACAAATCTTAGTGGGTAGGTAGATAGTAATCGGTTTAAGATTTAAAAATTCCATTTTCACGACAACAGTAAAGTATCAAAGAGAAACTCAGAAATATAGCCTTCAATTATTTCTTAACTAATGTAAAAAGCTGAAGAGTTTGTTTATTCACTTAAACGCGATAATCTCAGGAATTACTGGTCCGATTTGAAAAGTTATATCAGTGTTAGATAGCCCACTTATCGAGGAAGGCTATTTTCTTCTTTTTTTTTTAATTTTTTATTCTTTTTTTTATCGTTAGGAATTTCGGAACGGATATCCGTTGCCAGAGTATATATTATCACGCTCAAATTTTGAATCTAATTTTTAATTAATCTAATTTTGCGCGGACGAAGTCGCGAACGCAGCTATTTACTTATAAACTACATGTCTTACGTACCTACATTTTAAAGATTGATAAATGTTAAGATCAAAAATATTTTCTCAGATAAATTTATAAATGTACGAAGATTATCCGCCTCTGAGGCACAAATAGAGAGTGCAGGTCAGGCAGAGGCTATTTTCAAAAATAGTTTCATTGAAATTGAAAGCTAAAATTAGATTTAATATCCACAGATTTATCCTTTAGCTTCTGTGAATTTCAACAGTATTCCAGTTAGAATTGTGTGCGAATTGCGAATATTATTTCAAGAGCAACCACAAATGGCTATCGAGCTTTGTGTCGGACAGAGCGGAGGAGGGTCCACGGATTACAATTCAGAGGGACTGCGGACTGTGAGGCCCTCACGGACCTAGACGCAATTAACTCCCGACATATTTCAATTTACACCCACAAATATGCAACTTCACAGCCGCGTTGTTTGTTGTTACGTTTACGTAATTACAATGGGGAAAGTAGATATGCACACATACATAAAGTCATAGTCAAAAATGTTTTATTCGCATAGACTTTACAGTACTTATGAACGTCATGAGTGTGTAATTATTATTTTTCTAAATTCAACTCTCACGCCCGGTTGCGTTATAAAAGCGCTGTCGTGTGAACTCAAACTGGAGTTCATATGTTATATTTGAACGCTTTTTTAGCGAGCAGTAAAAAAAACTCACGTGCGAATGAGGGCTAACTGTGTTCATTTCAAAGTAGAATACTTTAAAGTAAGCTTTGAAATTAATACCGTCAATAAAACTCATAAAATTCATTTAGAAAGCGCATAAAAGTGAACAATGCAAAAATGTTTCTTACGATTCTTTACGCGGAAGCACATATCTATCTATTATCCTTTTTTTATGAAGAAAGTGACGTATAAAATTTTGTATTATAATATACATTAAGCGGTAGGGTGGAATTTGCTGACATAAAAATTTTATTAACTTAAAGAGCACTTGAAACATCACATTCTTAAAAGAGGTTTAAAGTAAAAAGAATGTGAACTTTATGCTTTTGAAAAAGTGAAAAAATAACAACACTGTCATTTGAAGCAATCATAAATAACTGTTGTCTTATGTCAGTTGGGTGGAAAAGGGTCTGCAGAGTTCAGATTATGTTTTGCGGAGGTGTCAAAATCTCGAGGGTCAGGACACAATTAACTCACGACACGTTTCAATTTGTACTTGTAAACACGCTTCTAGTTGCAGAGAAATGTAAACCGTGTTTATTCATACACATAGATACACTTACCGGTGTAATATAAGTAGAATAAATGCAGATTCTAATAATAACATTGACGAGAAACTATTATTTTTTAAATGTTAAATTATAAATTTAAATTAATGTTAAATAAGACTGTGTTTTCTATTTAAATAAATAAATAGAAAAAGTGACATTGTAATATATATTAGAGTTATTTTATCTGTTAACTTTTTAGAGGCAGCAATACAGGGCCTGAATAGCTCAACGGTATAAGGTATGGACTGAAATCCGCAAGGTACCCGGTTCTCCTTGCTCTTTAAATACAGTTTAATCAAGCCAGGGACTTCCGAACTTGGTTGAACTGTTATTTTATACTATATAATTGTTGAGGGTATTTTACTATATATATTTAAATAAATAATTAGGGTTACGCACATTAAAATACATATCATCAAAATTTAACAAAATGACTAAATCCAGGCGGGGGAAGACAAGAGCTATATTTAGTTTTATATATAAAAAAAATCGAGTCACAATGTTTGTTCACAATTTTGAAACTATTGAACAGATCCCGGTGAAATTTCACAACTTACAAATAGGATGATTTTCGTGCTAGAGGATATCTGGAATTTGTTTTTATGTTCGGAAAAGAGGAGCACACTAAAACTTTTGCACTTCTAGATAATCGGAACTATTTGAATATTGAATGTTATATTTTTTGAAACGTTGCAACCTTAGTAATTAAAAAAAAATTGGCGTGGAAGCTTTTGTCAATTATTTTTTATCACACATCAAAGTTCTACGTACACAACGAAAATGGAATTAAGTCGAAAAGATTTTAGAGCGAGGATTTTTTATGATTTTGAAAGTTCTCTCTCCGCAAGACTGTGCTGCTCGTCTTCAAAACGCTTTTGGGAGAGAAGCACCTTGTTTGAACACCGTGAGGCAATGGTGAATTTGACAGAGGTCCAGTTTCTTTACATGACGAATTTCGTGAAGGATCGACTCAAATTCCGGCCACTGATTAAACTACGATCTCCTCTCGAGAAGACTGCATTGCTTGTAATAGTTAGTTACTCCTATTTACAGAATTAGTTTTCTTGAAGGTCACTAGATTGTATCGGATAGAAAATACTGGAGTTGGCAGTTAGTTCAATTGCAATATGGTGTAAACTAAGACATTTCTTACCAATCGGGCATTATTGGTACTATCAAAATCAAAAATTGTTAATAAAAGCGAAAACACGACATTATATTATTTCCACCATCTAACGAAAATGTAAGGAATGTCTAGCAAATGAACGTTTTCCCCAAGAATTTAAAGAACGCAAGAAATCGTCAACAGCTATGTCACACAGATTATGTGCCCTAAATTCCTGACATTACAAATGTTAACCTTGTTCATGTCAGTTATAACATCTTTAAAGTAATTGCTGAATGATTATTACAATTAACTGACTGAAAGGTTTCAATGAAAGGCAACTAAATTTTGTTTAACATATTATATCGATCGCTTATGTAGCTATAAGACCGCCTAATTGTACTGTACTACAATTTGTTTTTTTTTTATCTTATTATTATTGTTTCTGTGTTCTCTTGTGTAAAATAAAGTTTTCTCTATCTATCTATATTTTGTGATCACTAACTTGTGGATGTTCACTCGATTTTATAGTGGAATATGCCTCTATTTTGCATTGTCTCACCTGCCTTATAACTATATAAGAGTAAAGTCGAAGTTTAATTGGATTATATTTTGTATTCAATTTAATAGTATTTGTTCAGTTATAAAATTGTATGTTATTTTCATATACTGATTTGATACTTTTAGATTTTAAATAAATTGCTTTCCAATTATAAACATAACAAAAACTGTAACTATAACTTCATTGTTCACTGTGATAAACCTATTTTCACCAAAGATAACATTATATACGGGTAACTTGTCTGGACGCTTCGAGTGGAAAATTTAATTTCCTGCCAATAATAAGGATCTAATAGAGTTAAAGCTAGCAGAAGTTTAATCCTATATCTACAATGGCTATCGTAATCCTAAATAATAATTAGGGAATATTACAAGATTATTAACATTATGAATATGACATTTTTGCTACTTTATTTGTAGTTCTAATATTAAACGGAGCAGAATAAAATTTTAATACACTTATGCTGATCAATTATCAAGGTTATAGCGCAAGAAGAACTTTTATATCAAAAAGAATATACTATACCTAAAACAACGCTGACTTTTAGACAGTCAACGTCAGTGAAGTTACAAGTCCAAGATTGTACAGAACAAAGATAAAAGAAAGAAATTGTTGCGGACACATAACACACAGGAGCTTCTTGGCGACGACCTCCGTACCCGACGTCATCGACTCGACTGAAGGTTGCTTTTTATAAACAATTTAAGTGCTAAAACTTTTATTACTAACAAAATATGAATTTTACATTTTGCAATTAACTTTAATACCTAGTGCATTGACTTAAGTGACTTAAGAAAGGTTCGCATTAAGAATTGTAAGCGATATTTAAGAATTGCATTAAAAATGAAGTTTTATTACAAATATGAAATATCTCTAATGTGTGGAAATAATCCATCCTCCGTCCTATTCGCACTTAGACTGCGTACAGTCTAAAAATGCACGCCCCTCCAAAGTATCCGCCTTTACTTGCAAAATTGCGTGTAGACGCAAACACGCAAGCTCATCAACATCATTGGCTTGCAGCACGTGGAAATATTATAGAATAATACTAATGCGTTATTTGAGCACCGTGTTCTAGGGGGATTACAGTACTAGTATAAACACGCAGGTTTAATAAAATTTGTTGTTGAAAGTATGAAATAGAACTCATTGTCAGCGTTTCTAGACGAAGTTCGAGTAAAATTCGAACAACACATAAAATACTAATAGTAATTGTAGTAAGTGATAATTTTTAGTAAAAAAAAGACTACTGGTAAGACAATGTGTTAATCATTTAAACTTTGCCCTTTGCATTAATAGCTATAGTCGTTAGTCATAATTAGTGAGAGTCATTGAAACTTTAATGGTTATTGCTGGTACACATTTGTCTTTGGCTATTTAGTAGGTCCTGAAATTAGCGCATTCAAGTAAACAAACAAACAAACTCTTCAGATTATATATTAGTATATAAAAACAAAGACGATATCATAGTATTTTTTTAAAAATACTGGTATGAATCTCGTTGGTTTTTCTTACCGACATATTTTGCTTTGCGAACCAGTAATTTAAAGAACGACGAGGCTTTGTCAAGAATTCTTACAAAACATTTTTTATAATCATTTTTTATTTTTATTTATATAGATGACATATTAAACACAAACCAGTTAACTATTCAAGCAGGAAATGCCGTCTCATGTAAATTCATCATTGCTAATAAAATCGTAGGACTGGTCAAGCCAGTTCTTAGTATATTAAAATTTGCTTCAATATGTAAAATTCATACATCAAATCGGAAATCTAAATAGTTTCATGGTTAAAATTACTTTTGAGTCCTATGACATTATATTTACTTTAGTTGGGTCCATGTAAAATTATATTAAAAAAACTAAATCGATTTTAGCGTGATGATGTATATATAGTCTTTAGTCTTCCTCGATAAATGGGCTATCTTACACTAAAATAATTTTTCAAATCGGAACTGTAGCTCACGATATTAGCGCGTTCAAGCGAACGAACAAACATTTCAGATTTATATATTAGAATAGATATATATAGAATGATTATGATGATGTTCGTCAGCGAACGCCTAATTCGTTTCTACGTACGATCACTATATATAGACCTCCGTACGAACAACTAGCGACAAGACGCGGCCGCCCAGGGCAACTCCACCTAGCCAGCACTAAAGATCTTCCTTTGCAGTGGTTGCGTATATCGACCAACGCTTCCGCCTATTACACTCCTCGCCGCACACTCTTCGACCTTAGTGCTTTTCTACGCCAACAATATCCGCTGAAAACTAGGCAGGCCGAAGAGTTGGGACGGTTTGGCTGCCTTTGCGGAAGTCAAGAGTTTGGTCAAGTAAAAAGGAAAGTGGACTTAGAAGAGGCCTTTGCCCAGTGGCTCGTAATAGGGTAATTAAAAAAGACGTTGTTTGAAGACTCGACCGCTCAACGGTAGAAAGATGTATTGAAACCCGTAAAACATTCGGTTCATACCCAACCCTATTTTGTCAATTTCAAGATCAATTATAGACGAATTGAGAACATAAAGCACCTAAAAAGTACTCTAGTATCCATTTTTAAAGGTCCTTTATAGAAAATATTCTCACCTATTTAAGGTTTAACACAAGTTCCATATTATAAAATTCTACCTCTATATAAAATACCTGTTTATAAAGGTAGACCTCTATATAGAATACTTTGTTTATAAAAGTAGAATTGAATAAAAAATTCTGAAAAGCCGCAGCAATGTATTTCAAAAAAGAAACCATTTATTTTCAAAGTTGCTTTCTTTATTGAGAATTTCCAGTGGCTTTCATTTCCTAATGAGTTATGCTCATTAATTTAGTTTCAATGCACTTTAGTCTGAAATAACTAAAGCACGAGTGCACTTATATTAAAACATGGATTTGTTACCAATTTCTCTTTTTATTCGTATTATTTGCTCTTTTATACTTATTTAATACCAGTTGTTCCCCGCGACTTTGTCCGCGTATAATTAGGTGAAAAAGTTTAGCGTGATTGTATATAGCCTATAGCCTACCTCAATAAACGGTCTATCGAACACTGAAAGAATTTTTCAAATCGGACCAGTAGTTCCTGAGATTGGCGCGTTCAAACAAACAAACAAACTCTTCAGGTTTATATATTAGTATAATATTTATTGACCAATCTTATCTACATATTAATACGTGAAGCAAAATCTTTAGGTAACATTTTACGCAAATTGCGCAGACAGAGGAGTACGTAATTTGGCACAATTATAGCTTATATAGAGGAAGGTGAGGGATAATATTTTGTATAATAATTTTTTGATTTTTTGCACAAATTATTATCGCTTGAACCGTGTTAAAACTTTTCTGTTTGTATAAAACTTCAATGCTAAAAATGTTATAAAATGTAGGATCACTAAAGATACAACTTTGGCTGTGTTCACTATCCGTTAGTAAGATAAATTATGACTAACATAAATAACGACAAAGTTATTCACTACCGAAATTCCCATGCGCAATAAATCGACTGAGCGGCTAAGTGCATAGCTTAAGCAGTATTTCAAAAATTTACTGCTGTTTTATAAACACAGCAACTGGGCACAGGTGTGCGATGTGTAAACGTTACATCTTTTAAACATGCAGCACTAGGCTGACAAAGTTTGAACTTTAATTTTACGTATTAAAACTTTATAACACATAAATATGATTGACTTGGTCCACGAAAAATTAGTTAGATAACTTTCTTATTTCATGTTTTGTTTAACAATCTATAACTATATTATTAAATTAAAACATAATTTTACATTAAAAAAAACTCAGTCTAATTTAAACTAAAAAGTAAAATAAACATTACATAACATATCTAAAAATATATAATATCAAAACAAATAACCATCATCATTGCGGGCGGCAATGTTCCTAGAAGGCTGGCGGCATTCTCTCTTTGGATTGCGATGCTTATCCGCTGGTCTAAGTACCAACCAGCCTTAGGATCATGGGTGAAATTAGTAATTTTGGTTGACAGTTGTTAAAAAAATTAGATTCAATTTTAACGTGATGCCTATTTGCCCGCGATGCGTGATAGCCTAAAGCCTGCCTCGACAAATGGGCTATCTAACACTGAAAGGATTTTTCTAGTCGGAGCAGTACTCCCTGAGATTTTCGCGTTCAAGTAAACAAACAACCTCTTGTATATTAGTATGCATAGTTATAGATTTATTTCACGTAATGATGTACAATGACAATTTTTTTCAGACAGACAGACAGAGACAGAATGACAAAAATACAGCCGGTAACATGTTAATTAATGTCTCCATTCAATAATAACAAATAGCCTTTATTTGCTCTAACCTGTACACAATTCATCATTGAAAATAAATTTATTCTAATCTTTATCAGCTACCAGGTCAGGCTGTCTTGCGACATGGGTCTCCTCAAGTTCCCTCCATTTTTGTCGATCCATAGCTAACCTCCTCCAGCCCTTAGTTAGATCTTCTTCCCACCTTTTACCTGCCTTCCTCTACGTCTTTTTTCATCCCTGGGATACCATTCTGCTGCTTCTTGGTCCATTTTCCTGCTTGCGTTCTCCATATATGACCTGTCCATTTCCATTTCAGGGTTCGGGTTACTTTTATATGTACTAATTTTGTAATAGTCCTTATTGTTGTAGCTTTCCTTTTTTCTTCTAGCCTTAAGCCTCCATTCAATACACTGCTTTAAAAAAAAGGTTGTTAGGGATTTTTTTACGCGTCTAATATTCTCGTTGCTCTTCTCACGAAGCGTAAAGTGTAAGTAAGGACGATAGCCACACATACACCTTATATTCAGGCTATATTTGTATAAAGCTTGTAAGTGAGTAGGATATTCCTTACTCAGACATATCTAGCAGTTGTCGAATAAGTTTGCGGATCGAACTAAGCACATGATGGTTTTCAGCCTGCTCTAATAACCGCTGAGGTATAGGGGCTCTGTTTCTTTTCCCAAAGTAACTGAACCTAAACAAATAAGGTGCGCGTCCGGCCCGATACCCGAACGAATTGAAATAAAGGGTCCTGAAGGATATGTGTAATTTAACGGGAAACGCAAATACATTACGCGTAGAATTACATGTTTGAATTTTGAATCTCGTTGGGTTGAATAAACGAAATGAAATATATTTCTTTGTTACTTCACGCTATACAAGGAAAGCAATTATACTGAATTAAACAAACTAAATTAAACTTAAAGGCACATCACTGGGCTTACTTCAATAATAGTGGATTAGATCGTTTACTATCTTCTCTAATTGGGTTAATTCAGATAGCACTTGAAGTTGAAATCTATAAGGGACGGATTCCCTTGTTGTGCGATTGCGATGGGCTACCTAGAATGAGTGTTCGATCTTTGCGCAGTGGAAGGTAGATGACAGCTTTAAATCTTTAGACGCTGGAAGCTCTCAGACGAGAAATTTACTTTATAAACACAAATTTAGTCGTCCATATATATAAAAATCAATCGTTATCCGTTGTTGTTGTTAGTCGCGCTAAAAATTGAAAACTGCTGGAGCCACTTAAAATCTGTTTGTTTTTTTTTATTTGTCTTATAACAGGGAAGGTTTAAAAGAAAGAAAAAAAATCGTACATTCCATTTGATGTATTATTTTATCTACTCTAATTCTTCTGCCAATAAGGAAGCCTATGTTATATCTTATAAATTTACCTGTCTGCCTACGAAAGATCAATCAAAATTGGTTGTGCCGTTTCGAAGAATACCCGTATAATAAAATCTTATTTTTCTGTACAATAATTATAGAAAAATATATGTGGTTGTGATGCACTACTACGTTAAACGCAAAAAGGTTTTTTGGCCAATTTCGACTAGCAGGCAATTTCTAGTATTAATACGTGAAGTACACAAACATATTTATAGTTTATCTAGCGGAGAGTTTGCGAATATTATTATATTTATAATATATGTAATATTAATACTTTAATTAAAACCTCACGCACACCTATGGCGAACGATTTATGCACACATGTATACGTTTTACTATAACGGTGTATCAAAACACCATAGTCATGACGACAGTTAAAATAATTATTGTCAAGTATTACAATGTTGAACAAATAAAAATCATTCAAATCGCGCCAGCTGTATCGGAGGAGTTCAGTGACATACACACGTACAGTACAATTATATATATAAATATATACGCCAAGAAGTTGCACAAGGCATTTTCACTTACCATAAAATTCATAGCAACAGTTTATATTTTTCACAAGTTTTTGTATAAAGATATTTTAGTCAGTGACTCCAGTTAATTAGTTTTTTCAAGACCTATATTAAGTCACACCGTTCTATGTACTTTATAATGACTGAGATGTCTTCAAGCAATTTTTCTTACATCTCTTAACTCATTAGTCAGGATACAATGCTTTTATACATCCGACATTGCCGAAAGTTTGAATACCGTTTTGTTTTGGTGAGAGGAAATCGAGATCTCCGGCAGAACTATTTTTAAAGGACATAAACGCCGGTAAGACCTCAGTTTTTGCCTAAAGGAATGTGTTTTCTAAATAGAAAGAATCAAGAAAATGCTTTTGCGATGTTGTTGCCGGATGTTTACTTTCTAAAGAAGAAACAGTACCAAAAGAATCAAATGCAATAACATCGTTATTCATAATTCAAAATTCGAAAGTATTCTTTTTAGGGTTCCGTAACTCTAAAGGAAAAATTCAAACCTTTATAGGGTCATTTGGTTGTCTGTCTGTCTGTCAAGACCCTTTTTCTCAGGAACGCGTATAGGTGTAAAAAAATCAACCGAGTCGACCCCCACCTTGGGGGTCTTACGTCGTGGATCTCGACGCCACAGGGGTGTCCCTGCTAAGTACGGGACCGACTCCGACAGTTGTTCGTCGGAAGGTCTATATATAGTGATCGTAAGTAGAAACTTCGCTTGCGTTAGTTAGTTTTTGTACTGCGGTCGTCGTCATCCGTACAGCGCCATCTAGTTTTGCTTTGATGTAACCTTGACACTCGACATCATTGCCATCTTGTTATGTAGCGACATATAGATATCATTTGACTGTATTTGAATTACAATTCTTAAGGGAAAAACAATATTTATATAAAGCATACGAATGAGGAGGTCGTGGCCTAGTCAGTGGTCGAGCGCGTTCAAGCAAATAAACAAACTCTTCAACTTTATATTAGTATAGCTTCAAACCTCATTTCTGCTCTCCATTGACCAATATAACATATGAATATTTATATAGGAAAAATATAAATAATTAATATGACATTTTTAACATGCCTATATGTATATAATATTGCTATAACATTTACAATGAACTTAAATTTAAATAGTAAGAAGAAAAACTGTATACATAAACTAATTCTAAATTAAACTAAAAACATGTTACGTAATAAAATATATATTTATATATTTCTAAAAAAATATATACATTGTGTATCACAGGCGGCTGTTACCTATAACAAAGGCATTAAGTTGTCTACCGACGACTACGGTTCCAGGCGATCCTGGAACTTCTCGTCTGGATTTTTGAGACCCTGTAGCTGAGGGAATAAGGGACGGGGCGAGTACAAAAGATCCGGTCGGAGCGAAGTGCATCCGCGGTGCGGGCCCCATCAGAAGCAAACTAAAAAGTAGGGCGTTTACCTTATAGATCCGTACAAAATATTAGATTGGCATTTAATTATACACATTAAACTATTGAGAATAAATAATTCGTATATTATTTAAATAAGGAGTAATGACACGCATTAAATCATTTAACATAGGTGTAGTAACTAAAATGTAGTGGTAGTTAAATAGTACGTATTACGTAGCTTAATAGTATGGTTATCAAAAAGTTTTGTAATCTAAACAGAGATTAAAGTGTTAAGTGTAACGCACTTAACACTAAGCTTGGGAGCGTTGTTGTAACGTATTTTTATACGGTAATCAAGAAAGTTCCATACTATCTGCCAGTTTACGTTGCTAAAGTCTCATGCGGGGAATTATTTTAAAATCAATTCATTAAACATTTCTTTCATAATTAACGGATTATGCTAACTCACTGAATGAATCATTAATTGTAACTTGGAATAACTAATTATAAATGAAAAGTCATCCTTACTAAAATTGTAAATATAAAAGTAACTCTGTTACATTTTTACGCATAAACCGCTAAACTAATTTTGACGAATTTTTGATAATACAGGCAGCATCATTTTAACGTCCTCTATCAGCCAATCTAAAAAGTATTTCGAAATCTCCATCCACACCAAGATACTGTATCTCAGTGTTGGAATTTTTTCATTATAACTAAAATAAGTTACTGTTAAAAGGCAAACAAATAATTAAATATCATTAAAATAACATTTCAACTTCATTCATCCATCATACTTAAGATACATAACTTATTACTCTAATGTCGTTTTTATCGAATTATAAGCGAAATAAGTAGTAAATGACAAAGGTTTTTTCAATTTACCAAAAAGTAATTTTTTGGGTTAGGTCACTTTACGATTAAACATGCGAAATGTACGATTTACTAGTTATATCTTCATTACCTTATCATAAGTATCCTGTTTGAGCTCATTTGAGTTCAACTTTTGTCCCTAAGAAATATACTGAGCATAGCTCTCTGTATAGCACGCTGAATCTTTATTCATCGAAGGGACAAAGTCCGAAATTATAGTCATTCGTCATTACACCAATGTTACCGACATAACTAATATTTATTCGCATATCATCTGGTCGGCTCTAATGTTTCTGATACGACTTAGGGACTTTCGAAAAAAAAATTGAGTTGAAGAAAAAAAGAAAGCGTAGTGAACGTGCTCTCTCAGAGCACGTTCACTACGCTAAGCTTCTAATAGTTCAGCTATACATGGGCATCAAATACATACATATGAATAATACACCCAGACTCGAGGCGGGAATCGAACCCACGACCCCGGAGCAGAAGGCAGGGTCAGGCCCACTGCGCCAACGAGCCAGTCATAGTCATAGACATTATATATTCTTTTAATTCTAATTTATTTTTGTAATATGACATAATTTAATTTTCTTCTTTGTATGTACCCACTGCCGATTACCCTTATAAATAATAATGTCTGGTCAGTTAGGGAAAAAAATTAATGCCAGCTGTCAGTTGGAATTAAGCGCGATATCGAACGCTCAAAACTATTGAGGTTACTTAGTTTTATTGATTACCGCTACCCACTTCCGCACGCCGTGATGATACGCGAGTAATCAGTGTGTAATTAATAAATAAATAAATTTAAATAAATAAATTAGAATCATGTAGTATCAATACACGGACGAAGAGTATTCGGATATGGTTCGAGTGTATGTATGTGCTAATGAAATTTCGCAAGATGTCGTCAATTCGTTTAAGGAGACGTTTCGCAACCGGTAAATAATGTTTTATTTTTAAATACGCCATTAATGTCGGGGTAATTCAGTAAACATTCAAGTCTTTTTGATTATTACTCATCAGTATATTTTTATTCATCTTTGTTAATAACGGAGTACGTGCGTCCACGCTAGTATGTCCATGCGTCGAGTACGTAATTAGACAACTTTCTCTTAATGTCACGTATTAGTTAATTACAATTTATTTTTCATGTGAAGTTCTTTTCTTTAAATATGATCATCACATATCTGGTATACATTAACGAATATATAACCTCTCGGGAAAGTAATGGCTTCAATTGGGTCAGGAAAGGAAGGTGTGGTTGGAAAAGGGGGAGGCCTTTGCGCAGCAGTAGGACAGTATAGGCTAATTAAAAAAAAAACCTCTTAAAAAGTTTCGAATTTTCGACAATATAATCATCAATGTAAAAATATATTATTCTTTTACATTTCGTCTAATAAAAATCTTCTCGTACCATAATATAACTCTAAAATATACACGAATAAAATTTCACATGAAAGAACACATGTATCTTTAATGTTCCCCGTAGCGATTCTACTCAGCGAAGCGACAAATAAAGCTGCAGAATAATCATGGAAAAATCGGTATGTAATAAATATTTTTTCGCCTTGAGCCGCGAATATTCTTCAATCTTCAATCAAAACGCGAAAATTCTAATAAACGGCGCCAACTCCAGCCGTGAGATGACGAAATAAGAAAAAGATATTCCGAAATATTAAATTACACTCGGCCTCTCGCGAAATGATTACACCTCTTGATATTTAAAGTTTCCAACCGCGTTAGCATTAGGTTTAACGCCAAATTGTCCCGTTTGAACACTTGTAAATAGTATGGGGTAATTAAAAATACTTGTGAAGTTTGGCAGCGATCTGCTGCATTCTCCGTTTGTTTGGTACTTCCTTGATATCCTATATCATTGTGATACCAATCAATATCAAATCATAGACAATAGAGGAGAGATTAATCACTCGAATCATAGACACATCCTTTAAAAAATACCAGGTCTATTAAAACAGATTTTGTTATATGACTTCGGCCATGTATCAACCAGAATTCGTTTGGTTAGTTATAAGTGTGAATTGCAAAGCAAATTAGGCATACAATTTTTCTTTATCAATAATCACTTAATCGTGTTAATTATTAGTACATTACGACCACGTAAATTCTAACAATGCATTTATAACGTGCAAAGTCGATTCTCAGTAGAAAATGCACTCTTACAAAACCGTTGTATTTTCTATGAAAGCTATTTTCCATTATTGTGCTGGAAGGTTCAATTAAATAAGAGAAAAACATCTGATGCTACTCCATCATTTTTCTTTATTTGCCTCGCTTTTTCTTGGATCCATAGCAAAATAGCTTCCATTTGTGCTCCTTTCTGTTTTGTGATATTTGCGCAATATTTTTCCTGTAATTATGATTTTATCATTGTACGGCTTCTGCTTAAGAAGGTCCTTTTAAATTGTAAAGTATTTGTATTGCGATTGAGTATACAAATCTTTTATACTTTTTCCATAAAACTGGACTATTCCGTATAACAAATAACAATATACGAAATAATTTAATACTATTAATATTACTACTTATTATAATATGTATAATTCATCAAAATTCTTATTCAAATTGTAATAAAATATTTGCATTCAAAGTAAAATATTATTAATTTTGATATGACCCGTAGTAAAGTGCATATTTTTCTTAGGGATTTTGTTTTTTTTTTTTTAATACCAGTCAGATCCTGTTTGAACTTGTCTTAAAGCAAATACCTGATTCAGTCAGTTCAGTCCAGACAAGCTATATAAAACATTTTAAAGAAACCAAGTATTCGAGTGTGTTCCATCTATAACTACGCGAATAAATAAACCAACGTTGACAAAGGTTAATGCCTAAAAACCTTCCTAGTTCTTTTTAGGTCGGAGATTTATAATGGAGCTAGCTGGGACATTCTTAAGAATGGTTTGGTTTATTTAATACCAGCCAGCCAGCCAGCTGCAGAAGTCCATCGCATTGTTGAGCTGAGCTCTTTGTATCTCGCGCATTATTTATCTGAGCCGAGCGAAGCTTTATTTACTCCAGTGTTTTGTCTTAAAACTCACTCCACATTATTATATAACATAATTTAAAAAAACCTTATTTTGTTTTTCACGTTACTTGTAGGTGGAACGCCATTTTTAATGGATAATACACTTTTCAGATAAAATATCAGTACTGAACATATAATTTAATCACTTTTATAAACGTAGGTATACTGTTCCTTTCTAACAATTCAAAACCGAGTTATGTCGATTGGTTTAGTTCACAAATGTTAGAATTTCACCCTAATTAAATGGTTTCTAGCGATTAATTATCTTGAACTAAACAAGCGAAAACAAGGTTGGTTCGTGGGCTTTGAAATGGGGTCAAAATGTTTGCCCAAACATTTGGGTGATTTGTTTAAGTCAAACGAGGATTTCAAGAGACAATGCACTACCAGGCTACCATAAATTACAGGAAAATCCGTCTTACGATTTGCAACGAATATCCTGTTGGCTTAATTTTGTTACCACCGTTGTGGTCGGTATTTGCAAACCGATACTACTTATTTAAATGCGTATTATATTAGTTGGTTGACGCCAAAATGAGATACAAATTTTGTCCAAACATTTAGCTTATTTGTTAACGTTAGACAAGGATTGTAATATAAATTATTAGAAAGTAGTCTCTTACAATTCAAGTCACAACTCTTGGATTACTAAATAGCATCTACGTACAAATTATACGTCACATATGTGAACATCTATTGAAATAAAAGCGAAAGGAAAATTAAACAATGATGAAATTTGGCAAGAAGGTAGTCTATGGTTAGTAAACGGCTTGATTAAGAGGCTCTCGCTAGTTTAATTTAATGGAGACAAAATCACGGGAAACAGTTAGTTCTATATCTATACTAATGTATAAAGCTGAAGAGTTTTTTTGTTTGTTGCTTAAACGTGCCAATCTCAGGAACTACTGGTCTGATTTGAAAAATTCTTACAGTTTTGGATAGACCATTTATCGAAGAAGGCTGTATATCAACACACTAAACTTGAATCTATTTTTTACCTAATTTTACGCGGGCGAAGTAGCGGGCCCATTTAGTATTATCAGTTGTCCATGGGTGTCGGTAGTCACTTAGGAGTACCATCTGCCCTTTTGGCCCTTGTTATATATAAAAAAAGCTAATATATTATAAAGATATAGATATAATACAATATAATATATATTATAATATTTATTTCTAGCTGTGTCCGCGTAAAATTAGGTAAAAGAATTAGATTCAATTTTAGCGTGATGATAGCCTTAGCTTTCTTCGATCTTAAACTATCTAACATTGAAAGATTTTTTTGCCTTAAACAGAAAAAGACCCTCTCTGTGCAGCTTTGTACCACTTTGCTCCCACATTTTTTATTTATACTATTACTATACTAATCTTAAAACCATGGGACATACAAGAATTATATAGACAGGCAAACATTGCGTCTAACTTAATTTAAATAGGGTCATTACTAATAAAGGATTTCCATTTCTTATATATCCTGTGTGTCATATAGTTCTGTATTTATAATATATGTTTTACTTTACTTGACATGTTAAATAATAATGTATTTCGTATATGTAAGAGGCGTTAAGTTTATAAAAGTTAATACTTACGAATGAAATTGTTTTCAGCGTTAAAAGATAATTAAAGTAATGCAGTAGAAAGTATATACATTATGCTAAATACTTGAAGGCATTAAATTTCTCCCCGCATCAATTCTCTTGTCAAATTATATTTAATTGCAAAATGAGTTGCTTAAAGTGCCGAATTTGTGGGAACTTTTTCTGAAAAAAATAAAAGAAACACAAAGACTAGCCGAATGTATAGCTTCCCGCGTCTTCGTCCGTGTAAAATTACGAAACCTCCGTAATCTGGCCCTATCGAAAAATCCTTAATTGGCGGATATCTGCTAACTATAAACTACCTTTCTGCCAAATTTCATCAATATACGTTCCACGATTTTCGAGATCATGTGTTAGTTGTCCTTTCGCTTTTACATATTTAGATATTAAAAATAATGACTTGAAAATTCAAATTTGAGTTGCTAGGCTTACTTAAATACTGATTTGACTTGTAGTGTAATAAAACAAAGAAACTGGAGACTCACTGGAACGGGGATGATATAGGATAATAGAAGTAAATAGTAAGTAGCCCAACGTTCGGGCAGAACATCGTCTGCCGGGTCTGCTAGTATTAATATAGATAGATATAAGGTCACCTAACACGAAATCTCGAGAACCGCGTGACGTACTAAGATGAAATTTGACATAGAGATAGTTTATACATTGTAGACATCCGTTAAGAAAGGATTTTTTGATAGAGTCTGTTAAAAGAGGTGTAATGGCTCCTGCAATAGGCTAGTTGACTAGTAGACTATTACTAGTTAATATTATGCCTTGCAGTCAACTAAACCTAAAATATTAATATTTCGGCGTAAAACAAACTTTCACTTGGTTTCGTCCAGAGTATTCTAATTTTATAAATAAATAATATTATTTTGAATTAATATACACCTTGTTATTAATATTATTATGAATACATACTATTATCGCATTAATTAACAGTCAATAATTTTGTAATTTTAGCTGCATTCCGAACAAAATGAAGATTAAAAATTATAAGAATTGACTGTAATCCCGCCGTACAACATAGTTCTTCTGTTTTTTTTTTTGAGTACCAATCTGTATGCCCGTTGATGCCCCATATTGTAGAAATGTCTTTCTCATTTGCTCGTCACTTAAATTGGCCTTAAACTTTTATTTGCAGCCACTTTAAAAATCTGAGCTATAAAACAACGTGAAGTATATCTTCTTCCATTATCAAGTAAATAATTTGGTAAATAAAACAAACTTTTACTATATACAATATTTATTTGTGTACAGTTCGCACATTCGGTGCAACATAGTCATAGTAACTTTATCTTGGGAATAGAGAGAACATAGGATATTTTATTTTTAGCATTATAATAAGCATGATGAGAAATGATTTAAAGTATATGTTTATCTGATAAAATAATATACATAAAGCTTAATAAACGTATTTATTTTTATATTGTGGGCGAGATTAATAAAGATTAACAAAAAAGGAAACTACAAAATACAACAATCCAAACACGCAGATAGCAGAGCGTATGACGTTACCGTATATTATTGTTTGTTTGTTTGCTTGACCGAATCTCAGAAACTACTGGTCTAAAATTTTAATACAATCACTGATATCGCGCGGACAAAGTCGCGGGGTACAGCTAATATTAAATAAATAGCTGCCTACAGTATTCATGGAATGGAAAGCTTTTATCAGCAAACTAGCTGAGCCCGCGACGTCATTTGCGTAAAATTAGGTAAAAAAAAAATAGATTCCATTTTAGCGCGATGATATATAACCTATAGCCTTCCTCGATAAATGGGCTATGTAACACTGAAATAATTTTTCAAATCGGACCAGTTCATGAGATTAGCGCGTTCAAGCAAACAAACAAACTCTTCAGTTTTATGTATTTTATTTTTCGATTTGCGAAACAAACTGAAAACCAATCTGTCCTGTTTTGATTGAATTCGAGAAAAAAACGTATTCTTTTATTTGCTTTAAACCGTTTTTAAACATTCGTTTTTTTGTGTAAGAGTTGCAAACAAGCTTGCGTTATACCGGATGCGATGCAGCCATCGTTCTCTAATGCCGGAGCCAGACCCAGCTCAAAGTTGTTTGTACATTGTTGTCCTTGAAGACTACAAAGTACTACAAAACTTTGGACTGCTATACAAAGTCCCCGCCACACTACACGATCATTCAATCTTGTTGATAACTAAAAAGTAATTTTCCATATTATATCTCGCGACAAGCTTTTAGTTTAAAGTATTTAGTCTTTAGACAATTCTCCATTACTTCAATTATTGTCTTACGTGCAGCAAAGATTAAAGTAATATGACAAGGTAAAATATTGCTGTCACTTTTATTTAAACTGTTCATACCACAAGTATTTTTTGTTGGTAATATTTTGTTTCTTCAAGAAGATAATTGTATTGTCTACTGCCATAATTTGCCACAATCTAGTCGAAGTTTATAGATGGATGGCATGACACATACGGCTTCCTTGTACTGAATTTGCTTGATGGAATGAAAAAATGAAAATTGTTTTTGAAATTTGAAGTTTTTATGTTCTACTTGACTATCCATAGTACATTGGACCTTGCATATACCTATCGCCTCGCCTATCGATCACCACTAGGTGCGCATTTTTCGCGGGACTTCCGTGGTGAAAAGTCCATCTGCTGCCGCCACGCTTGCCTCCATCTTCGTGATGTCCCTTACCTTCGTGATGGTGCGAATCATGTCCTTCGGACGATTTATGGCCCTGGAACATGATCAATTTAAACGCTAAGAAAACTTTCCAACGAAATTTTCATTTATTAACCTTCTTAACAAAATTCTGGATGTTTAATACACCAACTGTATTGCAGTTAGTCAACTGTTATTTCATACGATACAGATTTACTACCTCTTTCTGCAAAATCGTTGCCAATTCTTTATCTTCCTAGCTATATAGACCAGTACCAGCAACTCTTTGCATAATTATTAAAATGCACCTCTTTGTATGTATTAAAATCACATAGATATTATGGCTGGCCCGTTGGCGCAGTGGGCAGTGACCGTGTCTTCTGCTCCGGGGGTCGTGGTTTCGATTCCCACCTCGAGTCTGGGTGTATTATTCATATGTATGTAATCATATATTTCTAAAAAAAAATATTTATGTATAACAGGTGACTGCTACCAAGTATTAAGTTGTCTACCTCAGGAACAGATGTCCGTGTGTCATATAGTCCTGTATATATTTATATATTTTGGGACTGTATTAATAACATCAAACTTTAGTCATATAATGATGTCATAATATGTTATTTAAATATTTAGTAACAGGTAGTCCTTAGTGAGTTGCAAAACGATTAAGAGACTAATTGGAGATATGAAGCCACATTCCACATATGCTTATAAAAATATTTGACATCGGAAAATAGGTTGCCTTCTATATGAGATAGATTGTGTTCAAAAATTCTAATACCTTATAGTGACGACCGTGCCCGCCCTTTGCGAAGTTGCCCTTTTCGCCCTTCGAGTGACCGCCGTGACTCGACTCGTGTTGTCCCTTTTTGAAGTGGCCACCCTGAAATTATATTAATAGCATGATAAAAATTATTTAGCATTTAAAATTTACTTAGGTGACTTAGTGAATAAGAAATTACATTTAAAATCGTGGCAAATTCTCGGATTAGCCAATATTAGCGTACCCTGATATACTATATAAAAAATGATCTTTATCTTTCTATTTATATAAAAACTGAATCGCTGAAATGTATATACGCGCATAATTTCTGAACGACTGCACCAAAATTGTTAATTCTTTTTTTGTTGTGTTCGTTATTGACAGGACAAGGTTTGTGTAATTAAAAAATTTTGTTCCTCTGTTTGTTTCTTAGGCTACGTTCACACGGCGTCGTGTCTAGGATTTAATCGGATCTGTTTTTCCAGATTCGGTTTAATCGCACTAGTATTTCAATACGCTCACACGTGCATTCAGTTTTAAGACACGACAAAAACCGAATACACGTGTGAACGCGCGTTTGGTTTCCGAAACGGATAGATTGATATTGACGGGAATTTCACTGATAAGATTAATGTAAAAAAATCACTAATTTCACGCTTGCGAAGTCGCGACCATCAGCTAGTAGCATATAAAACTTGTAATGGTGTACAAAGTATAAATTAAAAATGTAATTTGTTAATTAATATTGTATATTCAAAGAACGTAGTTCTAAGATAGAAACTAGAAAAATTTAATTTAACTTTCTTCAGAGATTAGCTGTGAATATAGTTTATGACAGTTGTTTCAAAGTTGCGTCTATGAATACGAATTACTTGCACATTTTTAATGAAGCGTTTTTGTAATGCCGGAGCCAGACATATGTAGCTTCATTTGAATGATCATTTCAATGATTATGTAGTGTGGCCGGAGACTTCGGTGCCATCTGCATCAATTTAGCGGAGAACCTATTTGGCTTGGTACCGACTTCAGCACATCACTAAGTGTCTACTAAATCGTATGAAAGTACTATTTATTTTTTGCTTTTTAGTTCCTCGCCTTTTTGTTTTTGAAGGGGGTTTTCTTTTTATTTAAAAATAATTAAATTAGAAAGTAAAAATGTTGTCTAATATTTCGTTTTTCATAGTGAATGATGAAATTACTTAAAAATGCAACAGAAGTCCACAAAGAAGTCAAAGAATAAAATTTAGTATTAGAATAATATAGTCTATTCATATAAAAAATTAAAGTGTCGAAATTAAGTATTTTACTAATTGCATGTTACTTAATGTCAGATATCTATAACAAAAACACAAATTAAAACATTTTTGTCTATCTGTTTGTCCCGGGTAATCTCCGAAACGGCTGGACCGATTAAGACGGGACTTTCACTGGCAGATAGCCGATGTTACAAGGAATAACATGACATGACTTCTAGAAAAATATTTAAAGTTCCGCGGTTTAAAAACCCCAAAAATTTTACAAACTTATTGAATTAAGGCGGACGAAATCGCGAGCTACAGTTAGTTATTTAATAAATAATTAAGATTACCATAACGAAATGTCGCAAAACTTCACAATAAAAAGATGTCAAGGGTGATTATTGAAGTCTAGATCTAGATTTTGCAACTGTCTGGTTAAAATTTCTCATGCATTGTTAAATTATTTCGGTCATCAATTGACAGTTGTGATGAAAAATTCGGCGGTTTACATTTTAAACGATTTCTCAACGAAACGATGCCGAATCACACTTTCTATTGAGCCAAGTTATTCTTCCATTACGTCACGGAACGCATTTACTTTAAATTATTTCGCATGCTTCATAGTAAACTGACCTAACTCAAAAAAGCTAGTTTTGGGAAATCGCAAAAAAACGTTTTGTCTCTTAGGACTTATTCCGCTTATGAGGAATTATTATATATTATAGTAAAAGGGACATTATAGTAACAAAATATGTGAGACGAATTTCGTAGCATTCCATGGATTCACCGTGCGGATGCCGGGTCCCTTCTAATTTTTAAGTAAAAGCTTCTCTTTTGACTCGTTGGGGATTTTTTGTAATGGAAAAAAAGCACTGAACTCGCTCAGGCCTTTTTAATAGTTTAGGGAGATTAGAGTCCATAAAATTACCATTTCGTTAAACTTCTGTAATATGGATATTTTTATCTGGATCAAATGATATATTATTATCATATTATTATTATTATTGTCTTTAGATAGCGAAGACACAAAATCAAAGCGAAATAACTCAAACACACGAACACTATTTTCAGAGTATTATTATATTTGTTCACATTAAAGTGCTGTAGTCTAGAAGATACAATTGCCTGATAAATTCAATGACTGAATTAACCATTAACACCTTGAAACCAGAGTTTCATTAGAAAACTGACTTTATAACAGGAATTCTTATACAAAACTCATTCCACTTTATTGCAATCTGACGTCATTCTTGGAATCCCCACGATCTCTGCGATCTCACATTTAATATCACTCAGGAACATTAATTGGGTCCCACTGTTTTACGTGCCTTCCGAAACACGGAAGAGGTCGAATATCAAATATTAACCAGTGTTAGAATGCGTCACCCATCTATTACCCGGTCGCAACAAGAGCTACTTAACCTAGCAACCGACTCAAATGCTGACTTCTGATTAGGCCACGACCTCCTCAAAACTTTAAATAAATTATAATCGCACATTTAGTGTGTAAGCAAATATTACTTTAAAAAATTCTCTTGAGTACTGACAGAGTTTATACTGACCATATAGCAAAGTGGTAAATTAATTTCTCTATTAAAAGCTAACAATATACATATATGCATATTATATATATGTAAATATACATACGCAACAGTTCAATTATGTACTGTTTAGAGTGTTATAATTATATGTAAATTTAGTACCATAATTCTAATATAACCGGCAGACGTTGTCCTGTCCGAAATTAAAAATCAATAAAAAGAAATTAATAAAGGGTTATTTTAAGATTTAAACTTTCATAACATTTTTTTAAATTTGACAGTCGGTACGAACGGACGGAAATGCTTTTATATTTTTATTCCGGAATATTTGAAACCTGAATAAAATGAAAATAATTCTGAAGGTCCTTCTTGCAACACAAAGGTATGATGATTGTGTTTGGTTGGTAAGTGGCTGGGATGTCTTAGATGCGGGTGTTTATATCATTAATCATAATGTCTTTATACCTATCTTATTTAATATATATAATAATATAAATCTTAATATATATAAATAAGGCGTCACGACGTTTGTCCGCAATGGTCTCCTAAACTACTCTATCGATTTTAATCAAATTTGCACACCGTGTGCAGTTTGATCCAACTTGAAAGATAGGATAGCTAACATCTCAATTTATAGTCGCAAATAAAAATAAGTTCCTGAAATGTATGCACGTGCATAACTTCCGAACATCTGCACCATCTTGGATAATATCTTTTTTGCTACGTTCGATACATATCAGAACTATATATATAAGTATGCCTTGTCATGATATGAATAATATGTATGTTGTAAGTGTACTTAATAAGTAAAATAAAATAAATAAAATAAAAAATAAAAATTTAAAGTACAATTGTTAAATGTGATCTACTTTGGATCGCAGGCTGGTCAAAATTCGCGCACAAACCTTTTTGCGTACAACGACTAACATATAATGTTCTATTCACAGAAAAATAAAATTTGACAAATCAATATAACGTACGGTTGTCGCGATTACGCCCCCTTAAGTGCTTATAGCCTACTTTTTGTTTTGCTATTTAATAAAAGAACAAATACTTTTCTCATCAAAAAGGCTCACCCGGCCTTTAATGACGAGTTTATGCCACCGGGAAGTCTCACAAACCGAATGAAACGCGACAACAATACCATCACTTGACGTGACAGCATTTCCGCCACTTCACGCCGAACTTATGTAAGAAAGGGGTACTGGTACGCGGACACGCCGGCTCAATTCGTCTACAAGCTACCTCTAATTATCGTAGAACGATACACATTGTCTTCGCTCCGCATATTAATATATTTATTTATTTATTTATATAGGAAGCCAATACGATATACAATGTAAACTTAAATAAGATATTTTAAATTTCTTAATAATTAAAGTTACCCTCGTATACCCCACTTATAGGCTAACTTAGCTTGCATATACAGCATTAATGAAAGTTCGGCGCCACTATTCCTATCTAACTAGGTCGATGTTGTTTATACGAAATTGCTAAGTGGGAGTCGAAGATACACATATAGGGTTTTGTGCCCCATACCATAATAGAACATATGTTATTATTATTATTTATTTACATCCTTTCACAAAACATCTTTATAGAATACTTCATCGTAATTCGATGTGTTTCTGCATACATAATAATCTACTAAAACTTAAAACTAATATACAATTTATACCTTATATATACCTAGCAAATAACTTACATGTCAATGTAAGTGAATTCACCCCGAGAACAGCAATACAGGTCAATTTCCTCTGCAATTACATTAATTTATATCCCTTTTTTCATTTTCTTAGACAGATTTCTTGAATGATTATTCTGGTAAAAAAAAACTGACCAGTTATAGGCGCTTATTAAAAAAACAGGTGCAGCCAAAATTAGTTTAGTGTCACTAAGAAATAGCATAAATGTTTACTTTAGAGGTGTAACTTTCTAGAGACATGATTTATCTTACGGATTATTTGATGACGCCGTGAAAAATTACGGTGAAAGCAACGTCTCCAATAAGATTAAAAAGACACATAATTAAGAAATTGACATATAAGATTTGACAGCAAAAATTGTTTAATGCAATCGGAGAGTGTCAAAAACTTATACGAAATCGCCTACAAAAACCTAAACAGTCAATTATATTGCGCAAAAGTTTGAGCGAGTTTAATCTTTATTGCACCGTATTTTTCCATTGCATCGTGTAGCATTTCCAAACTATTAGACGTAGAGACTTAAAATTTTCCATGTTGATAGAACATGCCAAAAACTCATTAGGAAAATTATTTTGTACGAAATTGGACAACAACTTTTAAAGTTATTTAACAAATACGTTTAAAGCATATCAGATACGGAACCCTTCTATATAAGCGTGTCTTGACACGCTCTTGGCCATTTTTTTTTTGTAAAAGAAATAATTCTTGCGTATAAAACTAAAGGACCACAGCTTCACATCTAAAGAGACACGTGCAGCATAAAGAACGAATTCTGACTTTATTAAGCCTTTACCGCGTGGATTTTACTCCAAATAATGAAGAATAAAGAAAATGTATATTTTCAGAAGCATGCCACACAAGAACAGACGTTAAGTGTTGCACAACCCGAAAAAAATGAAACGCTTCAGCAAAAATTTCTGCGAATGCAAAAACGTGCAGTGTCCACGGAAAGAATATCACAATCATCAGGATATAATAATCATCAGGAATTAGTTGAAACAACTTTATTACTAGACCCCATAACTTAATAAATATCAGTTTCTGCTTTTTAGATATACGAAGGTCTATTATCAGCATTTGGAGACTAATTTATAAAGCGCCCCAGAATTGGAAAAGTGGTGGAGTGCCTTTAGATATAAAAATGGCATAAACTAGGAATCCAGGAACTATTATCTTAATAAAAACTGCATTGGTAAAAGCTGAAATTACAAAAAATGAAAAAAGGGGTTTGATTTTTTGCTTATATCTTAAAAACTATTTAAGATATTTAAAATGTAATAAAATTTTCAAAAAGAGGAAAAAATTTCTTAGATTTCTAGGTAACAGTCTATCGGCACTCCACTAAAGAGTGTTATAACCTTTTTGCATTTGCTAAAGTTTGTTAGATGTAAGTAAGTTTATAAAAGCGTGGTCATACAATATATATACACTCCAAAACACACCACACGCAAAACCCGAGGTTATTGGATGCAATTCTTTTCTAAATCATTTAAAGTGCACATATTATAAATAGATGTATCAATGTTTGGGAAGGCACTGATTCCTAACACAGGCTTATTTAGTTTAGGGGCCAGGGTACTATTGAAGTATGTCACACCATTTTATAAAATAAAGATTTCTATTTCAGCCTGCACTCCATTGAAGATGTGCAAAACTCAACCCTAACTTATATCACAGCTTACATAAATTCCCAAAGAGAATCAAAACCCCATAGACCTGAAATCATAAAATTTGGCAAGAACCAATATGATGAGTAAAGTAGAGGAAAAATCCGAAAACCGTAACTTCATAGTTACATCCCAATAAATGTCTTTCTCGAATTAAAAATAACTTATGAAAGTATAAATCATAAATATCCTGGTAAACTATTATGTGATGGTACGAAACCCTTAGTACGCCAGTCTCACCCGCACTCGCCCGGTTTATTTCTTTTCTGTTTCTATGCATTTTGTTTTATCTAAATATTAAAATCTTATTCTACAGTTCACATTAATCTTTATTTCCTTTGATAGCCTTGCCAACGAATATAAAAACATGCATCGATAAAAACATCCTCTTTTCTAAATCAATTAAAAATTGAATTTCTTAACAATTAACATAATATAATTAATATTGATCGTTACAAGAGTACAATACAATAAATTACTTAATTGTTTAACAATTCCTTTGTAACCTATTGCTTCATAATAAATACAATAATTTAATATTCACATTTTTGGCTAGGTCACTGAAACGCATTTTTCTAATAAATACAAAAATGTGTATAATACAATAATAACAAAATTTACTAATTACTTCTCATATAAAAATTATAAAGAATACATAATATGTAATAGAGAAAGACAATAGTAAATGACAGACGATTTTACAAGTGTTCCACATGTAATTGTAATATATAATTATAATGAATGATTGCAAAATAATTGAATTTAAATACTTTAATATATAACACGCGCTATTACCGTATACATGTACGCCACAAGTATATAAAAACAGTGAAAACATGAAACAAAACAAACATGCATAGAAGCAGACGATGTGACAAACGTAAACGTAAAGTTATGGATTGACCATCTATCCCATGATTACAAATTAGTTACATTATTAATTTTTTATTTACTGTGTTATGGTACAAATTTATTTTCGCCTAAAAGCTATAAAATATGGCTCGCAAAAATACAATACAAATTTTATAACCGTACAGATAATTTTGAAATAACAACAAGTGATGAATTTTATGAATAGGTAGAGATATTTGGAAAAAGTCAATATCCGTTAGAAAATGCAGATACACTATTTGTCACTGTAAGATTATGAATGTATCTTCTTAGAAGTCTTATTCTATATCGACGGTGAAGTACCAACAACTCGTAACTAACAAAATTAAAAAAATTACAGGAACTAATAAAAACGGTTCATTCTTTGTCCAGTTAAGACAAGAATAATTGAATTGTATTTATTTATGGCATATTACAATAATGATAACTTAAGCTTTAATTTCTATGTTGTGTTATTTTATTACGTGACAATGTAGTAGGTATTTAGTTAGATAGAAGTTATTAACTTGCATTACCTTGTTTATTTCCTTAATATGATTGTATTTATAAGATAATGGGTCTATCAAAACAGTAGACGTATGTTCACTTAGGACCTTTAATTTTATAATTAGCAAAAATAAAACTGATTAACTAAGGGCAACTTAACCAACCAATATCAACCATTAGCGTATTACCATGCTCTGATACTTCTTTGTAATAGTTACAGTCACCGCATGCTTTACAGTAATATTTAACAAGGCATTTGCCATTGCCAGTATTCATATTTGGATACATTAACTTGATGGCTCCTGTGTAAATAATCCCTAATCACAGTTTTTTTTTTTCACTCTTTTTCGTTTTCTAAATTAACTTGATAAATACTATTAACTTTGTTAAGTTCAGAGTGTTTAAGTAATGGTAGTAAATGAATAAAAATGGATATCGATTCAAATTTTTCATCGTAAATTCTTTTACATGTGGCTTTATTAATCATCACACTGACACTACTAATCTGTACTCATAATGTCACAACTATCAACATCAGTTTGTACAGGAGATATTTTCCCAATGCAATTTAATGCACTTGCAGCGAGAAGTAGTTTTCTTTAAACTGTGCGAATAGCCCATTTAAATGCAGCGACACTAAATAGTCAATTCCTGGAAAAATATCAGTTTGGAGTTGTTGGCACTTCACTGTCGATATGTTTAATGAAATCTTATTTTAATGAAATCGTTGAATTTATACAATATAATATCTCGATTACTTAATCCAATGGAAAATTAAAACATTTTCTTTATATCTAAATAAAATAATATTGTATCTTTCTGAGCCACAGCCACATTGAAAAATAGAAAAGACGTGAAGATGAAAATACAAAAAAAAACTAAAAATACTGCAAAAAAATTAACAACCGCTACGCAGAAAACGTGGCCAGATAATGCATTTTGTGCTGTAAATGTATCAAACACTGCCCGCAGGGTGCAGGGATATATTGCTAGAGATGTCATTGGATGTAACCAAAAATAGTCTTACATAAAAAATAACTACAGGAACTAACTGTTATTCAAGAAAACTATCTCAATCCCGTATGAGCCCCATTAAGACAATAAAGTAACGGTTTGTATAATGCATACTTTACTTTTATTGCCAGTTGGGCATTTAAGGCAGACTCGCGCGCAATAATATATTGTCTATTGTCCTAGCACCCGCTCGAGGCTAGCAAATAAGGCAGGTTCTACGAATATTCGTAATTTTCCTGGCATTCTTAAATTAAGATGGATCATTTGAAAGATTCGAGTGGACCATCGCAAGCAATATACCGCTTCCCCGTGCGGTGCGCGACGGGCGTATGCAGAGGCGCATTTACCTGCGAGCCCATGATGGCGTCGATCTCGTGCTGCAGCGTGGCGACGCGCTGCTCCGCGGAGTCCAGCTGTGCCTGCTTGCGCACGTCGGGCACCTTTAGCAGCTCGTCTACGGGTGACAAATCGACCGTTGGAAATCCAGCTTACAGTGGAAACGAACGCTATGCTGATGCAATCATCGAAAAACAATAGACTCCGTTCAGTCTAAAAATGCACGCCCGACTGGTGAGACACTTGCGATATTCGGTATACCTAATAGATCAGATTATTTAAATGTAAATATCAATTAACTATTACTTGACTTTAAGAGTAAGTTAACTAATTATGCTGGTCCAAACTTTCTGCTCATTCGGTGAAATGAAAAACATTAGATGTTGCCTTTAATCCTCTATCCTTTCCTTAAAAAGTAAAAAGAATACATGTAGAAGGCAATAAAGACGCTACGTACTCCTCAGATCTCTGATGTATTTTTGCTCTTGTTCCAACATCAGTCGCACCGTATGAGCCTTAGACACCTCCAACTGGCGTTGCTTCTCTTGCTGTAACCAAAACAAACACAATATTATTATTATATAAACAACTTAATTATCTTTCACTTATTCTCGAATTACCAAACTTATATATATCCTAAGGGTTGAATTTTAATAAAACGCCAGCAATACTGATTCCGTACGCCGCTAATCGTCTGCAAGTCTACTTTAGCGGGTTTATTTGTATTTTGTTTTAAAGCTAAATTACTGTCATCGTTTATTAGTAAGCCATATTTTCATCATTTGTTCTGGACGTTGTACAAATAGAGTATTATCTGAAAATGTAACACGGGTTTAAATGTATCTCTCTCCGAACATTATGAATGAAATTTACATAGTTACAGAAGCAAGTAAACCTACAATTCGGTCGCCCTGCTATGGTTCCCTTCAACCCGGCGGCACCCGGAAGGTGAATGTTTTCACTGACTTGACTGGCCCGTTGGCGCACTTAGCAATGAATCTACTTTCCGCTCCAGAGTTCCCGTATCAAGTCTGGGTGTATTATCTATATTTATGAATGTATATATTTATACATAAAAATGTGTATTACAGGCGTTTGTTACCTGTAACTCACACAATTCAGTTGTCTACCTTAGCAACAGAAGTCCGTGTGTCAAATAGTCCTGTATATTTATTTATTTTTATTTTAATCCGAGGAATGCTAACAAATCCAGTGTCTCGTTAAATATAAAACAATGGTGCAATATACTCACATTGACCGGCACGGGGGCGGTGATGGGCGTCTTATGTCGGGAGCTGTTCTGCTGCACCGTTAGCACGGTGCTGGGGTGCGCTGGAATATTTTCAAATTTCTTTAATACACACATCAGCAAGATTAGCGGAAGATAAGGAAAGGGGCGAATATGAAATAGTTAGTTTTATTTTTAAAGAAATAATAATTACACATGAAACAACAAATTAGTAACATGTTTTCCATTCCTTTGCAACATTATACTTAAAGTTTATTGAAAAAAGAAAATAAAGAAATGCATTCTTTTTTTAGATTTGGTAATGTCAGAGAAATAAACGGATATTTTAGATTTTGTGGCGGTTTGCAATTAATTAATTGAATTTTTAATGTCTTGTGACTGGTTCTGTTTAATGTTTCCATGCGTCTGGGCATGCTGCGAATGATTTCTTGAGACAATCTCAGCTATTTTTCAAGTAAAGTCACATTTCGCCCCGATTGGTTAAGAAGTGGCATTCTTGATTTGACACTCCTCTTTAGTAAGTACCAAACGCATTCCATTGGATTCATGTCTGGGGACAGTGCTGGCTCATCCATCACCGTTACACTTACAAATTTTAGGTGTCCCTGTACTGAAAGAGCACTGTGAGCCCGAGCATTATCCTGCATTAGAAGGAAGTCGTTACCAATACTGGGGACAAATGGCACAACATGTTCCATTTTCAAATTAGACCTAAAATTACATACCTACTTGCCTAGGTAAATAATTAGAATTAAGGTGGATTTACATCAGCCGAGCGAAGGCTCATTGTACTCAAACTCTATCAAGTTCATTAGGTTAAACAGACATAGAGCATTTTTTCCTTGTTCTGTCTGTGTTCACAAAGATTATTTAAATATTCTAAGAATGCTCCCTCGCTTGATATAAACGGCACAAGAGCGTCCAAACAATTGTTTTGAGCGTTTTTATGTGTTCGCACCGTTCTTTGATAATCAATATAATATTTAAACGGTTGTAAAGACTACGCCTTCCAGTACAAGAATTTATTAATATTATTTTTTTTTCGTTTTGGCTCAATAGGGTAGTTTCCACTAAAAGAAAAGCTTATACATTTTTCTTCCGGCTTGTTGACATACGTTTAAATATTTACAAAATTGAATTAATAAAATATGTTAGATTGCTTAATATTTTGAAAATATAAATCAGTTGAATAAAAGACATAAATCACGTGACTCCAAACAGCAATCTGAGCGCGTGACGTCACTGCGTGTCAAACAAATTGTCGTTCCTAACTCCAATCCCCCTCAAGTACGGCTGTTTGTTTAACACGTCGTTACGTCATACAAGACGCCAGAGACGCCAGCCAAAGCGTTTTGCCACTAAAATTTATGTGGATTTATACAAAACGCAAAAATAACTAGATGAAAGTCTATTTTCTGCTGAAATATTTATATTTTAGATTTACTTGACTACTAGGCATAATAATAACTAGTTTCTAAAAATAGTCAACTAGCCTATTAACTGATTAGGCGCAAAATATTTTGCTAGTATCACGTAACGTAGAGAAGACACGAAGTCTAGTTGGAAAATTTTGAAAATAATATCATAACGATAACAAATGATGAAAATTAGTTGGAGAAAATTTTAAATCGAAACTAAGTTGGATTATATCTATTAAAAGCACTACCAACCACACAATTGTCATGAATGAGCAATAAACATTCGTCTAAATATCTATTGTAGAATTCTAGTCTTTGGTTCTACTTCTTAGTTTAATTTTTTGTTCGTTGATATTTTCGCGTGAACGCTAAGAACAATCGTTTACACTAAAAGAACGGGAAAGAATGCTCTTGTTCTAGCTCTAGCTGTATGTTCGTTTGGTAATCCACCCTTAGAACTAGCATCTTTGTGAACGCAGACACATCATCGAAAGAATGCTTTACGTCTGTTTAAACTAGAGGAATTTGGTAGAGTAGGTAGGAGTTAGGAGCATTTGTACAAATGCTCATTCTACCTATGTGTAATGTAATGTAAATCGGCCTTTACTCTTTAGGCTCTAACTCAAGTTAAATAGAACACCAAGAATAACAGTAGAACATTTATTTACACGAAAGCTCCAAAAAAGTCAAATAAATGTTGTGATGATGTATCTCGACAAACACAAAGCAATAGATTGCGCTCACCTCTGATCATGTGCACGACTTGTTGGTGCGTGTGCTGATGTACGGGCACGGAGTCCACCCGTAGGATCCTGTCGCCGGCCCGAAGACCCGCGCGCCACGCGGCGCCGTGCTCTTTCACCGACTGCACGTACACCGGATTATCGCCTGTAATTTTCAATGCGTCCTGTGTTTAATGGCTAATTAAAATAAGGCCTAAGTATGAGTATAAAAGCTAAAAGAAATGTACCACATAATGTCTGTCGCGGCCCGAAACTGGTCCAGATTAGCTTCAGACCGTAGAGTGGTACAAACGGGGAGAGGCCCCCACTGCTTATACCTAGCAGTGGTGGCGAAAAGACTATGGATGATGATGATGATAGGAGCTTAATAGAGGATTTTTTATAGGTTAGAAAACGTATACCATTTTACGTGCCTTACGTGCAAATACATTAAATACTGGAATAGACGACTTTTTTATTTGTCGTGACATGAGTAAAAAGAATTACGGCACAATACTGGATGAAACGGAAGGATACTTTATTTGTTGAAGGTATTGCTATTCCAGCAACAGCCGCTATTGTATTACGCGAAGTTGTATTAAAAGATAAAGCAACGCCAGTAAAATGATTTGTGAAGATATGGCCGAAGCTTTGAAAGTACCGTCTTTTTTTGTTTAGGGAAGTACGATGTGAAATTTAAGACATTAACATAAGGGGAAAGTAACGAGTGACTTTTTTTAAAACTTTTGCGTTGTGTGTAATTTTACTTTTCATATTACATCTAAAGTTTGGAATGTCCATGTTTACATACGAGTAGATGTTTATTTAGTAAATATTGAATTCAACGTAATGGTATAAATATATCACTGTTTTTTTTTTAAATCCATCAATTTCCTTAGTGAAGTCGGTGCCAAGAACGAAGATAATAAAAATAATATTTAAACCCAAGATAACAAAAAATACCTTTACTTCTAGAATAACACACACGGGATATAGAGGAGCACCCCATGGCCGGGCACCGACACAACACATCCGTAGGTGTCAAGTACGTCTTATGACAATTACCTATTATTTTTTGATTTTTGAGGTCGGTTTCATTTTTTAATTAAAAATAACCTATAATAGCCTTATAACTGACAGGTAACATGTTGTAAGGTGCCATTGAATATCAGAAAATGCATGTAAACCTACGAGTAGATATGCGGTTACATAAGCTGTGTGAAATGGTTTAGACTGAACAATCAATCACCTGTTTCTTACGTATGAATAATATATGTACTTAGCAAGTGTACATATTTTGTGTAATGTCTTCAATTAAAAAAAATATGATTACAAAATAAGAAAGTACAATATTCATGAGTAGCAAAATATGATGTTGGACATTTTTTCAACCTTTCTCCCATAAAAAAGTTTTCTCCTTATTTTATTCTCCGTACTATATTAGTAGCATAAATGTTACAAACGTGAATAATAGAATGTTGCCAACTCAAAATAAATATGGTTGCGTTATGCTGGAGCCAGACATAGCTTCATTTGAATGATCATTTCAATGATCAGGTAGTGTGGCAGGGAACTTTGTGAAATTTCACAAAGTTTTGTAGTACTTTGTAGACTTCTAGGTCAAAAATGTACAAACACTTTGTGATGTGTGTGGCTCCGGTATTATGAATGGGTACTTATTTGCCAACATCAAGAATTTTATTTTATTTTATCAGCTTCGAACAATTCTATCATTACCTAGTGTTCCAGTCAGTGTATCCTTGCTCAGGTAGACCAGGAAGATTGTTCCACGTGTTGATGGAATATTTTCTAGAAACGTTCCGTAATTCTATCTCCACTTCGTCTTGCCTCGGCGCGTAAAACTGAAAATAAGTTTATTTTTATAATTTGCTCTGAGGTTGTATATTTCAAATTTTACTTTTACACGGTCCACATCGCGAAGCGTTTGGGGAGTGCTCTACTCTCGCTTCAACAGAATCGAACAACTGCCTGGACTAAAAATGACTCCTTTGGCATCTTATTTTATTCAGTGTATGAAAAAACTGATTAAAAAATATTTTTTTCGACGTCCGTATGATTGTGTGTGTGTGGATCTGGCACAATCACATTAGGAGAAGTCAACGTACTAGCTCAATTTTTTTATTAGCTTCAGAATTACGGCGTGCTGGTTCGTATTGAAATTCGGTGTCGTTTATTTATAATTATTGAAAAACTATTTTTTTTTTGTACATACCCTCTAGCGGAATATTAAAGTACTATTTTCTGTTATTTTTAGTATGGAACTCCTCCTAAGAGACGGCGTTTAATTCGAACGCATAGTTCGTAATATTAAAAAAATAAAGAATGCGTGCACTTTGGATTTTTCCATCAATATTTATACTTTATTTAATCATCTATTTGCTATTTTATGTAAACAAAGTGTAAACTTTATTTTCTCTAACACGTGCTATTTTATTTTCTACTTCTAGTTATTAGTTTGGTCTCAAAAACTAGTTGTTTAAAAATTACATTTGTATATTTAGGAATATATTCGAGTTTTTTTGTGTACGTATCTATACTAATATAAAAAGCTGAAGAGTTTGTTTTTCGGTTACTTAAACGCTCTAATCTCGGAACCAACTTGTCCGATTTAAAAAATTCTTTCAGTGTTAGATATCGATCGACGAAGGCTATATATATCATCGCATTAAAAGTTTTTCATCTAATTTTACGCGAAGTCGCGGGTAAAAACTAGTATTTTATAAAAAGGTATATATAATGAAGACATCAATATTATATTCAAGATTTTTCGTTCATTTATAGATTTTAAAAATTTTATGAATAGAATGACATTTGAACTCCAATTTTTTGCCGTATTGTTCTTTTGATCAGTATTTATTTTTAACGACCATTGTGGACGGAAGAAGACAATTTAAAAGTGTAATTTTACTTGTCAGTGTCAATTTAGGCGGGAAACGTCTTTTGAAGATGGTTACTAGATAAAAGAACCACAGACAAAAAACGACAGTTAAAATGGCAGTTATCTCGATTATGAGCTAAAATTTTACTACTTAATTTAAAAACCATTTTAGTGCCTCGGTACTTTGCATATATTTAACCCCCGACGCAAAAAGATGGCTATTATAAGTTTGACGTGTCTGCCTGTGTGTGTGTGCACGAGCGCGCGTGCGTGCTTGCGAGTGCGTGTGTATACACACACGCACTCGCAAGCACGCTCGTGTGAGTGTGTAAGAGTGCGTGTGTATGTGTGTATTTGTCTGCTGTGCCATCATAGCTTCCGGACGGATGAAGCGATTTCAATTTAGTGTTTTTTGGGATTAGAGCTAAATTATGTTCTTAGACATGTTTGCTGATAATCGGTTGAGCCGTTTAAAATTTGTGGGGGACGAGAGTGCGGAACTCAAATAACGATAGGAAGCAAATATATACGAGTGGTGTATCAAATGAAAAGGTTTGATTTGTGTATTACAAAATTTGGTATTTGAACAAAGATGCTCCACCCCTTTTATGGCGTAGGGGATATTTTTATTGAATTCAACGAATATACCGAGAAGAGTATCGGGGTTTTTTAAATTTCGAATTTAATGTTATAGTATTTTTAAATATTCTTTTGAGCTTTCCTTTTTTTCTTCTTTCTTAACCTTTTTTTGACCTTTGACCTTCCCAGCCATGAATTACAGCTTGAAACATACCTAATTTAGGCCACATATCGACACCAGCGAGATCTCTCGGACCTACCTAATTTCTTGGCGGACCATCTATGAACAGCTAGGAATAAACACACAAAATTTTCTCCAAATCGGTCCAACGGCTTAGAAGGAGTAGGGTGGCAAATGCGCGTACAGTCGATTATTAAATAGATTTAATTGTGCAGTGTTTTATTATTTTTATTCATCAGTTTTATTTTATCTACATATGATATAAAGCCTAGGAGCAATTTCACAACACCTTTCTCAACTTGAGCAGTTTTATATAGGTTCATTAAACTGGTAACAACTACGAAAAATATATTCTGTTAAAGTGCTCCGATATGGACAATGTTACCTACTGGAAATGAACACAGCTTGTCATATAACTTAAAAATTTATTTAGAACTTAATTAACTTAATTCTAAGATATAAAATGTAATTATTATTAAAGTAACTAAAACAATTTTAAAAATACTTCTACAGGAACTAACTTAATTTGATTTTTAAAGTAGGTCAAAGAACTAGAAAATCTGTTACAATAGTTTCTATAGTATTTAACAAAGAAGGTATTCGGAATATCAGCGCGTGTTGGCCTATATTAGTTAGATATAAACTTTAGTCTGACTGCCTCGTCATATTTTTAAATGTTTTGTTTTCAGATATATTTTAAAACATAATTAATACGACGAAAAATATATTAAAAGAATAATAACAAACTTAATGCAAACAGGAAAACCAAAAGCAATTGTAAAATGAAGAAAAACCCATTATTATAACGAATAGTTTCTTATTAGAAACTATTCGTTTTGTTATTACTTGGTGCTTCAGTTAAAAAGGGCACCACCTCAGCATAATGCTGTAAGATTTATTTTGTAGCGCTGATGTTCAGGCGCGCCCAATTCACCGGTGAAGTCACAAACAAAACCAACTAAAACATAAGATACTTATGTGTAATAAAGAATAACGGTAACGCATCTTATGCGTAACTCCTGATGCATTGTTATTGCTAATAATATATTTTAGTTCAATTCTAAATTATATCATTGTTATTCTAGTGTCTTAATATAATAAAGATTTTTAAATAAGTTTGTAGTGGGCAAGGTGTGCATAAGTATTTAAGTTTTTTTGGCCTTATTAAATAACAATAAAAAATATCAGGTACCCAGTCATATATCCGTCGTTTAGGTGTTCAGCGAAATACACATCTACCAAAGAATTATACAATATAAACATAAGGTTTACAATATTGGCAGGGGAACAAATAAAAGAACAAGTACAAATTATTTCAACTAAAATACTTACAGGACATGAATAGAGGGTGTTCACTTTTTGGAATTTGAACCACCAGTGGAAGTTCCGTCCAAATCGGTTTGGCCGGTTAAAAGAGACGGACGGATAAAAATCTTTTAACTTGTGTTTTTACTAAAGGTATCTTATATAATTAGGCTCATATGAAGTAAGAAAAAAAAATTAGGACGTTACAAGCAGACCGCTCAATTTTATTTAAATATGTATAGATTATAAAATAGATAAATACTGTAAATCACCGTATAATACGGTAGATTTATTCCGCGTTATAGGAAAACGCGTTGTAGGAGTATTCTAAGGCTAGTTTGCTCCTTTTAACATAAAAAAAAAAATAGCCAGTATCTTTTTGATCCAGTGCATGCTGTTTATATAGATCTTGATAGAAGTTAGAAAAAGTAACAGCAAGGTGAGAATTTACAATACATATATAAAAATAACAACTTTAAGAAAATAAAATAATAAACAATACTTTTTATATTTATTTATTATGTAGCTACACTCCGCGATTTCGGATGGTTTCAGTACTTTTGTAAATTTTGAAGGTTTCATCTTTTTTGCTCGAAACTCTAGTTATTCAAAACTTTCGGTACCATTTTACGAAAATTGCGTGAACGGAGGAGGTTGAAATTTGTCCAGTTACAATATATATATATATAGAGGAGGGTCTATAAGCGATTCTATTTTTATAAAATATATATTAGTATTACATTAAATTATGAAAATATAACTTCAATTTTAGCGTGATGATATATAGCCTTCCTCGATAAATGGGTTATCTAACACTGAAATAGTTTTTCAAATCGGAGCAGTAGTTCCTGAGATCATTGCGTTGAAGTAAAGAAACAAACAGACTCTACAGCTTTATATATTAGATTTATATATATTAGATTAAAATATTACTATCTTCAAACGCCAAGTCCGTTCAGATGATATTATAGTTACGTTAATAGTGATACAATCCAATGAAAGTGCTATGTAGGTAAAAGACAGTCAGTAAGTTTTTGCAAGAATTACATTTAAACTACTTAACGTTGCAGACAGGATTACTAAAGCATACAATTTTCACTCTTATGATTAGTATTTCCTTTCAAATCTTTGTATAGATATTTTCGTAATTCTATCTTGCTTCTTTAATGCCTATATTAACCCAAAAACGTTTTTTATATAATGTTCGTTCTTATTTAAACTAAATACACACTAAATTATAATGTCAAAATGTACCAGTAATGATAAATATAAATAAATAAATAATATATACTAGACTATATGACACACGGACGTCTGTTCATAAGGTAGACAAGTTAATACCTGTGTTATAGGTAATAGACGCCTGTTATACACAAAGATTTTTTTAGAAATGTATAAATACATACATATAGATAATACATCCAGATTCGAGGCGGGAATCGAACCCACGACCCCTTTATATTTAAGATCTAGCAAATAAAACAAAGCAAGCGAATTGAAAAGCCTTCAGCTCTTTCTCAGTTTTAGCGAGCTTAGCGAACAACGATGCATTTTTATATACAAGGACTACTATTTCTTGGACCAGGGGTCGGCAATCTGCGGTTCGCGGTTCATCTGCGGCTCTTAGGATGTGAAGCTGTGGCTCTTTAATCCATACGAAAATATGTGATTATCTAATAATTCCCTAATTTGTTTTAAAAAAACATTACTTATATACGGATATAGTTTTTTTTTTATCAAAAACAGTATTTATGCGACTACTATTTATTGTTGGCATGAAAAAAATTTGTTGCTCTTTAAAATTATAAAAAATACTATGTAAGTAAACCTATTTTAAAATTTTAAGTGATTTTTTTCTATTTGAAATACATATTAATTTAAAAAAATGCAGTTTTATTGAATTAAACCGGAGCTAGACATAGCTTCATTTGTATGATGATGTAGTTTGGCCGGGGACTTTGTGTAGCTGCATAAGGTTTTGTAGAACTTGGTAGTCTTCAAGGACAAAAATGTACAAACACTATGTCTGGCTCCAGCATTAGAAATATATAAGATCATTTTTTTTTTGTTAAAGTTGTCGATTTGCCTCTAACCTTTAATAAAAGATTATCCTGTCATTGTGTAAATTATCTGTTTCATAATAAAAACAATGCTATTAAAGGAAAAAATATATCTATATATTTTGCATGAATCCCCCAGTCATTAGTTAATAGATATATGTAAATGAGAGAGTCATAATCATTCTTTCACGCTATCGATGTCCTGCATACAATTAGTGGGAGTAAAAGAAATTAACGAGATATTTCTATTAATGAACCTTTCCTATTAGAGAACGAAATGTAAATAAAAACGGCCAAAACAAAACAAACAAGTGAAGACTAGTAAAGAATTATAGAACATTGCATTTTGATGCCACGACACTGTATGAGGTCTTCTTTATGATTTTTTTAAATGCAAATATAGAAAGTCCTTTTTAAGGGCCACATACTAAGAGGGGTTCCGTTTCCCTTCCATTTCCTTTTCGCTTTCGCTCTGCCATTCCTTTTCTATTATACAAACCTTGTCCTAACAATAATGAGCACAACAAAGAAAAAATTATCCAAGTTGGTGCAGTCCTTCGGAAGTTATGCACGTGCATATATTTCAGCTACTCATTTTTATTTGCGACTATAAATTGAGATGTAAGCTATCCTATCTCTCAAGTTGGATCAAACTGCACGCGGTGTGCAAATTTTATTAAAATCGGTTAAGTAGTTTAGGAGTCCGTTGTGGACAAACAACGTGACGCGTAATTTATATATACATATAAAGATATAGACATCGTTGCAATGTTCGTTATCGATTACACTTTATTACCTTTTAGAGATCTACACAGTTCAATTACGGACTCTTTTTCTATATGACGTTATCTTGTTTTATAATGATTAAGTTAATTATGATATGGTGGTTCAAATCTGTCTGTCTGTTTGTTCTAGATAACCTCTGAAACGGCTGAAGCGATGTCGACGAGACTTTTACTGACGGATAGCTAATATTGCAAAGGGGCAACATAGGCTACAATAGTTTTTTAAAAACAATTAATGTTTCCCCCAAAAAAAAAAAAAAAATTAAAACTCAAAATTTAATAAAATCATTGAACTCAAGTCATCAATGTCGAGGGTAACAGCTAGTTTTTAACCGTCGCTTCTGGGTGTAGGTTTAGGAGCGCGTTCTTTATAGTGATCGCTAACACTCACCTTCACTGCCAGTGTTCCCTCCCCTGCCAAATCTGGTATGATCCTACTAGTGCGGCTTTAGATGTCCTTTCCAATGATGAAAACCAAAATATTATTGTTATTATATTATTGCAAAACATGTCGAGTTCCTGTGATTTAAGGAACAAACTTGTAAAATATATAGTTCCTAAGAAAATCGCAGGGATGGTGGTCACACTACAGTAATAAGGATTTCTCAAGCGATTCGAAAAGAATTTAGTAGTAACCGCGAGAATTCATTACGGAGACAGTTGAGTAATGAGCAGGTAATACCTATTTTTTATATCATAATTAACGCTTAAGTAGGCATGTGATTTACTCGACATTATTCACAACAAATTAAATTTAATTATAAGGTTTTATATAACGCCAAAAATCCGTCCGTCCCTTCGTTGCGCGGACACGACAGAATTCACGAATTTTAATTTGGGTACAAAATTTTAAGTGGTACTTTTTCTCGATACGGTCGGTCGATGTCGCGGGACCAACATGTCTTGGGAAATATGTAAAGTGACTGTGCGTGTTTATTTTTTTTTATAATGATATTAATCATACGTTTTTATTACACAATCAATAATATATTAACAACGTTCTAATGCGATTTTTTTAAGTGAAAACTTTTTTAGGTTATTGGGCATTTTTTGATATGGGAAAAACCATTGAATTCACGTCATCGTCACCGAACGTTTAACTTTGACTTTAACGTCACCGTAACCAACACCTCTGACGGTTTGTTTGTACTTCTGTTAGGACTCCCGAAGTGCCAATGTTGGAGTTCTTTATTTCTAGCATTTAATTAATCCATATTATTTCACCACCAAGGTAGGAGCGGACATTTTGATAAACTTGTGGGTTTTTAATAATTTTTTTGTGAATTGTGAATCAAAAATCAGAATTTTTCATTTGAGTCCATTTTAACTTTGGAGATTCCATATATCATTTACTTTTATTATAAAAAAAGAATAGAGATCTTTGTATTCTATAATTATCTGCTACTGTGAATCAGTCAACATATTATTCGTAGAAGAAAATATTAGTTTCATTGGGAAAACATTATTTTTTATTAAAAACTTTGTAAAGGATAAGGCGTTGTCCTAATAGAACGCTAATGCGCGATGTGCGATCTTAGTTCGTACGAACGTGCGTCAAACATACTGATGTCTAAGAAACGATGGAGTTCGATGTAATCGTGCAAATTCAATTAGGATACATGTTACACGTCTATGAGTGATCGCACATTCGTACAAACTAAGGTCAGGACGACGCCGAAACTAAGTATCCTGCCCATACAAAGTAGATATTCTCAGATACCTAGGTGTTTTAATAGAGCTATTCATTGTAAGAAGCATAGTGACACTAAAACCTACAAGTAAATAGCTACAAAATAATGAGGTTTTAACTGACTTCACTAAGCAAGTGTGAGGTTCTAGGGTTTGATGTCCACTTTAATATGAAATCCCATGGCGTAATATGACAGCTTAGGTGAAAAATGTTTCACATTTACTGACTTTATATGACATGAAATTATGAAACGACTAGCTCTTTCGTTCGTGTAAAATTAAACTTGCGAGAACCCTTAGACCTTTTTAATTTGGCCTTATTGGAAAATTCGTTCTTAGCGGTATCTACTAACTATAAGTTACCTCCTTGCACAATTTAATCTTTGTACGTCTTGCGGTTTTTTAGATTTCGTGAGTGGTGACTTTTCGCTTTTATATACATATATCTATTTTAATATATAAAACTGAAGAGTCTGTTTGTTTGTTTACTTGAACGTGCTAATCTCAGGAACTATTGGTCCGATTTTAAAAATACTTTCAGTGTTAGATAGCCCATTTATCGAGTAAGGCTATAGGTATAAATTTTTAACCTAATTTTAGGCGGATGAAGTTGCTGGTAATAACTAGTAGTTAATAAAACATACAGTAACTTAACTAAAATCGATCCAATCAATTAGAGGTTCAGGAGTGGAATACATACACCAAATCGCATATAACTTACTGGTCCAAAACAATGGAAGTTATTTAAAATGGCCGAAACAAAACACACCCACAACATCAGGTTGGGGACACGTTAAATCTGTTGTTTTTTCTGTCTACCGGTATTCCGGGGACCGTGTCACATTAACCCGCCACGCATAGTTCGCTGCGTTAGGCTGTGTAACGCTACTGCGACAAGGTGGTAATCGTTGTCCGGTGTCGATCTCAAAATCCGGTAGCTAAAAGTAATTTGTGAAATTACTTTCTTAGAATTGGAGTCAATTAAGGCACGGCCGACCAGTTTCGGATAAGCGTTAAGTCGCTTTTATATTCGCTATCTCTCTGTAATAATTATGTGTGAGTTTGTTTTAACGCAATTTTTGGTATGTCATATTTGTTTTTAAGCGATATTTTATTAGCTTGGCGTCGTTTCTGTGCAATGAAATATATTATGTAATTTTAATTAATTATATATAAGTTACTTTCTTAGATTTGGAGTAATTAAGGCATGGTCAACCAGTTTTGGATAAGCGTAAATTCGCTTTTATTTTCGCGATTGCGAAGAAGCAGAGAGATTTCTCTGAAATGTGTGTTTGTTTTAACGTGATTTTTCTTATCGTCATAATAAATAACTTTGCTTTTTTCAATATAATATAAAATATTTATAATACATAATTCACAATCGTACTGCTAGCTAAGAATTTTAATCTGTGTCTTCTGCGTAACTGTCAAATACACTTTTTTAATCATTTATTTGTCGAAAAATCCATGATTAAAAAGTCTTTGACAGTCAAACTTTAACTGTCAAGGACTCTGAAATATTCTTTGTTAATTAAGGCAGGCCTTCGAATGCCGGAGCCGAATATAGCTTCATTTGAATGATCATTTCAGTGATCATGTAGTGTGGCCGGGAACTTTATTTCTTGTTGACTTTGTGTAACTGTAGAAAGTTTTGTAGTACTTTGTGGACTTCAAGGATAAAAATGTACAAAAACTTTGAGGCATGTCTGGCTCCGTTAGAAAATATACGTCATTAAATATCTAGCATCTATTTTCAGCAATGGTTTTTCATGTAAGTTTATTCTTTAATTAATTTAAATATGGTCGGTAACTATTTTTATTACTTAAAAAAGCAAAAAATTAAATACTATTCTTCACTTCAATAAAGTTATGTAAAATAATTGACATAATACGGGAATTTATTAGGCTCAAATAACAAGTATTAATGACGTTTTGTCTCTTTTCTTCACGCTTGTATTACACTTTTTCGTCAGTAATCGTAAGTAGAAACTTCGCTAGAGTGAGTAGGTTTGTATGGAGATTTTAAGCGTTTGTACTGCGGTCGTCGTTATCAGTACAGCGCCATCTAGTTTGCTTTGGTGTGGCATTTTCCACTCAACATCATTGCCATCTCGTTATGTAGTGGCGGCTACAACTAAAATAAGTCTTATAATCTATAATAAGGATTATAATCTCCAGCTTCCAGACGAATAATTCTCGTAACCTTTTTTTTTAATATATAACATTTTTTTTAATACTTTAGTTTTCTTTCTGCACCCTACGCTGCGGCCCAACATAATTCATGGACGGAGAAAATCAAATACAATATTAATCGATTCGACAACTTCCGACGTGTTACGTTAACTTGCTAAATTCATAGGTCGTACAGCTTCTTGCTGGACGAATTCAATGCTTTTTCAACCGACTTCAAAAAAGGGATGTTAATCATTTATTTGTCGTAAAATCCATAATACATGCATTTAGCCATTTCTGACGTACAACAAAACAGTATAGTAGGAAGTATTACAATAAAAATTTTAATTTTTCAATTTAAACGTACCTACGTTTTGTTACCTCCGAATTTTCGACTGAGTGAATCAATTTCGATAATTCTTTTTTATTTGAAAGCTGGTGCTTGCCTTGCTTTGCGGGCCTATTAAAATGTGGTCCAGTTCTGAAAAAAATAACCCCCGGAGCAGAAGGCAGGATCACTGCCCACTGCGCCAATAAGCTAATCAATAATAAGCAGTTAATAGAAACAAAGTTTTGAAAGATAAAGGTTAAAAAAAAATTAATGACGAAAGTTTAATGTTTGATAATTTTAATTTGAGATGGAACTACTAATTATTTTTCAAAATGATCGAACTTGAATTTATGATTGATTTTCCTTTTAACTAAGTAAAAGGGTTTTTAATGCAAATTAAAAGTAATTTTGTAATAATATTTACTCTTTGAAAAAAAAATGACATTCAATTTATGAATCGCATGATACAAGAATACAATTATAAATAAAAATGGTTTATACTCTCTCAGATGAAAATACTGGTGTCTTTTAGTTAATAAACAATTATTAAATATTGATGCCACCACTGAATAATATGGTAAAGTCATTTAACTGTAATTTTATTGCATATTCTAATACTACAGGTTTAGTTACATGTGTCAGATTTTTTGTGTGTAACAAAGTTATAAAAAAAATATTTTATTCAGTAGAAGGTTTTTTGTACATGAATTAACAACTTTATTAAATTTAATATATTTAAACATATACATAACTAGTAGGGGAACATAAAAAAAATACCCTTCATTTGATATATACTACAATAACTAATATTTTTTTAAAACACAGTTGGCATAAGTTGGTAGGTCTAAGGAAAACAAGAATTTGCTTGAGTTTCGTTTCATTGTTGTTAAGTTTACGAAATTTCATAATAGATGGCGGTAAAAATTCAAGATACCGTTGTATTCAAGTTTTCCTTTATATATGTACATAATATGCGAAGAACAAAATATAAATTCATGTTAGGGCAATGGACAATAATGATAAATATACCTTTAGAAGTTTATAGAGGTTTTAATATGGTCCTTCGAGCCGGACCATATTAAAACCACTATAAATATAAATATATTGTATATAAAACACTTTTTTCTTCTCTAAATGATAAAGACATGTCACAATTAGGTAATAGAGTAAAACAATTAGACACAATTACTAACTTGAGACAGCATGCTTTTTTAAAAGAAATAACCACGACTCATATTCTTCTAAAAACATTAATATTTCTGCCGAAATTTCTACCACGTACGTAAAAATGACTTCCCTTTCTGTGTGCCAATTTTCTCTCTGCAATGCAATATTAATATTTTTTACATAAAATACTGACCAATTTTTGGCTCGACAAAGTACTGTGCCGGTAAAGTTACAAAAATATTCAATACAGTCGTAGAATTGTTACGTTTCAAGATACTACGTTTTAGAAGATTATTACATACTTCTCAAGATAGATGCACTTGAAATGTGGTGCTGGAGGAAAATGCTTGGCATATCCTGGACAGAATTTCGCACTAACCAATATAAGAATATGCATATACCAGTAAAGTTTCTACTTTAAATAATTTATACAAGTACAGGAGCAGTAAAAAAAAAAAAAAATAATACATACAAAAAATAAATACAAAAAAAAAATATAAAATACATACATACAAAATGTCCCACACAGGGATCCTGACTTCTAACAGATCTTGACTTTGTGCGCGTAAAATTTGATAACAAAAGTAGATTCAATTTTAGCGTGATGATATTATAGCCTTCGTCGATACATGGGCTATCTACTACTGAAAGAATTTTTTTAGTCGGACCAGTAGTTCCTGAGATTAGCGCGTTCAAGCAAACAAAGTCTTCAGCTTTATATATTAAGTATCCAGTTTTAGAATGGGTCATCGATCTCTCAACCTGCCGCGGTGATTATTGCTTAAGCCAGCTATCGATTCAAATACTAGCCACTGATTAAGCAACGACCTTCTGCAGCATTCGAGACACAACATAGCAGAGATTTAATTATAAATAAAATTAAAGAAGTTAATTACGTTCTTAATATGCGAAATTATTTATCGCGCCTGAAAGCTGTCTAGAAAAAGTGACACACTTTTAGATTTCATCATGAAACTAAAGTGAAAAAACAAAATATAAGAATTTGAAAAGTCAAAGACGTAGCGGCCTTGTATAGGACGTATCTATACGGTCTTGTACTGAATTATTGAAACGGAACATAGTTATAATATTCCTATCCATTTAAATATTCACTTTTTTTTAATATTTAGGCATTTTCATTTCACGTCTCCTCACTAAGACATTTATGTTATTACAGTTTTACTGTCGGGATTGTGCGAAGTTATAAAACTAATTTGTAAAATTTAATAATTGCAAAATTACATATACATCCGAACACAATGTCAACATCCCGTCTTACATATGAATTAATAAATACCGCTACCTTATAATAAAAATTCGCTTCGTGCGGAAGAATATTCAAGTAGTGCTACCACTAAATTTCATTATTTTTTAATTTCAGATGCATGCTTGTTCTCTCTATCTAGAAATCCTGTTTTCAAAGAAATTTACAGTTTTCGGATTTTTTCCTATATTTGTGTTACAAGATTTAACGTCTTGCCAAATTTCATGGTTCTGGGACTTCGAGAAGTACCCTATAGGTTTTGATTTCCTTTTTGAATGTACTGGTATAGGGAATGCGACATAAATGGTCATATCTTTTGATTGCGTATATTTAGAGAATTGATATTTTCACAGCTTCAAGGGATTATAGACCTCAGTATTTGGTATAAATTTCAACTTTATACCTGTTTGTTTTTCCGAGAAAAAGGGTCCTGTCAGACAGACACAAAGATAGACAAACAGACACTGTTGCAAGGACAAATTTACAATTTTCGGATTTTTTCCTTTATGATCACAAATCTTTATTTCACTTGTTGCCACTTTGAGGTTTAATACAAGACTGTTCAAAATAATTGAAAAAAAAAATTTAATGACAAGTTCAAAATGACGCGAATGAAAGGGAATTGGGGAAGGAATGACTGACGCATCGAAATGTGGCAATGCTTCCCATTCGTTCGACGTCATTTCCGGTGTATCCGGTCCTTCATTATTAATTGATACAATAATGTACTTCCTATTACAAAATAAATCTAAAAATATTATATTATATCTAATAATTGTATACAATAATATATTTATCTAATTATATGTCCAATAATATCTAACAATATTGAGTGTTAACGTGTGTGAACATTTATTCCATAAGATTTACTGTTAACTCTCTAACGCCCGCGACTCTGTCCGCTTTGAATCTAAAGATTTTGCCCAATTGTAATAATTACTAAATTTATGTGAAGAACCCTAGTTCACCTTTTCACTTCAATTAACCTCCCTCGCACTTCAAAGAATTAAAAAAAAACTTATTGCATTTGTTTCACCCTTCTACAATTTATGGTGAGACCAAGGAAAATAATGATTTATATGGTATATATAATGATTTATATAATACGATATTTATAAATATACGTATTATGTATTTGACCTTACATTGTAGTAAGTAAAGGTTGAGATAAAAATTCGTACGATAACTGAAATAAAATGTCTTGTGCAAGAAATTAAAATGAGTTACGTTAAGAAATACAGTTTTATGACAAGCGACGGTCGATTTTAAGGTTGCATCCTTTATTGATTTCCTAGTTAATATATCGAACCGATTTTTAAACTCAAAATCAAAAATGTTTTATTCGTATAGATTTTACAGTACTTATGAACGTCGTGCGTATTACATCGTTTGGTGGTAAATTTTGCGATTTAAAAGCTAAGTTTATAAGGGTTCCAACGCAGTGGAAACAGCCCGCAACAACTCAGTAGGTCAGTCAAACTCGCTCGTTTAAATATTTTTATATACTGTTAACGTTTCATATACAAACATTTACACTTTAATCATCTAGACAGCAGCTGAAATCTTTTTTATAATTTACCTGTTTTTCTAAGCTGGGAAATGCATACACGAACTAACTTTTCCAATCAGAAAGTTAAGCACAGAACGTAAGGCCACACTTTAAGTAGTTTTAAGAAAATTTGGTCAAATTTAAGTACCTATTTTTTTACTACATAATAATAATGAGAATCGAGTGCCGAGTATCCTCCTTGAGTATTCTAAGTGTCTCACCAGTCACCTTCACCGATTACCTAAAGAATTTCTTGTTGATTCTTTACTATGACCAAATCTTTCTGGACCAGTGGTAGCTTTATTATCGTCGAGTCATTCAGTTTGTAACAGCCTGTACGACTAGAAGAGCAAAATCAATCTTGTCTTTTATACAAAACCTTATATTTTATTTAATTACTAGCTGTAACAGTTTGTTACATAATTTTCCCAAAAAAAAAATGTAGCTTCCCTTCTCCAAGGTGCAATCGTCTGTTTACCAAAGTTCATCAAAATCGGTTCAGCGGTTAAGGTGTGAAAACGTAATAGACAGTTCCATTCACATTTATAATATTAGTTGTCATAACTTCATTAAAGTGAATGTGATAAACAAATCAGATATGAAATATAAAAAACTCATATTGTAAACTTTAGAGAAATATAATGAAAAAATAAATTACTTTATATTGAAAAAAATGTATCATATTTGAAACATGAATAGGAAACAGAACTCCAACTTATAATTCAATTACTGAATACGGCTAACAAGGAAGTAGGTTTAATTAAGTAGAGCTATGTTAAAACCAAATTACTTTATTTAAGTAAAATATGTTACAGCAAGATATGTAAGGCTTTTTTATTTATTTATATATAAGTATCTTCTCTAGATGGCGAATACCATCTAGGGAAGATACCTATAAATTGAATGAATCTATATTCGATATTGAATGCGACAGGTGATGTATAATTTTCGCAATACTTGAGCTCGCAAATAATATTGTAACATTCTGAAAATTAATTTAAGTTGCAAATCGTTAAAGACGCGGCCAGGAAATGAAAAATGAGAGAGAGAGAGAGAGAGAGAGAGAGAGAGAGAGAGAGAGAGAGAGAGAGAGAGAGAGAGAGAGAGAGAGAGAGATGGAGAGAGAAATTGAGCTTAAATACGACTTGGGAATCTTTAGAAATCGAGCACGCCTATTTGTTTGTTACACTTTTGCGAGTCTTCTAGTGGGAGTCGGTAGTCACTTATCTATACTTATATATAGAGCTAAAGAGTTCGTTTGTTCGAATTCTTGAACGCGCTAATCTCAGGAACTACTGGTCCGATTTGAAAAATTCTTTCAGTGTTAGATAGCCCATTTCTCGAGGAAGGCTATAGTCTATATATGATCACGCTTAATGTTTTTATAAATAAACTAGAGTAGTATCTCAGAACTGAAGGGAATCCTATTTAAATTAGTTAACTAATTAGAGTTGAAGATGATTACGTTGACTAAAATCGTCAGAAAGATGCACTATATTTATATTTAAAGTAAGACCTTATTTACAAACAGCTATAGCTTGTTTAAAAACACTGGTATACATTTTTGTAGATGTACAAACGTAAATTTAGCTTTCAAAAACGAGCATGCATGGAAAAGCTAATTATTTACATAATTTGAAATATGTCCCGAAGAGCAAGCGTGCCACAAGGTGACCTATCATGTTTCCTCTAATAGAAGCCATAATATTCATAAACATCTGCTATATGGAAACATCGGTTCTTATAAATTATCTGTTCATTTGGTAGGTCACATGGCGGCTCGAGAGTTTTGATAAAATGTTTCTGGTTTCCCACAACAGTTTTCATGAATTTGGAACAATAAAATAGACTACAAATATAAAGTATGGCACTCAGGTGTATATGAAACGCAACCCGTGTGTTATATTTGTCGAAATCTTTCAATATTACCTAAAACTCGTGACTTCGTCCAATAAAAGTCAATATTTAGCATGAGACTTAAACAAGCGTTGCGTTAAATCACGACGTTGGCGATTTTTCAGCACCGTCGATTCGAAAATATACCGTATCTGTACACGAGTAGCGTTGAAAATAGAACATTGTTCATCCGCTTAAACTTGCGAGAACCTTTAAACTTTCTTAATCTGGCCCTATCGAAATATCCTTTTTTAGCGGATGTACACTAACCATAAACTACCATCTTGCCGAATTTCATATTTGTACATCTAGCGGTTTTCGAGATTTTGTATTAGGTTTTAGACATATAGCACATATAATGGGTAAGATATTTATTACTCAAGATGAACAATACAGAGTTCACTTAATGTAAGAAAAAATCTAATTTATATTAAAATCAAATATCGCACATCTAAATCTAAAGGGGGTTAACTCAAAAATCGGCCAAATTGAGTTAAGCACACCATCGCATTCTCGAGCCAAAAACCTATCGACAGTTTAAATTAAAATACATGACGAAATAAATACTAGCTAGTTTAAAGACTCGCTTTAAACTATCTATCTCTATACTAATATAGCACTTCGGTGCCTGCTGCCTGCTCGTGTGCCCCCTTGTAACGTAAAAAAAAATATATATCAAGCGCTGTTGTTATCATATACAACAAAAACAATGTAGGTGGAATATTTATTTTGGCAGAATATTTAGTTTCTACTTACGCCCTACGACCACATCATTATTATTCCGAATGCTAAGCAAAACAAAACTTACAAGCTCCTTAGGGTCAGAATAAACAAAGCCCTTTCCTTCCAAGGCTGGTCATTATCGGTGGAAGTTTATACCCGAGCGGTCGTGAATTTTTTACGCCGGGTCAAAAGACTTACGCCCGGGAGCTGGGTTTTAATAAAATATCTCCTACTTAACTGTTTTGCCACTAAAAGGGTCCTATTTAGTTTACTGCAAGGTCTCTCGGTCGTAAAAATGATTGATTGATTTGAGCCTGTGGACATTTGAAAGCTAAATTATATATAGTTATGCAAGAAATACAAAACTAGTGCATTTACAGACCATACGACCATACTATTTTGCAAGAAAACATGGCTATCAACTAAAAATAGTTATTTATTTAGATATATATTAAAACACATCTCTCAAGTCTCAAATAAATGCGAACGTGATTTTTCTTTTTACACTTGTTCTTCTTCTTATCGATTCAATGACAAACTTTGTTAAAATTAATAGTTATACAAGCGGCCCAGAAAGTGGCCATATCAATGGCTCTATCTGAGGCAGCCATTAAATCCTCCTGTGGGCAGGTGTTAGGGCACGCAGGGCACGACATGAGATGGAACATCGTTTGCACCGCACACAAAATATTTTGATATCGTCCTTACACCCCGCCTGAACATGTTATCCTTGCTTCGGCCAGCCTGAGTCCGAAGACTGTTCATGGACTTCTAGTGGGATTGGTCGGGAGACTTATTCCCTCCAAATATTCTTTAGTTCTACACGTATATATCCTCAACTGGTATCATCAGGTTTTTTTTTTATATGCGTTGTAAAAGATAGAAAAAGGCCGCAGCCAAAAGCTAGTACATAAATACTTTCTTATAATACTTTCAGGCAGGCTGAGGAAGAGGTGGCGCATCGATTTGGAGGCCTTTGTGGATGAGATGGGCCCAGGAAAGGTGAAAGTGAATCGAGAAGGGGGAGACCTTTGCCCAGCTGTGGGACACAATAAGCTCAGAAACCAATATATTTATAATAATGATTTAAAAATAGTAATAATTATTATGCATGTGACGTTTATAAGTACTGTAAAGTCTATATGAATAAAACATTTTTGACTTTGACTTTGACTTTGACTTTGACTTTGACTTTGACTTTAACTTTAACTTTAACTTTTGTTTTGATTTTGACTTTGACTTTGACTATATATTTACGTTTGTGTGATATATTCTCTTAATACAAATATACCAACTACCCTCATTTAGTTTGACAACATAAAAAACGAATATAATTATTAGGTCTCGCGAATAACACAAATGGATACATAAATTATTGTCATAAAAATATAAGAGGCGGATATATTAGACAAACAAGCCGTTAAGAATATATTTTCCTTTATTGAGACTCCTTGTACAAGAACCGACAGGTCGTATGAAATAAGAAACGCTGGGGAGCGCTACAAAAACAATTTTCCTTCCGAATATGACCTTCTTATATTTTCTTTACGTTTTCTTCGAAATCATCACGCCACTCGCGTTATATAGGTTTCTTATGTAATTCTGACCGCTATTTACTAGATGTTTCCCTCGACGTCGTCCGCGAAATTGCAATACTTCTTAGACCTCCTTAATCCGAACCTATCGAAAACTGTTATCTCAGCGGAGATCTACTAACCATAAACTAACTTCTTGCCAAATTTCATCATTGTACGTCCTGCGGTATTCAAGATTTCGCATTAGATGACCTTTTGCTTTTATATATATTTAGGTATGGATTCCTTGCTACTCATAAAAAAATATTGTGCCTGGCCAGCAATAAACTTTCAAATAACTAATTTAAAGCCCCTAATAAACCTTTTTTAATAAAATATATCTGGCCAGTAACGAACGTTTTTTTTAATAACACTGCAAACTTTTATGTATCCATCCAGTAATAAACTTTGTTTCTTTTAATAACCTATTTCTAATTCCTCACTGATAAGATGCGGTTCCATTCCTGCGGATGTGATTAGCATTTTTATCATTTTCTTCATTATTATCCTTTACGAAGAAGACCTTTGATCTCTATCTCCTCCCACTTGCCATCAAAATCTGATAAGCCGATATTTTACCCTACCCCCCTCTGCATAACATATTTTTAAAAATAAGTAATGTCAACCCAAAGGTTTGAAAGGGTGGACTGCAACTTGGTGATGCCTGGTTCAATTCTCTATACCGCTAGGAATGGGAATAAGGAATAATAGGTAGCGCCACGCTTTTAGTGCTTATGGTCTGGAGCATCCGATATCGGTGCCTCTATCTTAAATAAGATCGGCGTGACGTCGCAGCAATGCTGTCACGTCAAGTGACGGTATTGTTGTCGCGTTTGAAGAGTTCCCGGTGACCTAAACCCCTCCTTAAAGTCCCGCAAAGCATCTGCCAGCCGCTTGTTGGTGTAGATGTCCATTGGCGATCTACAGTATTTCTGAGCATTCCTTAAAACGTACCATAAATAAACTTTACTAAATTCTCATCGCAAACCGAATTTACCTTGACCTTTTTGTACAGAAAACATTCTTCAGCGTACATGTTTTAAATTCGTCATTTTTTGCATTCCTTTATAACTTTTGCAAATATCTAACAAAAGGTAGAATGTTTTAAACTAGAAATACTTGTCATTACATTACCGTTTGCTCCGGTGACGTGATTAAAATAAAGAGAACCTATTTTTAAAATGAACGTATTATTATTTATAATGTTCTTTGATCGTATTCGAAAAACTGAAGGTTTTTTAATTATCCTTATTATTTCAGTTGAAAGTTGCCGGAAATTGGCCATTTATAAGCACTATAAGTTTATAATAAATTACAAAGATTATCAATTGTCGCTTAGTGTAATAGATATCGTGACGTAATACGTAATATCCCAATTAGCTATTACAGAATATATCATTACAATACTAAATTCTAAAAAACACCTCAAATACGGCATATATTCAAGGTTTTTGAGTTATCAGCCAAATAAACAAGTTACAAAAGTATTTCTCTCAGCCTCCGTTCTATAACCGAATTATCATATCAAAATAAACGCTTAAAACTTACCTATTTGGGGTATATTTTGTTGTATGCGTTACATAGATGCTTCTGCAGCTGAACTAGAGTAGTCTGTGTTTCAGCTGCATCATATCATTGAATATCTTTTCAAAAATAAAGGACAGGTTAATTACATAGCTTTGCCATTTTCGAGTATTTGGCCTTCAAAGTAGTTTGCAAAGTGGTCCGCCTCGCTGGCATTTCCAATCTATTAGATGAAGAAGAAGCCAGTTACAGAATGCTCACGTCAAATTGCCTTTTTTTTATGTTACAAGGGGGCAGACGAGCTGGCAGCAGGCACCGAAGTGCCTGCCGGCGGCCATGGACATCTGCATGACCAGAAGGCCAGCAGATGCACGGTAGACGAGTTTGAACCTTCCATATTTCAGTCCGTCTTTCTTCTACCTTCTACTTCTTTCTTCTTCTTCTCTCTTCGACTCTTCTTCTACATTTTTCGAGAGCTGTCTATGTTGGAAATGATCTTATGATTTGGAGGTAACGGTGAAATTGCTCCCAGAGAGATATAACTTGATTCATGTGATATATTAGTGTCCGACCGAAACAAGTTTTTTAGCCGAAACCGTAACTGAAATTTTGGCTTCGATAATGTAATTTTCTAATGTTTTTTCGGAAATGTGTTTTTTGGCCGAAACCGAAATTTCGGTTGGTCACTATTATTAAATAGTAAATTAATAATAATCCAATCGGTGGTACGTAAGTACGGGATTCCTTCGAATGCACAGTTATATTCCCCATTAAATAAATCATCTTCAATAAGTAAAAACATCTTTATATATATATTTGTTGTCTTCGCTTCGTGTTTTTGACTTCAAATTAAAATTCGTTTTAGTTCAGCTTTTTAAAAGACGCGTATAGACGGTATTCCTGTTTCTCTACCATTTTTTATTATCTTTTTCTCTACCATTGTTAACAGACGTATCTCTCACTAGGGAAATTTTCAATTGAATGCAGGAGAACCTAATGAGTATCGGCCACAGTGCAGATACTGTAGGCGTTCGGGGCCATAACTCTATTTTCAAAAATATGTTTTATCCCTGAAGTACACCCATTACTATAGAAAGTTTTTATAATTTTTCAACTACTAGTATGTGCACATATCATAATGTTTATCGTAAATAAATTTATCTGTAACTAAAAACATAAAACAAGACCTTTATATCTGTAACAAATACTCCACTAGTCAACTTGATTGCTTATTCTATATATATGAAGCCAAACGGTCACCTAAAACAAAATCACGAAAACCGCGAGGCGTACAAAATAAAATTTGCCAAGGAGTTAGTTTATAGTTAGTAGACATTCATTTAGAAAGGTTTTTTGATAGGCTGGATTGTGGAGGTTTAAGGGCTCTAACAATTTACACGGACAAAGTCGCGGGTTGAGAGAAACTCGATATTCATTTAGTCTTTTACCCAACAGGTAGGTTTGTTCTTTGTTTACTAGAAACTATCTTGACTTCATATTTTGTAACGGTCATTTATACCGATTTGAACGCTGTCGGGGTTAATAACTAAATATCGAACGCTTAATTATAAACTAACCGTTTACGTTTTAGGTCTAAAGGGAGTTAGTGATACAGGCAGCTTCGTCTGAACGTCCTCTATCAGCCAATCTAAGATTATTTTTTTTAAAGAATTTTAGGAATACTTTTTAGGTATGTCTAATATTCCCTTTTCCCCTCCTACTAAGTTTAAATTAAAAGCTTGTATTAGAAGTGGGTGCGACTCACGCGCCTTCTTCCCAAGATATGCGTTAAGCCTGCCAGCTGTTTATAATCGAGCTGGGGATATTGGATAATCGCAAACGGGTAGAACAATAAGGAAATGTTAAAAAAAATAGCCAAAAGCGTGTCAAGACACGCTTACATAGAAGGGTTCCGTATCTGAGACGCTATTAACGTATTTGTTAAATAACTTCAAAAGTTGTTGTCCGATTTCGTTCAGAATAATTTTCCTAATGAGTGCTTAGCCTGTCCTTCTATCAACATGGAAAATTTCAAGTCTCTACGTGTTATAGTGTTGATAGATGCTGGATGGGGGGGGGGGGGCACTTTACGGGCGGACAAGAAGACAATACCTTTGCCCTGCAATCAAAATAAAAAGTGTAGAAAAATAGAGTATTTTAAATTTGGAATACGAATGATTTTCATCATTCATTATGGAACAAAGAATCGCTTTACGGAGTAATATAACGAATTCTATGAAAATCCATTTGATACGGTTATGAATGTATAATATGAACGTTACCAATGTCACACTAGTTATGTATTCCATTGGTAATTTTTATTTATGTAAAAACAGTGTCGGTACTGTCACGCAACCTGAAAAGCCTGGCTTACTTTTGTAAAATAATTCTAAATTAAGAATATCTACTAACACAATGAACTAGTAAAGTGTAGATTTCACAGTATTGTTTAGTGGAGGGCACGAATGCAAAAGGCAATATATTACTGGCAAAAAGTCTTACAAGAAGATCACAAGCTCTCGCTAAACTGTTAGGTCGAGGGCACGAATACAAAAGGCAATATATTACTGGCAAAAAGTCTTACAAGAATATCTCAAGTACTCGCTTAATTGTTGGGTCGAGGGCACGAATACAAAAGGCAATATATTTATGCGCAAAAAGTCTTACAAGAAGATAAGCTCTCGCTAAACTGTTGGGTCGAGGGCACGAATACAAAAGGCAATATTTTAATGGCAAAAAGTCTTACAAGAACATCTCAAGCTCGTGCAAAACTGTTCGGTCAAGGGCACGAATACAAAAGGCCAGATACCCTGAAGTTAACTTTAACCCTTAGGTATTGCAAGAAACCAAACAAACAACCGATTTTTTGACCTTAGGACACGGACATACTACGATATGTAGGTGTTGAAATAAGTTTTAGGGTGTCAATGAAGGTTTATACATCTTTATACCTTCTTAATATATCGATTTATAAAGTTTTTTCCCTATTGAACATAATTTCACTGGTCTTTAAACAATCATACCTGTAATTGTATGCGAATTAATTTAACCTCAAATGTCTAAATTAAATTGCTATTAACAACTTTTTGGATTTTTTGAAGGCTTATATCTCAGAAACAATGGATTTTAGGGCAAAAAGTATTAGAACACCTGCTGCCTGCTCATCTGCCCCCTTGTAACATAAAAAAAAAAGTCTGGACCTGTTTTGCTGTTTTTTTATTGTGCAGGTATCAGTGGGTATTTTTTAATTATTACTTTTTTTATTTTTTAAATTTTTTTATTAATTAGTCTTTTTTGCAATGTAAATGTAACTTCATCCTTCAGTGACGTCACTAGGCATACGCTGAAAATCAGAGCCGAGTTTCCTGGTGATTTATCACAGGAACTCGGTATAAAACCTGACGTGTATGCCTATTCAGTCTAAGTATACATTCTAATTGTTATTTTAGGTATTCAGTTTAATAATTTTAATTTAGATTAAGTTTGTAAACTTTGAGCGGCTTTAGATGTCCTTTCTAGTAATGAACTTATGATAGTTCTTGACAAGCCAAGGTCTTTTAGTAGGTTGTATAGTTGTCCATTTATCGACGACGGCTGTGGACTATATATTAATACGCTAAAATTGAATACATTTTGTTTACCTAATTTTATGCGGACGAAGTCGCGGGCACAGCTAGTTTATAAGCAAAATTCATAAACTATCCTAATTTCATATATCTAATTTATATATAAATAGTTTTTTATGTGTATAAAGAGCACTTAAAAACCTAACTAATTTAAATTTTTTTGATTTTTATTAGTTAGGTTTTAAGTTAAACTCTAATGAATCTACAACCGAAACATTTTAAGGAGGGACCCGGCTTCGCGTGCATTGCATTATAATTACAAAATTTGTAAATAAAAAAAAAAAAAACAAAAAGTCTAATAATTTGTCCTCTACCGTACGTTGCCTGTTGTTCTTATGTGAGAATAAGGTATCTGAAAACTTAACAAAATCCATTTAAAAATCCATGGGAAACGTAAATATATACATCGGGTTTTGTATAGAAGATTCGTCTTTACATGTACAGTTCACGCTAAGTTTCGTTTAATAAAAAACAATAAGTAATTATCATTCAAAGTATCTATAAATATTTCATATAAATATGTCTTCAATAAAAACCATTTAATTTACTTTTACTAAAATAAGCATATACAAGATAATTACAGTCGCATTATGTACATAAAATCATTACGATATCTCATCTCTGAGGATGTGTTAACAAATACAGAGTTCAAACATGACTTGTTCAAAGTTCACATAGAGCATCTTCGATTACATGAACTCTACACAATAAAAATAAATATTCATTGACATATATAGCAGTGCATTGTATTAAAAAAATACATTCATCATTCTTTCTAACCGTATTCGGCCGACGGATCTGGACAGACATGTTAAATCGGTTTCGCTGATCTACCCTTTGGTGTGCTCTTTGGTGGCTTTCCGATTTTATTGGAAAATACAGTACAGAATAGAGGAGGCCTACTATTTTACCTGTATGTAATAAGCTTTCTAATTAAAATATTGCTTAAAAATATTACCTAATTGTTTAGTACAAACTAGCTGAGACCTTTTAGTTCCTTTGCAGTTTAATAAATTCCCAATATAATATTGTTTGATCAATTAAAATTAATTTAAGCATAAAAATACTAATAAACATTTTATGATGTTTAAAATTGCTAAGCATTTATATCTATACGATAATTAAATAATTAAAATAGGCTAAGGTGACCAGGTCAGTTTGATTTGTGATTTTTAACCTATGAATAAACAACTTATACTTAAAATAAACGTAAGAAGTAATTTAACTATAAACATTTTATGACAATTAGAATCGCAAAACGTACTTACATGTTTACGATCTCTCAACAGTAAAGTTGCGTTAACAAATACGATAGTTCAAACGTGACGCGTTCAAAGTTCAAACAGAGCATCTTCGATTACGTGAAATCTATACAATACCAATACATGTTCATTGACACACATAGAAGTGCATTGTATTAAGATTCAATAAAACTAACTGAGGATCACTACTTTGTCCGTATTTTAGTATTTCATGGAGAGTTCAAAAGTGACGCGTTCAAAGTTCAAACAGAACGTGAACTCTATACGATGCAAGTACTGTTTCATTGACACACAAAAAAGAGCAGTATATTAAAAAATATCTTTGTTTATAGTTTTTGTGCGTTTGTATGTCACACAATTTCTTAGAAACCTATTGTTATATACATTTTATGTGTGTGGTTAAAAGCTAAGTTATACAAATTTTATATAAGTTAGAAGTAATACAATTATAAAATAAAAAAATCATAAATGGTGTAATGAACATTAGGTTTTGAATTCTACATCTCTTAACAATTTTAATGCATTTATCCTGTATGGATGTATCAAGTCGTTATATATGTCTATTTGAAGTCGGTTAAGAAATATTGTCAATAGGTTTTGTCAATACCAGCGTTTAATTAATAGTTAGTAATTAATAATAGATATACTGCTTGATTATCCGCCATTTCTGCGGTGTAGGTTAAGTATGGTATTTACATAATTATATAACGAAACAAGTTTTAAATAAAATCGATAGTAATATTAGTCGATTTTAATGGCTTTGACTGCGCATTTAATACTCAATGGCTTAACGGTAGAAGGACGGACTTAACTCTACAAAACTCTCGACATAAACCTCGATACGGCTGGTCTATTGTCGTCGCCTCTCTTAACACTTATTCTTCATAGAGTTATCCCTATCGGAGATTGTGGCTGTGCGGCGAGTCAAGATGACCAACTGCCGACTGACGTCATCCCCGGAATCTCCAGATTCTCAGGACAAATATCACTCAGTGACATTAATCGGGACCCGCTATTTTACATGCCTTTTAAAAAGGTAGGAAGTCGGATATTTGAAAACCAGTATTAGAATTGATCAACCACCTATCACCTGGCCGCAGTAAGAGAGAAACCTAGCGATCGACTCAAATGCGGCCATTAATTTGGCTACGAACTCCTCCTGGCCTCACTTAATACATGCTTTTAAATACGTTTAACAGCAAGGGAAAAGAAAATATTAAGCATGTCTCAAAGTATTTCTAATAGTCTTAAAAAAAGCTCCTTCTGTGTTGAAAGGAACTTCTTAGCATTCCTTAGATGCACACGGATGTTAAATCCATCGGGTAGGAGAAGAAGGAACTGATATATCGGTAAATTGGCAGGACCCTTTACTATGCTCAAAAATAATCACCTGATGCTTGGCATACGTTCGTCAAGATTCTTTCTATCTCGCACGTGCAAACTGTGGAACAATCTTCCTTCTGAGGTTTTCCCAGAACCTTGTAATATAAACGCTTTTAAAAGACGAGTGTATAGGTTCCTTAAATGCAGGCAAAGCATCAGCACCTCTTATGTTGCAGATGTCCATGAGCGACGGTGACCACTTATCATCAGGTGGACCTTCCACCCGTTTGCCCCCTTCTAGTATAAAAAAACTACAGTACCTTCATCCTTTTCTTGCCCTGGTATGATCCCACAAGTTGATGAAATAGAAATTCGTAGATTTCTATTTTTATTCGTCTCTCTAATAGAGAACTTTATTTATAATATTAAATTTTATTTCTATTTACGCAAGGAGGCTTTCAGTGTATCTGATGTTATGTAGTTACAGTGAACTTTAGGCTTTTGCAAATACCATAAGGTTTTAACTCGTTTTACCCTTATGCCTCCTATACATATGGAAGTATGTTTGTTACACTTTCACGGAAAAACTACTGAATGGATGCTATTACCTATAACACAGGCATTAAGTTGTCTACCTTAGGAACAGAAGTCCGTGTGTCATATAGTCCTGTATATATTTATATATTATTTATTTATTTGTATAGATGTCCTTTCTAATAATGAACTTATATCTTGACGAGCCAAGGCCTTTAAGTAGGTTGTACAGAGATTTTTTATAATCTATACAAATTACCGAAAACAATAAACAGGATATTTTGTATCATATTTCACAAAGTTCAATGACCTCTATAATGGAAATGTACTCGATCAACGCCGGGTCGCTGTACTAGTTCAGAAACTCATCGCCTTTCCTGTCACGTCTTTGCAAACCCAACGAAGATTTGTCGAGATCGCGTACCCCTAGTGAATCGATCAGTTATCGGACATACACTATACGATTGTGTCAAAGCGTGATCGCGTGTCAATAAAATAAAATAAAACATAGTCATGATGAACGATTGTAACAATGTCGTTGTACAAATTATAAAAATTTTATAAATAACTTTAATTAACCATGTAGTATGCAAATCTAAAGATGTTTGGGTGAATTTCGATCAGACGGCGATCTCCAGTATTAGAATTAACCAAATAGATGCTGCTGTCTATCAACTAGAAGGCCTTTAGTCGTCATTTAAAACATCAAGGAATAAAGTAGCACTGTTGAGAGCCGATCACACGGAATGTGTGAATAAAATGCTAGTATTCGTTTTTTCTCGTATTCTAACGGTTCCCAGGATGATTCACATTTACAATTGCACCAAGGATTTGGCTAATGATCGCACACCGGTATTTTTATATTTTGCATTTCAAGATTCAGATTTCGAGGGTTTTATTTTTTGTGCAGAACCCTAACTATTTTTTTTTTAATTTAATTAACCTATATATATAGCCAAAAAGCAGGGTAATTGAGGAACCGATAAATAGAAAAAGAATATGAGTAATACATTTACAAAAAGATAAATGAATTTGTGTCTTGAAAAAGTAATGATAAATTTCGTACTTTACATAACAAGATTATAAAACATGCAAAGTCCAAACGCGGGATTACACTAATTAACCATAAAAAGAAATAGCTGAGAAAAAAAGTAATAAATTAAGAAAGAATTAACAAATTCATACTGAATCTTAACAAATTACACATTATCTGTGTACGTTTGTGTCAGAGTGTGTGTATTCTATCTACATTAATACACATACATACATCATATCTTTGTATATGTGTATTTTTTTTAATATAATAAATTTTTACTCTACTTTAAATTGTTTTTTTTTTGAGGCAAAGTCTATTTAATCGTCACTGATTCCAAAAGATCACAGCTACTTATTATCAATATTGAAATATACAGTGAATTTTAAATATCACTATGCAATTAGGATGTCAGTATATGATGCATCGTTTCATTCAATTAGTGTACATCCCAAGGGAAAATGAACTCCGTGAATTAAGTCATAATTTTTTCATAATCCCTTACAGAAATCCGAGATGGTCTTAATATTTAATCTATTTCTCGGAGCCGTGGTATCAAGCAGCATGCCACAAACTTTAAAACACAAAAATATAAAAACCTGTAAAAACATTAAAGTCTCCTGACTTTTCAGAAATATATATATCAGAATAGTTGATTTCTTTGTAGAATTTTGATTATAAACTTTTATTCAGAATTAAATAACCTCATGTACATATTTCATAAAACTTATACTAAGGTTAGACTGACTTAATATTAATAAAAATTAGGTGACTGTTTTCTCATTATCAACTCTGTTTCGTCTGGGGATTGCCGAAACTCATTGTGTTTTATGTGTTTCCCCCTTATCCCAATATCCTTAATAATTAATCAAAGGGATGTCTTTACCTTCCTGTGATTAATTATTAAAATTTGATTAAAAGATATACACACACAGAACCGGTATTATGTCTTTTTTTATCTTACGATCACAATGATTATTCAAAGGAAATAAATTCGCAAACAAAATACTTAACATAAAGATATATCACTTTTCTCTAAAGTTTTTATGTTTGTTTTAAATATTATGCCATTTTTTATCACATACTTGGAAATTATTGTATGGGCTTACAAGAATTATCCATAATATAATTACTGTACATATGTATACATAAAAATATGATCAGTTTTCATATCCTGTGTTTATTTATGTTTGTTGTCTCAGAACTTGCGACTGGGTGTACCGATTTTGATTATTCTTTTTTATTTGAGAGCTGGTGTTTCACGCGTGGACTCATTCCAATTTGGTGCAGTTCTATTAATATTTTATAATATACTAGCTGTGCTCGCGTCTCGGTTTAAGTAAAATTATATAAAAATTAGATTCAATTTTAGCGTGATATTATAAAACCTTCCTCGATAAATGAGCTATTTAACACTGAGATAGTTAAAGCTGACCTACTGATCAGCTTTATTTAAGTTTTTGCATCTGCTGGCCTTCTGGTCGTGCTGATGTCCATGGGCGCCGGTAGGCACTTCGGTGCCTGCTGCCTGCTCGTTTGTCCCCTTATAACAACGTAAAAAAAAAATTGCTAAGAAATAGAAAATATAATCGTGATCAAATTTATTCTCTTTTAAGACTTTTAAAGTAATTGCTTATGTGTCAAATGATAAATAAACTGTTTTCGTTAACAGGATAACAGAGACAACTATAAGGTCACAGTTCCTTGCATTCTTCAGTTTCACTTCTTTAAGCAACACACAGGGAGTGGGGTTCCATCCTAGGGGAGGATCTAGAATTCCACACACAGGTAAAAATAGCCTTTATTGTTTCGCATTACCCGTAATTTTCATAAGCTGCGTTAAGGAACTTACGTTCTAAAAATAAAAATCTAAACTTCAAAAAAAAATTGTAAAACTCCAGTGCCACTATATATGTTTCCAGGAAACTCCTTACTAAATCAATATTCATGAAAGTTGGCATTTATGCCATTTAGTACAGCTTGAGAGTTTTTTATTTTGATTAACGCCCTTTTTTTTAATCTTGACCTTTAAATCTTTCCCGTGGGTGACCGGGTCTGCTAGTACGGTTCTAGGTGTACAGGTGGCTTCTAAATTAACTTTTATATTCCACTTAAAACATTATTATTCCTATGTTACAATTAAAAAATTATGAACGTTGCAAAAAATATTTTTTTTCCCGACTGTTGTCATCTAGATGACACTTGATCTAGCATAGATATTCTAAATAACAATATGTAGAATGAAATAGAATCGTCAGACTCAGACCATGAACGAAAACTTCTAGAGTATTAGAAATTTAACATTGATATATTCAATGACAGCGTATCAACTCATAAACGCATTAAGTGATGTGTTTTTTAGCGGCTAAGTATAGTTTAAATATAACTTTTTGTACATTGTTAACATGTGTGTTTCTACGTTTGCTAGGTGTATATTGTAGTTAATTGTGAAGATATATTAATGGGTTACTATGTTACCAATATGTAAGCTATATGTTTTTGTTAGCACAAGTTTTCTGTATATAGTAAGACAACACTACTTACGTTTTTTTGTTCATAGCTCTTGGAAAACTTTACCTTAGATCTTTGTAAAAAATCTATCTAATATATCTTGTTCTTTTCTTTATTATTATTCTTAATTATTTATACTGTTTGGACTACGGTTTTATGATTATATATCATTATGGCTTAATCGCATTGCTAAATTGGCTGTACAACCATAATTTATATGAGGAAAGTCAGTTATAGGGACGTTTCATTGCATTTATAACACAAGTTTTCGGTAAATAGTAAAACAACACTACTTAGATTCCTTGTTCGTAGCACTTGGAAAACTTTACCTTAGATTTCTCTGATACGCTATAAACGTATTTGTTAAATAACTTCAAAAGTTGTTGTCCGATTTCGTTCAGAATAATTTTCCTAACCAGTTTTTAGCATGTTCTATCAACATGGAAAATTTCAAGATCACCTTACGGGCAGACAGACGGATGGACAGAGCAAAATAATAAGGGTTCCTTGTAGTACTACGGAACCCTAAAAAGAGCGAAAAATCAATCGAATTTATTCTTTTCATTACATTCTCACACACAAGCTTCAACCTGCGACTTCCTCCGCGTCGTTCTCTTCAAATTTTATACCCATTTTCAACCCCTATTACAACCCTTAAAAATTACACTTTTGCGACTAAAAGTAGCCGTTGTAATTCTTATCTAACAGTACTTCCTTATCTAACATAATATGATTTCATGAATTTTTGATTATCTTATTACAACTATTTCTATTACGGTACTTCCCTAAAACACGATAACAATAACACGCACATAGGAACCTCATTCTCTAATATTTCTATGGTTTTTTTGATTTTTATAAGTTTTAACACGTCATGTGATAGTTCTGTCATTAATAACACTTTTATTGCAAGTTAATGCTAACAAACTTTATGACCATTTATTATTTACCTCTCATAATATCAATATAATTGTATAAATTTACCAAGGAAGGATTTATAAAATAATTAAAAATGACAGTAGTAGTAGAAGATTCGTTTGCAGATTTTCAAATAAACTTCAAATTCCCAAAAGTTGTAGCGATTTTAGGAATTCGAAATGAATGCAATTTTCCTGGAATCTATGTCGAAAAATTTATTAATTTTGAACTTCTATTAAAATGGGTGTCAATGAAATAGCTTTTGCAAAGCGATGATAATAATGCGTAAATAAGTATTTAGCCGATTTTATTTGTTACTAGTGAAAAAAGAGAGAACAATCACTGTTAAAATTTTTATTAGAATTTTTTTCTTTTTTTAATGTTACAAGGGGGCAGACAAGCAGGCAGTAGGCACCAAAGTGCCTACCGTCGCCCATGGACACCTGCACGACCAGAAAGCCTTCACTGTCATTAAGTTGTCTACCTTAGGAATAGACGTCCGTGTGTCATATAGTTCAGTATATATATTTATTTATTATATAATAATACATATTGATATTATATTATTAGAACAGAAGTTATGTTTTCCCTACCTGATTATATATGTGAATAAATAATTTTTGACCCTTGACTATCATAAATTAAATATTGATTCGACCGTGAACACGTTTATTTCAAATGTAGTCAGTATTTTAATCAACAAAAATTAAAATAGAATAAATAGCTTGATAACATCCGGTGGCATGTGGAAGGGAAGTGTGAAGACCTGATGAAGAGACGCTCGTACTAAAATGTGGCCACCTGCATCTTGGTATCAATGGCGCTTTAGTGGTCAATGACGACATCATTACTGGCATTATATCAATTACAATTATATAACACTAGGCGATGCTCGCAACTGTGTCCGTATGACTCAATGAGCTTTTTGGTTTAATTATTTATGTAGACACAAGACTGACCTACTTTTTGGCGATTTTAATTTCATTTCTTTGTTTCTAAGCTTGCGGCGGTGCATGCTTAAAATATCATGGACAGACAAGGTGCGCAATGAGACGGTTCTACGGAGAGTGAACAAACGGTTAAAGTAATTGATAGAATCAGGCGTTACTTTGCGGAAATCCATGACATGCATGAGAAACTAAACTACTTTGCTTTATTAGGCACAACCTTAAGTACTAAACAAAGGCCGACACTAGTGTACGCCGTAAATCAGCCATCTATCACACAGCCGCGGCAAGAACTGTTTTAACATAGCGATCGACTCAAATGCCGGCCACTGATTAAGCTACCACAATAAAACTATAAAAAACTACCAGATTTAAAACTATGTACAGAATTTTAATTCTTAATACAACGAAAATTGTTATATTTGACAATTAATATACATACTAAATACATAAAAGTCTACTTGAATAAAACATCATTTGAATTTGACAAAATACGATCGTTGTGACTACGCTTTGACACAATTTTATAGTAAAATGTATATGTGTGTATAAATCGATGATAGTACACTTAATTAAATGACACGGATATATATACTTCCTAAACTTTAATAAGTCTATAGTTTGAAAAGGGTAATTCTGAAGAAGATACCCGTCCTCACGCAAAGAGATTTTAATAATGTACGTAGCCGAAATATTTTATATTTTTCACTTACATGCCGTGAAATTGGGTGGATATTTTAAAATTAATTAATTAGGCTAATGTATTATTTAAGGTTATCTTATTAATTATTAATAAATTAATCAAATCACTCATTGTTAGCCGCCCCTACAAAACGAGATGGCGATGATGTCGAGCGGAAAGGTTACACCAATACTATACTAGATGGCGCTGTAAGGATAGGTTAGAGAAAGCGTCAGCGATTTCACTAGCAGTTTGTGAAGCTGTTGACTCGTTTTCTACTGAAGTAGTTGAAGCCTTACGCATTTGCTTAAAAAATGAAAAAAAAGAAAACAAATAAAGTTTTTTACGTGTGACCTTCATTTTGTGGCGCTTAAAATTATTTAAAAAAAAAAACGCTGATAAAGAATTCTTAGTCGATAGTTTTAGAGTTTCTATTGCATAAAGTTATTTTACTCTTTGGTCAATATTTATACATCGTAGGCGTAATAAATAAAATTGTTCATATTTCATAATTTCATATTCTTCATAACGACTAATTTGATAAAAGATTGACATAATATAATTAGTTGCACTTTAACTTTAAACCATAACATTATATCAAGTTACTAGCTGTTTCACGCGACTTCGCCCGCGTAAAATTGCGAGAGACTTTAGGCTTCCTTAATCCAGTCCTATCAAAAAAAAAAACTTTAATTAGCCAATGTCTACTAACTATAAACTGGAAAAAATTACCAAGGAGGTCCTTGGTAAATTATATCATTGTGCGTGTAGTTTTATTTTAATAATTTCATATATTAATATTGCATTTTATAAAAAAAATATTGCATTCGCACACCTCCTTTTTTATCGAGCAATGTTCTATTTTCAACGCAATATATGTATATACATATACGCTATATTTTTGTATCGACGACGTTGAAAATTATAACCTTTAAAAACAAACTTTAAAAATTTATAACCTTTGGGAATAAACAAATATGCAAGGGTATAAAATTATTCAAATACACAGAAGGAATCCATTAAAATCCGTTCCGTCTTAAAGCGGTGGTCCAGTGACATATCTGACCTACACGCTCTTATAAATTTGTCTTGATCTTCTTCTTCTTCTTGAAGACCTTCTTCCTCGGCACTCTACTCTCCAGTTCTTGTCACAATCCAATGCCATATTTTGCGGAGGATAAGAAATAATTCTGCGTCGTCGACTCCCGGAACGAGATACCATCGATATTTTTATTTCTCTAGGAAATAATCTTAAAAAATAATTAAAAACACATCCACGGAAGTAGCATGTTCAACTTTAACCTGAAATAACTTTTTAAAGATTGAATTAAAAAAAAAAAAACATAAGAGACCTTTTTGTAGAGCGTTAAATTCTCTTTAAGAATATGATATGGTCTAAGCAATTAATTGAGCAATTTAGGAATAACAAAATTCCAAATTTAAATGTAAGTTTTTCCCGTACAATATATATGGGAACTACAAATTCACGATGAGTGACCCAAAATTTTAATAATAAGACCTCAGCTATTTGCAGGCGTCTCATCTCATTCGGAAGTTTTTATATGCTAGTAAAAAATAATTATTATTTTTGAACCTAACATATATATCCCTACATATATGTGTTTATATGAGTATTACTACTTGATAGTCACATGGCGTCAGTATGATAAACCGTTGTAAGAGTTTACGAGGACCCCCGATAAGTGGTCGGACATAAACTATATGTAATTAATTTGCTATAATTAATTCTCTTATCAGCTACACCACGATTGTTTTATGGAAATTTACTATTCACTCACTGATAACTGACAAATAAACAATTTCTAATGTTGGTCGTACGTTCGTATTCTTGGAATAGAACTTGCGATCCATGTGTTAGGTTGGATAGATACAAAATAAATAGGATGGCGAACAAGCATTATTTTTATACTAGCTATGCCGGTGACTGCGTCCGTGTAAAATTAGGTATAAACAATTATAGCGTGATGATATATAACCTATAGCCTCCCTCAATAAATAGGCTATCTAACATTGAAAGAATTTTACAAATCAGAACAGTAGTTCCTCATATTAACGCGTTCAAGCAAACAAACTCTTAAGCTTTGTACATTAGTATAGATAGCAAGGGGCAAACGGGCAGGCACTTAGTGACCAAGGTGCCCATAGACAAATGTACTAGCACAACGCTGACAGATAATGTACCAACCTCTGAAATTTGAATGCAATATTCTCTTGGAGGTCCCTAAGTCGTTTCGGTTCCAAAACACCAGAAGTGACAAGTAATTCCACGGAGATCTTATACGAAGCAAGGTATTTATTGGAATTCCTGGGTATTTGTGTGTTTATTATTAATTTTTTACTAAGTGTCTTATCTATCTATTGGATAACATGTTAAAAACACGCATATTCGTAAGGCATATTATACAGCCGAAGACTATATTAAAGATAAAACTGCTTGGTGTTGAGTCGCTCCAGCTTTGTACTTTATTGATAACTTGAAAAGGTATTAAACTCATTTTTTGTAACTATTTAAGTGGCTAACGAGTTTCTTGCTGATTCTCCTCGCGGCCCAAATTTTCCGAATCAGTGGTATCTTTTAAAATATATCACGATTCAAAATAGATTGTAAAAGTCTACTTGAATTTGAACATATTTTCATTCGGATTTGGTGATCCGGTAAACTTCTCTAGAAGAAATATTGTTCTTTACGCTTCTACAGAGATGTGTGAGACAATAAATTGTTAGAAAATAGTTTTAGGTGATGGTAGCCCTATATAATAGTAACCCATGGGCAGGAGAACGTAACCCCAATAACACATCACGTATCAGGCTGATGTGATCGCGTCCACGTACTGCCGTCAGACGGTAATATCTCTGTCGTGCTCCCATAGAGATGGATGGATAAGTCCAGCTCCAACATCCGTCTAGTCCTCACACATACATAGTACATATGAACGTCCGCCTCTGCAAATTATGCAACTGTTAATGCGGATGTGAATTATAAAATTCACATTAACACACAGAATAATTTCTGTATTATAAAATACAGACATTATTCTTAATCTAAAGAAAACCGATTTTAAATCGTCAGAACTGGATTTTAAAAATATTCCATGCTGTGGTAAGTCTCCGTACAATTGTACAGAAACAGTCCTAATAAATACAACCTAATATTTAGCAATGGAACGTAGCATTCGGGGTGTAAAGCTTGCCGACAGAATAAAGAACACCACCCTACGGTCCAAAACACAAATCACTGATGTGGTCCTTACAGCGGCCAAGTTGATCTGGGTCTAGATGGATCTTTGGGCCAAAATCTCCAATTTATGGATCCCAGATCGTAAAAAAACATCGCGGCAGGTCAAGTATGAGATGGAAGAATGACTTGGATCTTTATAATAGAGATTGGCAACGCATAGCCTTAGACAGAAACTTATGGAAAGAGTGTAGGGAGGTCTTCCCTCTGCAGTGGAGAAAAATAAGCTCTAAATAAATAATAATATTAATATTTTATACACTATCGGATCCAAGGCTTCACCAGATATTGTCATATATAAAAAATCGAAGTAAAAAGATATTTATGTTAAAAGGGGAAAAAAGGGAAAGGCTGTCCATGATATAAGTGCCTATAGAAGATGCTCATAGGCAACTGCCCTACCAGAAAGTTTACATATATTTATTTCATCAGAAGCACTTCGACCCAGCTGGATCTTTCGTACTCGCCCCATCCCTTGTTCCCCCCGCAGCTACGAGGCTTCAAAAATCCAGACAAACAGTACTAGGATTGCCTGAAGGAACCGTAGTCTTCCGACCTAGGATAGGCCACGTCAAAGAGATTAATTCTCATTTCGGCCAGCCCATCGCACTCACATAACAAGTGCCCCATCGTTGCTGTTTTTTCATAACAGGTCCTGCAAATTGAAATTTTGCTTAATGCCATTCGAAATAGAGTCGCTCTCATTACTTAGTGACCCGTAAAAACTGCCATCACGTATCTTAACTGTTTCCTACTTAAGCCTAAAATGTTCTTACAAAAACTAGGCCTTAGATTGCCCATAAACAACTTTGAATATCTAAGCCCACCTATTGATCTCCACTAAGCTAGAACCAGCTTGTTGATAAAAATAATAAATAAGTTAATTGATAGTATCAGGCGTTACTTAATAAATAAGTTACTACTACTAAATAAATAAGTTAACAGAGATACGTTGCTGATCTTTAAGAAGTGGTTACATGACTATTCAAATAAAGCTTTGTCTGGCTTCGGCATCGTATCGAAATCAGCCTCGAAGGACCAAAATTTTTTGGCAACTTTGATGTTAATGCTCTAACTTTTATTATATTACTTTATTAGACAATATCGTGCTGATGTTTTGAGTAGGGTAGGTTAATAACAATTATTTAACGTTAATCTACATCTATACTAATATATAAAGCTGAAGAGTTTGTTTGTTTACTTGAAAGCGCTAATCTCAGAATCTACTGGTCCTATTTGAAAAACTCTTTCAGTGTTAGCCCATTTATTGAGGAAGAGTGTTAGGCAACAAGTACTTTCCAATAGACTTACGTTGTCGAATATTGATAACTATATTTGAAACCGATTCATTTTGTAATTATGTTATATTTTTCAAGTATTTTTATTACAGTAGTGTTTAATATTCTTTACGTCATTATTTGTTGTTATAATCTATCTAAAGGAGCTACTGAAAATCAGCTTTAGAGTTTTTACTCTTATTTAAGCTAAGTATTAATTCCTTTCAGACAAACTGAAACGCTATACCTTGTTAAGTATTAATAGGTGTTTTTAACTTTTTTTTCTGTGTACGAAGTAGACCTAAGTTTTTAGATTTTACAAACATCATTACAGAACTAATTACTAGAAAGGACATCTAAAGCCGCACTAGTAGGATCATACCAGATTTGGAAAACCAACGAGGTGTTGAAAATGACGTGAGGTATGAATACGTTGCCTCTCCTCTGATTGGATGGCCGCTTTTGAAAGTGCTACGAAAAATATAGAGAACATCCCAATGTGTTTTAATATCATAAAAAAATAATTACATAATATTTAAGAAATCAACTTTAATTTAATAAAATTAAAATAATTTCGACGCTTTAATTACCTTTAAAATTTCTAATTTAGATCGTAAATTTTAAATTTACAAATGGCCTAACCGCAATTGTTAGGTTTCAGTTATACATATTTCATATGTTAAATGAATCACTGAAAAATTTTAAATTGACTATAATATATTTACTTATTGAATAAGTTAATGTTATTTTATTATTTGTTTGTCTTTTTAACAAAAACCTACTTTAGTTAAAATGACAAAAATAGCTGTATCTCAGTATTGGATGGACATTTGGAAATAATTCTTAGTTTCGCTGATAGAGAACGGTGAAACGATTGTGTCTGTATCATTAACTCACTTTAGACCTAAAACGTAATCGATTAGTATACTATTAGACATGCGATATGCATGATTATATAATAATTAATCCGTAATCTTTACCAATAAGACAATAAAAAGAAGGAGATAAAAGCAAAAAACCAAATCCTTTTCCTGTTTTCAGTCAATTGTGTATAAATTTTGGGAACGCCATCTATATTTTTTTTTACGAGCTCTTTTGAATAGACAAATATTTTAAAAGCTACCACTGATCCGGAAGAGTGGAGCCACGAGGAGAATCAGCATGAAACTCGTTAGCCATTCTTTTAAAAATAGTTGTTACAGAAATAAGTTTGTCACATTTTTGCATGTTAACTATCAAGTGCAGAGCTGAAGCGAGTCAACTCCAAGCTGTTTTATCTTTAATATAGTCTTCGACAGTATTACGCTTTACGAATAAGCGTGTTTTTAATATGTAGTTTGAATTTAACTAGAGAAAAATTTAATATAGCATCTGGAATTTTGTTAATTTTGTCAACAATATAAGACACGCTTCAATTGGATATGTGCATGCAGATTCGGTGGTGTAGCTTTCGGGTCGCAGCATTACACCGATTTTCCCTGGTATTCATTCGCGGATAGTAGTTTAGTTCTTCATGCAAATCGCTTTCTTCACAAAGCGACCAAATACGTCTTCCGCGTCATCGGTGTAGTAAACGCACTCCTTCGTGTGACGGGAGATCGCGACAACCGCGTGCGAAACGCTGCCGTGGATGGGCATCTTCTTTTGCACGCAGCGGATAATGATGACCGGTTCGAAACATGTAGGGAATAAAATACCTAAAGTCTTCTTCTTCTTCTACGCTGGCTACTTTTCCGCACTCAATCGCAGTATGGCGACCATTGTGCGTTAGGGGGGGTCGTTATGTGAGCTCAAATTGAACCGTTGTTTTGATCATGTAGAAATTCAGTTAAGTTTATTATTCTTTTAAGCATAACTCAAACTAAAATGAACACTTATTTATTATGTTCAAATTTTATTAAAAAAATGTTAATTTAAGGTAGAAATTCTTAAGAGTTCAGATAAAGTCAAATTTTCACTTCGAAATAATAATAAAAAATATTAAAAAAAACTCTAGGCACAAATTGCTTGGGTCTTTGCCTAGCTGACGTCGGACCTCAGTCTTTAAACAGTTTTAAATGTTTTTATTATTATATTTAAAAATATAATATAATTAACTGACTAAATTATATGCGATTGTGAGTATGGAAACTGAACGAATGCACCGTTCGATTGTTGCACGATAATTATAATTAACCAAGGAAATAGACGAAGAAAAGTATGCGTTATCTAAATTATTTCTATGAGTAATTATGTATTACGTGGCCGTTGCGTTGGTTAATTTGTTTTGAAATAAATTAAACTAAATGGCCACCGAGAAGGAATCGTTATATATAAGGGAGCCAAAGTTATACCGAATGGTTCTTATAATTACGCAAAGTTTAAATAAAAACAAATAAAAATGGCCAAAAGCGTGACAAGACACGCTTATATAGAGGGGTTCCGTATCTGATACGCTATAAACGTATTTGTTAAATAACTTCAAAAGTTGTTGTATATAAAAATCGCATACAATTTTTTTTTATAAGTAACTAGCGGACCAGGTAGACATCGTCTTGCCCCAATTTTGGCTAATTAAGTAATCTCCTTTATACGCTTTTCCAGAAAACGTGGCACTGGCCGAATATTTTATGAAATAATAATTAAACATGGCACGTCAGTCAAAAGATCTAATACGAACGTCATCTAGTTGGAGTACTGCGAAGGAGCAACCAAATCTGTATTTCTTTTGTACTTCTTAAATCAATTTTTAACTTTTCTTTACTGAAAGAAAGGAAAAGTTTAAAGCCAAAAGATTACTTGACCTTATTATATTATTAAACCCTATTCGGAAATAAAGGAGGTGTTAATCATGTAGAAGGTGGTTGGCCCAAAGACATTAACACTAACGACCCTGAAGCTACACAACGATACCGTCGGAAAATTGAAAAAGACGACGCATACATACACGCTGTTATGCATCTTGGTCATGTAAGAAATACAATACAATACAATACAATACCGTTGATGAGTGCAATTATCTACATTAATGAATATCAGGCTTATTACTTTATTGTGGAAGCTAAATAATTTTAGTACTTGTTAAATACTTTTAGCCTTGTTTAGAGATATATAATAAATATATACAGGACTATATGACACACGGACGTCTGTTCCTAAGGTAGACAACTTAATGCCTGTGTCATAGGAAGACAATGGCCAATATATTCCTTCTGTTCGTGGCAAAAACAACTGTGAGTAATTAATTGTTTTACTCCATCGAGGTGGACTTTGGAAATTTTATCCCTGATTTCGACTTCTTTGCTAAAGTCACGTTAAGCTTCATTGTATACATGTCTTTGGTCTGTTTTATTGACAGAAGTTGCAGTTTTAAGTACATCAAAATAAACACAGTATACCCAAAATTTCTAAATGACAAACGTCTTTGGGAAATATTATTGGGTGCCTACATAATGTCGTTATTTCAAATAAATCTAATTGTAAAGAAAATGGGCAGTGTTTTCCTCCTGGTCGCGGCTAGAACAGCTATGAATAAGAACTTCAATAACAACATTGATTTTCCGAAGACAGAGGTACTTCAAACGAACCATCTCCTTTTTAATATCGTTAGTTTTAAATCGTTTAAATTGTTACTTTCTTTGTATAGGATTCTACAATTTTTCTCCCTGCCTTGTTAGTATTGCATTATAACTTGCCAACCCTGTTACCTCTTAAAATAACAAGCGACTCTTATTACTAACGATGCTATTCTTTAGTTAGACAAACTGTATTAACTTAGACTAGAAGTTATGTTAATATGACAGGTTTTGCCTTGATTTGCGATATCTTAATGCTATCGTTTTCTTTTCTAAAATAATTACAAATTTTATTTGAATAATACACAGAATTCCATTAGACTTTGTTTACATTGCAGTTCTCCGTATAAATGGATCAAGAAATAATTTCTTTAAAGAAATGTCATTTAATTTAACCTTGAATGTACGTTCCAGTGGAAGAAGCCCGAGTAACTTATAAATTATTTTCTATTGAAACAACTTGTTTGATTTAAAGAAACTAAGTGCTGCTAACGTTATTCTACTGAAGTGCCTACAAATTACTGAGAAATGAAACACAAAACTAGCTAATAGCTGAGCCTTGAACGGGATCGCGTAGTTTTTCATATATAATTTCTTTCATTATATATTTTTTAACAGATAACATATAGATATATGAAGTTAAATTACTATGTTGGTCCACCCTACTGCGGACCATCGTCAGGTAACCTACAAACAAATTATTAATATAATAAAATGAAGAAAACAGTAGAAGATAATATATTGCAACAGTATAAATGTAATAAAAATACTGATAATTTGGAAAATACATATAAAAATCTAGTTGGAGTCATGCCTTTTATTGGAACATATGTTCATGTATATGTATGTAATTGTATACATAGCTGATTTTTAAAATTTTTACTTTAAAATGTCCGTTAAAAGTTACAATATTATTAAGTACTGTTTTTAAACAAGCATTATATGCAATTAAAAAATAGTCAAATTCATTTTTGCTCGCAGTGTCCTCAACCGAAGCCCGGGAAAATATATGGGTTCCTCGTAGTACTACGGAACCCTAAAAATGAAATTGACCTATCAACTAGTGCATCTTAATTGAGGATTTAAGCATAACATGGTAATGTTTTAATCATGAAGTAATTAACGATGTTTAAATACTTAATAGAAAATCCATTTATATTCATGTTTCTTTTCATGTTGAAACATTTTATTGTACAAATAAATAATTATTAAGGCTAGACACAGTCTAAAACACTCTATTTAATATTTAGACTTTAATGAAGTCTTATATATTTTTTTAAATTCTCAAGCGCAGCTAGCTAAGCACAGCTAAGCTTCATAAGTTATAGCGATTCATTACAAGTGTCAGACATTACAATTCATGTGATATTACTAGCTTAAAATGAAGGTTAATCTAAGCTAAATAAAGACTTTTTTATATAAAAAACATTGACTTTTTATTTATGTAACAGCCCCTTATGTTACGGAAACATAAATCGCCTTCGGTTTTGATATAAATACAAAAATATCAACAATAATTAAGGGTATGAAAATTTTCGGAAGCGATCAATATAGGAAAGTAGCGCCAAACGTTAAATTTAAAATAAATTATGATTCTTTTATAAAATGGCGTCTTTTCATTTATTTTGCCGGCGCCTTACATAGCTTCATTTCAATGAACATGTAGTGTGGCCGTGGACTTGTGTAGCTGCGCAATAGCTCAAAGTATTTGTACATTTTTGTCCTTGAAGTCTATAAAGTTACACAAACTCCCCGGCCACACTACATGATCAATCATATGAAGCTATGTCTCACTCCGATATAACTATAAACTACCTCCTTGCCATTCTTTGTATGTCATAAATTTTTAGAATTTTTCCTTTTTTAAATATATAGATAAATTATTTTGTACATATTATGAGGCATAGAATGATACCTTGGGCGTCATTTTACATTAATTTCATTTTTAATAAGAAAGTTTATTATTTTTTACAGTACGAGTTGGAAAAAGCAGCCATATACAAGAGGATCGTACACAGCTATTGCTGTTGGAGCAAGTCAAACGCCTGCAAAGTTTTATGAAATTCCATTATTGTTGCCTTTTTCAAATTTCGAACGTAAAACGCGCTTGCAATGTTGCATGAAATTTCATTATTGTCGTGTTTTTAAAATTCGAACAGTAGACACAACTTATCTACAAACTAAATAATTTATAAATGGCGACACTATTTCCCTGTATTTATGTCTTAGAAGTAAAATAAAAAATAATAGTTGAAATGAGTGTAATCCGTTTTACTATTATTTTTTATTTTACCTTTTGGGCTGTATGGCTGTTTTACCTTTGTCTTATGAAAACCGGATAAACATGATATAAGTTATTAATTAATTCTTGGTAATTAAATTACTAATATCGCTAAAACTTGAAAATCGCTGGACCGTTTGAATTATATTTGTTATGTTTCATTAAGGGAACTTCCTCAATATTTCAGGGAAGGTTAAAAAGAAAGTCGAAATATTATTTAAAAATACTGAACAATGCAGAATTGTATAATTAATCGTAATACTTCCAATAAGATGGTGGTAAAATATGAACTTATAAACATAGCGAGCATTCCCAAGACGTCTGCCGGGTCCGATAGTTGCAAATAAAATATTTTTTAAATGATTTTTGATACCTAATCTATTTTATCCGTACGTAACTCGCGATCGCCGGTAACGTGTACAGATAGACAGCTATGCAAAAACAATTTGCCAGCCTGATTCACTTGTATAACTTTTTTATTTTTCTGTGGTATACACATTCTCCAACCATGGATACTTTAATAAGGTGTAACGTCTTTTATGCCGGAGCCAAATATAGCTTCATTTCAATGATCGTGTAGTATGGCCGGAGACTTTGTTAGCAGCGCAAAGTTTTATAGAAATGTGTAGTCTTGAAGGACAAATATGTATAAATACTTTAAGCCATGTCTGGCACCGGCATTATGAGTTGCGGGAGAAAATTTGAAAATCTGTTTAGCAGTATAAAATAAATAACAGTATAATGAAGTTAGCAAGGAATTGAGCAAAAAACTAATTATAGGTAGTGCCACGCTTGCAGTCCTCAAAGCTTTGAAGTACTCACTTAGAGTTGAGGTGTTAGAAAAATATTGTGAAGACGTTTGACATTTAGTATAAGGATCGATTGTGGATGTTTATTTGTCGAGCTTATTAATGGATATTTTGTCAATTAATTGACATGACTGAATTGATTGTATTACTTTGTCAGTTAATTCAGATGACTAAATTGATTGTATTAATTTGTCAATTAATTCAGATGACTGAATTGAGTGTATTACTTTGTCAATTACTTCCTATGATTGAATTGATTGTATTACTTTGTCAATTACTTCAGATGACTGAATTGATTGAATTACTTTGTCAATCAATACAGGACATAGAATACTCAGGTATGTCGTTTTGAGTATCCCTAATAAGGAGTAGGTATTTAGAAAAAAGTCCTTTGTAATTTTTTATACTTTAAAGAAATTGACCTGAACTACGATTCGCTTTGTTCACATTTGAGGTAAAGTACATCATTTTTTTAAATATACATATAACTAGCAGTTACCCGCAACTTCGCCCGAATAAAATTAAACTTGCCCTTATTCTGACCCTATCGAAAAATCCGTTTTATCGGATGACTACTGAATATAAACTATCTCACTGTCTAATATCATCTTTATATTTGATAGAGAGTTGCGCGTGTTAGGTGACCTTTCGATTTTATTTTATAATATATAGAGTGTTACCAAAATCGAATTGTAAGAACCTAAGTGATCGAAGCAATAGAATGGACACCGTCTCTATGTTTTTAAAACTCATTTAAAATCACTCGCTACAAGTCAACGACTTGTGCAAATGTTACTTCGACTATACGTGAAGTTTTTTATATATCATTAGAATACAAAACGTTCGTACAATAGAATGTATGCAAAGCCCGAATAAGCTTAGAGTACCGTTCGTCGACTGGTTTATTGTGATTCAAATATTCCTTTTGTGTACTAGAACTAAGCATCTTGTATGATGAATGATATTTTTACTTATTGCATATAGAAAAAAAAAATTAAGACAGATTACATGAAAGAATATGTCGAAATAAATAACGAGAAAAGCTTTCATTTAATTCCATCTTAAATGTGTCGTTGTTGTATTATGCCGGGGCCAGACATAGCTTAAAGTGTTTGTACATTTTTGTCTTTGTCTTCAAAGTTCTACAAAACTTTGCGTAGCTACTCGAAGTCCTCGGCCAGCGATGTCTGGCTCCGACATTATGTATATAATTTGAGTATTTGAGTTTCGAATTGTGAATAGTTTGCCAATAAGCTAGATGGCGCTAGTATACTAGGTCTAACACTTTTGATGTTTTCTTCAATTAAAATCAAAGGAATATCTAGCAGGCTAACATAATCATCATCGAAAAAACTATGCTCTGAGTTCTACATGTAAAGCTCTATACATGAGGTACAATTTTATTGATGTTTATTATGCAAACAACTAGTGTTATATGATATTTATTAAAAAGCCGTCACCAGCCGCCACCACAGATTCCAATATTTGAAAAATTGTTTAATCTGTGTGTGGCGGGGGAATTTGAGCAGATAAACTTTGAGCACATATTTAGAAAAAGTATCTAACCTGTATGCATGTACGTGGACGGGACAGCCAGTGATGGGATTGTATAGCAGAAGAACACACGCCACCACGTCACCCTGCACCACTGCGCTGGTGATGCTGCCATGTGGTATGAAATGCTTGATCGTCTGCTGCTTGCCTTTGGCCGTTACATTTTGGATTATCTTCAAACCTTTGTGGGATACCTGGAGAAATAGACGTAGTATGTGTCAAAAACGAACTTCTTGAACTTAAGAACGTCACTTATATTCATAGCGCAAAGTAATCAACACAACAATAATTTGTGATTATTATGCAGGAGCCAGACATAGCTTAAAGTGTTTGTACATTTGTGTTCTTGAAGACTACAAAGTTATACAAAACTTTGCGCAGCTTTACAAAGTCCACGGTCACACTACTTGATCATTGCAATGATCATTCAAATGAAGCTATATCTGACTCCGGCATTAAAGAGGAAAAAGGGGATGAAAAAATCCTTATCAAATTTAAAGTTGAAACATTTTTCCGAGCTTTGTAATGCTTAATTGCATTTTTGATAAATTTTGTTACTATTCAGTGCCTTCATTTTGATGTTTGTGATTTAAGACGGCGCCAGATGTTGTTTTAACCTTTTAAACTTATCATATACAGCTCCTGTATCTTCTATTGAAATTAGTAAACGCAGGGTACAACTTGAAAGTAAAGTACCTTATTACACTAAACTAAAAAGATTTCGTTTTCTAAGTAACATATAAAATATTCTCCTTACTGGAGTGTAACCGAAAAGTTCCAAATCTATCGTCTTTACTTCTCTCTGAATCTAGGTGATATCTGTGCCTCATACATCACAAATAGTACGATGCTTTTTTTAGTCACAAGAGTCACAAATTTCTAACCTGTAATGTAACCTTAAGAGGTTCTAAATACTATGCCCTTTATTACAAACAAGCCTATAGCCGGTAATGAGTATTTCCTTCCCTTCTGAGAACGCGCAATTCCTGCGCTCCAGAAACCGCACGTAATACGACGTATTTTTAATCCCTTTTTAGTCGCAACAATTACGGATACAATACAAAGTATTCCTACCTGTAATGTAACCTTGAAAGGTTCCAAATCTCTCGCCCTCTCTTCCAACAAGCGTATGGCGGGCAGAGCGAATTCTTCCCCCCTGAGACCGCGCGATTCCTGCGCCCCCAGAAACCACACGTAGTACGACGCCTTTTTTATATCCTTTTTTAGTCGCAACGCCATTGTGGTTGGGCCCCTATGTCATTGTTGTATATCTGGAACAAAAAGGAAACAAAATGAGTATAAAAAAAACATTATTTTTTTTTTATTAACACCTTACGTAGGCCAACATCCCTTTATGTTATTATAGCTAAATCAAATCACAATATGTTTTATTCAAGTAGACTTAAATGCTCGTTTGAATCGTCAAATATTATAAAACCAGAAACGTGCTAAATGTTTTAAGATTCTATTTTATATACATAGGTGCGGTGGCAAAAAGCCTTTTTTGTTTCGGATTTAAAGGGTAAGAAACCTCTAAAATTATATTTCACTAGCGGACCCGACAGACGTCCTGCCCGAACGTTGGGTTACTTAATATTTACTACATTTTATTATCCTATAACATTATTCCCCGTTCCTGTCCCCGTTTCCGTTCCATTTCCTTTTCACTTTCGCTTTACCATTTATTGTTTATTATACAAACCTTGTCCTAACAATAAAGAACACAACAAAAAAAATATTCAATTTGGTGCAGTATTTCTGACAATTTGAAGTCGGTTTTTCGTGTAAGAATTATTATTACAAGTAGCATACATAAGGTTCAGTGTATTTTTCTTATCAATCTCTCTTGTTTCTCTCTTACTTTTGTCCGAAATAGGTACAAATATTTAGAATTAGATTTATTTATACCCTACTCATTTCCTCTTGAGATAAAAGGTAAACAAATTACAAAATTTACAAATTTTCTTATGATTTCCTTAATTAAAAATACATTTATTTAATATAGTTATTGGATTTTTTTTTTAATCCTTGTATTAATTTTTACGAATATTTTAAATAACACAATAAAAATAGTGCCTTAAAAAAATCTAAAATTGCTAAGTTACTAGCTAAACCAACTTGTGGACTGTAATTGTGAAAAAATAAAATACCATAATAAACATATTATTATCATTATTAAGTTTCAGTACAAGCGTAACTTGAACGAAATTTGTTTTGTTTTATTTATTTTTGCCTTTTAATAAAAAAAAATACCAAGAATACTTTGAATTATGGCTAATATTCTCGATACGTTTCCGGTTAAGCCTTTTTTTAAATCTTTCATTAGGAAAGGTCATGCTGATTTTCATGCTGAGTACAGCGGGGTCGGGATTTGAACACAGCATCGTTCTGATCATCAATCTGTCCTTTTACCTTTAACTTCCTCCAAGTTAAAGATATGTATACGTCCTCAGAAAGATATTATTTTTATTATAACAATAGGTTCAGATATAGTTGGAGCAATTTATCTCCAAGCTGTTCCATCAGTCAAATCATGAATACGCGTAATCGCTGGAATCTGGCGACAATCGACCATCGCGAGCCTCGTAACCTTGAGTGAAGGATGACTTTGATTTTGAATAATTAATTTAAGGCGTCGAGCGACTGCTAAGCTTCACTCTACGAATAATATTTGTTCCTCTAACGGTGGAGAAATAGCGGTGTAATGTATACTAATGCGAAATAGTGCCTCTTGATGTGTATATATTAATTAATACGCGAAGCAAAAACATTCGATAGCATTTTATGAAAATTGTATATGTTTATATTTTCTACCAGTGGGCGTTTTGTTGGACTGGAAGAGACACATTTTTTAGTTTATGAATTTTGTCATTGTTGTCATGACTATACTTTGTCACCATCTTATAGTAAAATGTAAGCATGTGTGTGTAAATCATATTTCGCAAATTAACCCATTGTTATTGCATATTTTATAAAAATATTAACATTCGCACACGCTGCTCTATATAAACTGTAATTGTGCCAAATTTCACACTTCTCCCTTAGCGCAATTTTAGTCAAATGGGCATCAACGTTTAAATATTTTTAAAAGTTGACTCGAGGAATATAAACCGTGCTTGCTGCCCTTTTTACGTAGTGTTAGCCGCCACGCTTGCAGTTCATTAGTCTGCAGAGGAATTGGGTCGTCCGGGTACCAGTACCTCTTTCTCACATAAGATCAGCGTGAAGTGGCAGCAAAGCTGTCACTTCCAGTGATGGTTTTAATGAAAACTAGTATTAATAGAGAGGTTAATTACATCTGAATCAGTAAAAGAAATAATAGATGGACCAATGTTACTGCAAATGATTTTGTTCAACAAGAAAGCTAATCTATATCTATTCTTATATTTGTTTGTTTGCTTGAACGCGCTAATCTTATTTTTTTTTTATGTTACAAGGGGGCAGACGAGCAGGCAGCAGGCACCGAAGTGCCTACCGGCGCCCATGGACTCTGGTCGTGCAGATGTCCATGGGCGCCGGAAGGCACTTCGGTGCCTGCTGCCTGCTCGTCTGCCCCCTTGTAACATTAAAAAAAAATTATGTCATAAGAATTTTTGTAAGAAATATTATACTGTTTGTTTTCCTAATAAAATAAAATAAAAATAAAAACCCGGATGTACTGCGAACCATAAGTTACCCCCTCCTCATCTACCTTTATATCCTTTTACTCCATCCCTTTCCCTTACTCCTGTTTTTCTAATTAAAGGTAGCGTCATGCATGCGCGTCCGGCTTGGTACCTCTTTCTTATATAAGATCAGCATAAAGTGGAGGCAATGTTGTCACGTCAAGTGATGGTTACACTTTTCCTTTTCAGAACCAGTTTTGATGTAAGTCATATAGTAAATTAATTGTGATTTTATCTCTTGTATAGTCGACCAAGAGATTGGTTTATCACGCTAAAGTTAGAAAAGCTCAGTTTTGCTTGTAAAACATTACGTTAATTTCTAACAATAAACCATAGCAAAATTATCTTTAAGTAGGATGCAAAATGGTAAAGCACTTTCTTGGTTGTACATCCAACAATTGGTGGTACGTTTGCTTCTTGTTTACGCTCGTTTGTTTTTAGCTCTTAATGTTGCGTTCTAGTATTTCTTTGCTAGAGACTAGTGTTTATTCTAAAGGAGATTGGTTCTTCTTCTTCTTTTTTTGGTCGATACCATACACCCATTCTAAACCGAAGAACAAATTTGAACACAATACTTGATTGAAGGCTTAGTTGACTTAATTATAAATTTTAAGGGAAATCTTTAAGAACAGAAAGCAAGAGTGCAGATTTCAGCTCAGGCGATTTTTAATATTTCAACGGCTTTAAGTAGATATTTTATTTTTTAGGTATGAGAAATAACGATGAATGATGATGGATCGTAAAAACTTTACACGCTTGTAATTTATAATATCTTTTAGCGGTTATTGAATTATAGGAAAATTGAATTTACGGAGACAAAGTTACTGGACATAGTGGCTGAAAGTTTCTTTCTTACATTAGATTTTGAAACATTCTTCATTGGTGCTCCGCTCCTATTGGCCTTAGTGTGATGACATATAGCCTATAGCCTTCCTCGATAAACGACCTATCTAACACTGAAAGAATTTTTCAAATCGGATCTGTATTTCCTGAGATTAGCGCGTTCAAACAAACAAAAACTCTTCAGCTTTATATAATAGTATAGATTAATTTCCAACGTAGAAACTAACCTAGATCGCGAATATAGATTAATGGATGAACAGTGATATGGTGTCCACGATACCCTAGTAGATAGATACACGTGAATAAGTTAGCGATTGTAAAGAATTTTGTTAATAACTGTGTTTTTTTTTTATCGTCGCTATCATTATCGAGTTAAGCATCGTAAACTTCATGTGTATGTAATTTACGGATGACCTGAAAACGAGGTCACTGCAAACTGCGCCAGCATGCCTGTCAAAGTCCAAAATAGAGAGGCCAAGAGCATGTTAATATACGCTTATACAGAAGGTTACCGTATCTAATACGCGATAAAGGCATTTGTTAAGTAACTTCGTACTTCTTGTCCGATTTCGATCGAAATAATTTTTCTAATGAGTTTTTTACATGTGCAATCAACATAGAAAATTTCAAGTCTTTACATCTAATAGTTTTCAAAGGGGGGGGAGCAAACGGACAGACAAAAGCGAAACTATAAGGGTTCCTTGCAGAACTACAGAGTGTTCTCTCGGTGTAGCCCCACACTGACGGTGCTATTATTTCGGTGTTACTAACCGTTCCTATGTTAATTCGTTTCGTCTGCGGCACCACATTGTACCAGTCGCCAGGTCCTCCCAATATATACGCAATCAAGTGTCCACGCTGATCGTCATTGTTATTTGGGGTGTTGCGATTCATACCCATAGCTTCACAATTCCGTCTTGCATTAGAAGCAATATCGCATTGTTGGCGACTGTTTGATGCCCGCAAATGAGATCGAGCTATTCTTGCTCGTATTCTATAGGGAAGCATGATCTCGTTTGGTAAAGCTCGATATGTATACTCTAAAATAGGGCTCTGAGGGTTTACGAATGACCGCACCGTAATTAATCTAGGATCGTTATCAATATCTTTGTCATAATCAGACACGCGTTTCCGAGGAGGTCCATTTTGTCGTTTAACCCTAATAGTATGCTTTGGCCGTTCGTTCGGACATTGGTAATATACCGCAGATCTAGCGCAAGGAACTTGCATCACGTATCTATCATAACACCAGAAGTATGACCTACCTTCGTGAGGGTAACATTTTCCAAAACACCAATCGCCGTCTTTCGTTCTCGCATCTTCTTCATAATACCATATCGTATCGCACTTGTCCCAATCATCGTGTAGTGTATGACACCAATAATAATCGTGGCCGCGCCTTTCACAATCATCTCTACATCTTCCCTTTGTTAGAGTGTATTGGTACCATCGTGTGGTGTCTGTGGTGTCGGGATTGCAGTAGTCCCACGAGTAATCGTTGCCAACATAACACCATGTATATTTATAGTCAAAATAACCACATTTGCTTAAACACTTACCCTTTTTCGATTTAGCAAAAGACGTGTAATAGGTTGGTGTTTTTTCGTAGCCTTTTTTGCACGGTTCTAATACTTTGTGTCCAACGTAACAAACTCCATCTATACAATCATTTAAACACGGTTTCCTGCTCTGAGAGCTGTATGATATTGTGGTATACGCGAGATTATCCGCATCGCCAACTTGAAAATATTGCAGTAAAAATAATGAAAGAAACTTGAGGTACCACATGTTAATATTTGCAATAGTATCCTACAAAAATCTTCACTGAAGTGTGGTTTTATCGCAAATAATTTGCTGGGATTCATACAGTTCTTTTTTATACAGACTGGGTTGATAGTCCATAATAATACTGGCCTTTAAGATAACTTCCAAAGTATATTTTTAAGATTAAACAATCAACAATACTTTAACTAGCTATCACTAGCGTCTTCGTCCGTGGGAAATTGAATCATTAGGGTTACGTTCCTCCAGAGGAAAAAAGGAACCCTTATGGGTGGGATAACTTCGTTGTCCGTTCGTCTTTCTGTCTGTCTGTCAAGACCAAATACTAAAGTTTGCGATCCCTTGAAGCTGTATAAAAATCAACTCTCTAAGTATACGTTACTAAAATATATGGCCTTTTTCTGTTACATTTCCCATAGAGTTGCAAGGAAAACCAAAACCTAAAGGGTACTTACGGTTGACCTAGAAATATGGATTTTTTGCAAGAACCATATATCTTCAGGTACAAGTATAGGAAAAATTCCGAAACCGTAAATTAGTAGTTATATATGATTAAGCTTGAGAGAAGTGTTGAGAACTTAGGCAACCGGTGGTTAGGGCTCCAGGGAGGAACCTCCTCACAATATGTGCCGTATCAATCAATACCGCCTGTATCTGACCTTTGATCCAACCATCAAGCGAGAACCTCTTAAGATGACGGTCGGGACTCTTCGAAATGAGACCATTAACCGAAACAACTATCGGAACAATAATTGTTGAATCCACATTTCACATGGGGGTAATCTCACTGACAAGATTTAAACATTTAGTTAATTTCTCTTTTTCAGTCTTAATGAGATTATCATCATGCGGGACCGTAATATCCACAATCATTGCCCGTTGCGATGATCGATCCACTACCATGACGTCAGGTCTATTGGCGACAATATACCTGTCGGTCCAGTACCTATCCTGCCAGACTAAGTCTCCCTTTGTTGTGTCCCCTCGATTTTAGAGCACTCCCTTGGTTGCCTCAGCCAGCATCGAAATATTGGGAGTCGACATATCGAGCGACGATCAGTTCCACTGTCACTTGGAAGGGAAATTAGCCTCTAAAAAGCTGGGAGTCCTCAAAAGGGCGAAGCAGTACTCCATGCAGATCCATCGCTTGTAGCTGTACAAGTCGCAAGTTCAGCCTCACATGGAGTACTGCTGTCACCTTCACGGCGGTACCACAATATCAGTACCTTGCATTTGACCGCACTCACCGCATAATGGCTCGAATCATCGGCGACCCAGCTCTTCCCGATCAGCTCGACCCTTTGGCGTTGTGGAGAGATGTGGGTTCACTCTGCATCTTTTAACGCATATATTATGGGGAGTGTCCAGAGAAATTACTATTGAATTTCACCATAGGATATCACAAAATAATTTGAAATTCTACCCTCATCAACTCGATATCCTAAAGTCCACAATCGTGCGCTTTTCTCGAGGCTTTATGTCGTGCACAATGTATCTGTGGAATCAGTTATCAGCTTCGGTATTTCCGAACGGATACGACCTAGGGACCTTCAAAAAAAGAGCATACTCATTTCTCAAAGGCTGGCAACTCATCTGTGAGCCCTCTGGTGTTACAGTTATCCATGGGCGTCGGTAGCCACTTAGTTGAAACGCCTGTGCTTTTGCCCCTTGTTTTATGAAAAAAATAATTAGAATAATCATCTAATACTTACTGGATCCCCTTTTCTATGGACGAAAGGTACTCTATATCCCTGTGTGATTATTTTTTCATTTTCTTTTATTTTTGTCATTATACAAATAATAACCAATATACAAACTCGTAATTTTTGAATTTATGCATAATATATTTTTGATAATTCAAAACTGGAGAACGGTTGCGATTATCAATGTTTTATCACAATGGGTTAAGAAGGTCGCGCAATCGCTGGATGTACATTTATCACCACGTGTTGTCGCTTGAATTTTTATTTCCGAACGTGTAATGCTGTTGGTCAGATTGAGCCTCGTAGTGTCAAATGACAGGGGGGTTGGGGCGAGCCGAGGCTCAGCCGTTCGTGAAGCGCCGGGTGGGGCTCTCGATCAAGAGTCGGTACTCCGTGGGTGCCTGAGGCCGAGTCCGCGGATATCGTGTGTAGAGGAGTTATGGAACGTAAGTAGCCGTCAGGGACGTTGTGTAATGGGTGTTGAATTTTATTTCATTTAATCTCATACAAACCAGGGGCATTCAAGAAATTACTAATAAAATTATTGTTGATTAATTATTTGTCATTTTCGGTCATCTAGTTTTAAACTTTCAGGTACTGTTGAATTATCTGCTTATTCTCTCGTACCTTTACTAAATGATTTCTGAAAATATAAGTACATGATTTTTTTTTTCATTTCATATTCATCTACACTTAATATATAAAGCTGAAGAGTTTGATTCTCTGTTCGTCTACTTGAACGCTCTAATCTCATAAAGCACTGGTACGTTTCGAAAAATTCTTTCATCATTAAATAGCCCATTTAACGAGGAAGGATATGCTCGCTGAATATTTCCACCTAAATTTACGCGGACCAATTCGAGGGTAACAACTGGTATTCAATATGTATTCCCGCAAGCGAGAGGGCGGAAAAACGATAGAGATCGAGATATTGATCTAAGCGTTTGACGTAATCACGTAAAATAATCGTCCGCAAACCGACTTTACAAACAGCCAATGTCTTATTTTCTATTTTATTACCAATATTGTACATTAAATATTTTAAAAGTATATACAAAATTATATATTCTCCTTACAGATGGAATTTCCGAAAATATAAATAATCTACGGACGTAGACTTCTTTTTGTATTCACGTTTACAAACTTTTTTAAATAACTCGATCGTGAATAAATCTTAGTCCATATTATTAGAAAATCGAAAGTAAACAGTAGAACAACCCTTAAATACCGTTAGGTCAGTTTTCTTTAAATATTGGCGTTTGCTAGTCGTCTTTTCATTTGTTTATTTGTTTGTTGTTTCATTGTATAGTCGACCAAGAAATTGGTACGCCACGCTAAGGTCGAATGTCGTTTGCACGTCAATTAGCTAAAAGGCTCATTTTTGCTTGTCGTGCATTACGTTAATTTCTAATAATAGCCCTTAGCAAAATTTTCTTTAACTAAAAGCTTTCATCCAAAATGGTAAAGCACTTCTTGTTCGACTATTCATTGTTTCAATTCTTAATACCCTTAACTTCATCCTTTTCAGTATTATATATTATTTAGTCGCCAATATATTTTCTTATGTGATTAGGGGCAACGGGTACAGAATTGTGTCGCAAATCCATTGGAGTGAGGTTATTTAACAATCCTATTGTAATGTAAAGGATTCTTATAAGAAACCTTATTTACCGAACCAAAAACATTTTTTGGATGATGACAATTTTGATAATTAATTGTTCAAACCGTATCTTTATTTAATTGAATTTATTTTGGGCCCTTCTTAAATGAAAGAGCATAAAATGAACTTTCATGCCAAATATCTGTATTTTTTTTTATATTACAAGGGGCAAACGAGCAGCCCGTCCATCAACTGAGCGACTACCGACGCCCATGGACATCTGCAGATGGTTAGCAGATGCGTTGCCGGCCTTTAACAAGGGGTATGGGCCACTAAAAAAAGTAAGAGGAAGCCAACGTTCGGGTGTAATACGTTCAAAACTAAAAATATTTAAACTAATAATTCCTAGTCGAAATTGGGTGTTACGTATGCTTCTATATAATAAGAAAAACTATTAACTAACTATCTGATTAGTTAGGACTAAGTGTAGATTTTGACAAGCACAATATAGCTTATAAAATCATCAACAAAACTACTAACGAAAATATCACATTTACTAAACAGGTTAGCAAACGGAGTAATAGACGTGTTAGTTTATTGGTTGTTTCTAGACCAAAAACAATTCATTTCGTCAAAAAAACGCTAACTTTTGAAGGAGCACAGCCTTACAATAAACTTCCAAATTCGATTTTTAATACGATATTCTTTAAAATAACTTCGCAAATAGCTCATTATTTTTTTGTAACATGTAAAGGTTGAAAATGGTCAGTGCGTTATACTTAGGACATAGGTATTTGCCAACACTGACACAATATATATGTGTTGTAATTATAAACCTTTCTCTTGAATCACTCTATCTATTGGTGAAAGGTGTCCGTTCAGCAGTTTTTTGAGTTAGTCGGGAACAGACCGAGAGACGATCGGAGGACTTTGTTTTATCATAGGTAGCGTTAGTGAAGATATATTACAGATACAAGATATATAAAATATAGCATGCTCTTTTCCTAAGCGTCATTTCTTTTATTGAACGAATGTCTAATAAATATAAAGTACTTGCCTGCCAAATACTGTACGTCCCGTGGCTTTCGAGATTTCTTGATAGGTTGTCTTTTGCTTCTATATATATACTAGCGGACCCGGCAGACGATATCGTGCTCGAATGTTGGGTTACTTACTTTTTACTACATTCTATTATCCTTTAAAATTGTCCAGATTTTTTTTTTTTTTAATTGTTTCTCAATGGTACACTAATTCGGTGTTAATGGCCTAAACATGAAAGATAGATATATGCTGTCGCGGATTTTTGTGTAGAACTATTTAAGATAAACATTTCCTTCATACACTGTATATACGTACGTGTATTTCTAACGGTTTTCAGTAAACCTTAACCAAATTATGAGCAAACCTTTAGGGTTTATTTTCAACAGTACGTATATACAATATGTCAAAAGAGGTAAGGCATGGCGTAAATTGTCCTCCAATAAATGAATTGAATGACCTTCTATATGAAAATAAAAGATAATGACCTGTTATATTGCTCAGCTTGGTGAGTAGAATTACTAGACATCCTTCTGAAGAGGCAATAAGGTATAGGTTAGGTTAGGAGTGTTAGCGATATTTATAAATGTGTATATTATATTATAGGTACGACGTATTGATAGTTAAATATGATTTTCATACAGATGTGTCGTTATTTACATTTATTTAATACTTTTATTCGTAACATACCCGAACGGAAGTGAGTGATGCCGACGTCGGTTTGCTTCGACCAACGGAGATCCGACTGAAGAGCAAAATTTGCAAATGATAGAATCAGGCGGAAATCCATCACAAGGCGAAAAACCCAAATTACATTTGCTCAAATCTGCGTATAAATACATATGCACAAAGTAACATGCATTTATTAAATTAAATAGTTAAAAATGTAGTGTTGTGGACATATGCGAAGCAATTCAAGAACCTGTGATATTATTAATTGATAAGTCGCCTAAGAGATTTTAAATTGGAATTGAAAATTGAGTTGACATTTTAAGATTTTTTTTATTGCGTCATATCCTTGGTACTAGTGTGTGAGATAACAATTAAATAATAGTTAAAAACCCAATGAACAAATTTAAGGGGAATCCATAACATAAATGGGTTGTACTGCTGAGTAAGTTAATTAATTAATATATTAATACGTGAAGTGAAAACTTTAGGTACCACTATACGAAAATTGCGCGGTCGGAGGAGTATTTCTAATTTGGCACAATTGTATTTCATATAGAGGAAAGTGTACAAATGCTTATACTTTTTTATAATTTATACATGTATTTATATATTTCTAAAAAAAATATTTATGTATAACAGACGTCCGTTACCTATAACACAGGCATTAAGTTGTCTACCTTAGGAACAGACGTTCGTGAGTCATATACTGGTTTTATAACCGTTTTTGGTGAGCTCATTGGTTAGGTCAAAGTACTTGTTCGTTTTTAACAGATGGTCTTTAGGAATGTTTGTCTCCCATGGGACTGTTATTAAAATTAATTTTATTATATTGGAATGTGGTATTCAGAGTAACGACTGTTACAAAGGGCAACCGAGCAGGCGGTTCACCTTAGTGATTATCGACGCTCATGGACATCAGCATGACCAGGACGCTAGTAGATACATTGCCAGCCTTTAGTAACGAGTTTAGGCCAGCGGGAAGTCGCAGAAAACGAAGGAAACGCTGATCTTAGTAAAAATTAAGTACAAACCTACCATTAAAAAATTAAGGGTATCTTTCATTGTGTACATGTAAACTGTCGAGTTAACATTATGGATAATTAAAAAGAAAACTTAATTAAATTATTAACTACGTGTTTTTACATTTAGAGATCACTATTTTTCAAGCTTTTCACGACATAGTCCCCTTTGTATGAAAAAATAATTACAAATATAGGTAAATTTATTTCTAAACATCAGGCTAAATACACTCTTTTCCGAAAGGGGATATTAATACGTACAAACAGTCCGACATATGTTAAATCGAGCAAACGCGGGTCGAGCTGTAAATAAAGGCTGTACAGAACCCTCGGGAGCGGCGCCAGAATACGGTTTATGGTTATGAGGAAAAATTCCACGTGCGTATTGCGTAGATGTATGGGCCATACTGGCATTTAGCAGTATGTATGCGGAAAACGTTTTATGTTAACTCTAGCTATGGAACGAAATTTCGTCCGCGTGGTTTGAAGGACTTTTGGACATTTAGGTAAAAGCTAATTTTATGGTTGTGATGAAGTATTACTCTGAAAACTACGGTTAAGATTGAGTTTTGAACAAAGAAATATGAGCAAAAAGGTTTCTATAATATAAATTAATTTCCGCATGAGTGAGACGTGCTGAAGTTATAAGAGAATTGAATGAAATTAGGTCACACATAGTTTGATAAAAGACAGTATTTCTCAGCTAGAGAGACACCGACTACAATAAGGCATCAAGTATTTTCTTTCATTTTTAGAATTGATAACATCTTAGGCGTTGTTTGACGATTTTTTGCCATTTCATACTTAATTTTCGTTAACAAAACACCTCTTATGATTATAATAAGTAGAAGTAGGATCGTTAGTTTTAAAAGTTGCGTAAACTTTCAATGAAATTATCAATCAAATGATTTCACTACATATGAGAAACCTAAGATAAAAGGCGGCTTTCCTTGCACTAAAGGTAAAAATATGTTTATCTTCCAACTACGAAGTAATTTTGTTATTAATGACATGACACAGGATGCCCTTTGCTTAGACTCAAAACAGTGCAGTAATGTTATGTTTTTTTACATTACAGCACTGTTTTATTTTTAAGCAGAAAGGCGCACTTTCTTAACGGTTACGTAGTGAGTAATGATGAATAATTAAATCCCTTTGTTCTTTCTTTTCCAAAGGCAAGTGGCAAGAATTCGCCAGGAAGTAATGAAGTCTATCGGCTCGCCTGTGACTGATAGATAACATAATTCTGAGCTTACGCGTTGCCCTGGCGGGCCTGTCCTGATTCCTGAATCCGCATCTCAATAAGCGTTAACGCAATTACTGTGATATGTAGGTAATAATAATTAAACATTAATATGTTTTCCTGTGACACGGCTGTTTATCTTATTAAGAGATTTGGCTTAATGCGAGCGATGGGAGCACACTCACAGCTTGACAGCTCATCTTGTTAGCAGCAACCGGTTAATAATCAAGCGACTCTGTGACGCGTTGTGGTAAGGCTGATCTGTGGCGACACCCCATCAAAAAGCATACATATACACAACACACGAGAGATGTAACTAAAGTTTAATGTCTGTTTGGGATTTATATGTTACTTGTGTCTAAAAATACATACAAAACTGCCATAACTATAGATAATCAGATAGCTAGTAGGTAAATATACGACACACAAAAAAAAATAATTTGTACAGACTAGTATACTTACTCGCGCTTCGCGGCTTTAGTATGCGTGATAATTTAGTTTTTATTGCACTAAATTAATTTCTTTAGCGTGTCAAATTTTGATGGAACTTCTTACATAAAGGGACTCTTTTTCTAAGGAAAAAAATGATATGAACATACAGGATTCTGAAGTGAAAATTCAAATCCTATATGCGACGAAGGAGTTAGCACCATTTGGGCAACTTTTTTTTAAATTTTGCTTCTCCGAGGTCTAAAAAGGAAATATCACCACACATGGGAAGATAAATACACTGGACGGTACGCAGATATACCGCGCGCTAAGGATAGGCGGACGTGTTTGGGTCGGTCCCAGGATTAAACTAATCTCTTTCGGAAAAATGTACGTGTCGTGTCTATTCGGACCGAGAACGCCAAAGCCAAGTCTCGCGGAGTGCCCTTGTCCCGTTTTTATGATAACGGAAGAGACCTCACCAGCCGCGGTTCCACTTCGGTGAATATGAATGAAACTACCGATTTGAATAATCGAATTCTTTAAACGAACACGCGGAACAAAGGAATAATATCAACTTAGAATTCAAGAAACAAAGCAATTTTAGCGCATTCACCAGAGCAATAAACAAATTATGTATCAGTCCAAGGTGATAATTTATTATGATGGACGTGATACTATTCCCTTTTGCTCGATGTATGTAACTACTTGGATCTATGGCTACAATATTACTTTTTATGTTCATTTAAGACCCATGTAGGTATGTCCAATACATCCCTTTACCTGCCTTGTTGCATAGAATAAAGCGTAGCTAAAGCTTATGCTAGAAGTGGGTGCGACACAATTTATGTCATGAATTAAAACGGCTACTATCCATAAAAAAAAGCCTAACACTGAAGTAGACTCAGAATCAAGTAAGGATGTTGTTATTCAAACAATGCAGTGACGTCCTCGGCGTGACTGCAGCCGTATAATGACTGCGTGAGGTAATCACCATCCGGGGGATAATGATCCGCCTCCGCACAGCGACTGTCGTCACCTCTACCATTTACTTAACTTCAAATGAAACTAGCCTTCCGCCCCTGCTTCCCACGGGGACCATCAAGGGTGTATAAGTATAACACGATACTAATTTTTTCTCCTTAGCGTTATCCCTGCCCAGTACCAACGTCCGCTTAGGTTACAAAGAATATGGTTATGGGATAAGTTAAGCCGGCCGACTGCCATCCGATGTCCTCCCCGGAATCTCCACAATTTCTACAATCTCACGACTAGTTTCACACACTGACATCAATCGGGACCCACTGTTTAACGTGCCTTCCGAAACACGGAGAAGGTCGGATACTAGAAAAACCAATGTTATAATTTGACAACCATCAATCATCTAGCCGTGGCAACAGCTACTTAACCTAGCAATCGACTCAAATGCCGGCCACTGATTCAGGTACGACCTCCGCAAAATAGAGAAAAAGAAATAAGTATTACGATACAAAATGATTATAAAATAAAGAACATTATATAAAATTATGGAAAAAAAGAGATTGTTATTTTGATCGCTACCAACTACAGAATTAAGGGCTGGGCAGTTAAGTATTTCTTGTAAATTGAATCAGAATCTGCTGTTGTAAATTCTTCTCAATTAGACCGTTTAATTATCCATTAAGTCTCGGATTAGTTCAGCCATCAAATTTCATGTTAAAAACCCCGAAAGGGTCGGATAGTTTCCTAATAAGTATTCGCCCTTACAGCTACGAGTTGGCACGAGCGCGTCCTTGAGCCACTTGCACCAGCCGACGACTGCGTTCGTGACTCCACTTGCATAACGGCTGCCGATCGACTGTCGATCCAAACGACCGCATAATCAACGCCGCGATTGCAGTCGGCGATTGAGAAAAACTATTTAGTGTGAGAACACTATACTTTGTATGCATGGCTCGCAAAAACTAGTACTACTCCTGCTGAGTCATGTTATTACACAGACGGCAACTCATTTAATCATGTTTAAGATATAAGTAACTAATATTACTCCTAGAGAGAGCATCTATAGCTTTAATATAAATGTTAACTCTCCCACCAGTTGCACTACTATTTCATTATTATATTCCAAGGTGATAATTACTTTATTATATCACACTGCGATCATTGTCTCCCCGAAAGAAATGCAGCTACACACATGCAGTACACGATGTTAATCCTATTTATTTGTGAATCTAAACAATTAAGATGAATGGAGGATCATCATAACCCTTCAAGAGGTTTTAAGTGACACGAATGCGTACAAAACAAACTTACCCACACACACACGTGTGCGTGTTTGTGTGTGCGTGCGCGCGTGGGAGTAAACACACTCACGCACACACTCGTAGCTTAAAAGAACATTCTCGCTAACTTTAAACTTGACATAAATAACTTAAATGAGCTAAGTCGTAAGTTAGAAGTGACCCGACCGCCGCTTATAGCCTGCAGGCACAGCAGGTAGTGCCAGCGTGTGTTACAGAACAATGGTCAATCTTTTACGATAATATGCTATTATATTAACGAGCAATCGGTGGTAATCTATCGTAATTATACCTACATGAGCCAGCAAACTCATAGCACATAATTATATTTTTATACACAGACAAATAACTTTCAGACACATTAACAATCGAGCGATTAAAATAATGTGTAAATATAATATATTAGCTGTTACGCGTCGCCTCGTTTCTTAAACTATAAATTGAATTCCAAACTTCTTCTTTCAAAAGTAGCGAGCTTTTCACGTAAACTGACAATCCAACTCCCAAAGTAAACGTTGGAAAAGCCGTGATATATGTGTTCATTTATTTCAGAAGTTGTCATATTAAATTTCGGACTGCTAATTTTCAAAATGGCTAACTTCCACACAACCTCTCACCTTTTATTTTTCTCTCTAAAGATGACTGAGGCTACTATATGCAGAGGTTAGTGCTGACAAGATCCTTAATTCCCTGCCAACTACCGGCACCTTTACACCGTCCGTTATCCCCACACTTATACATGTATGTATTAGAGTTTAATTTGAGGGCTTTGGGGAGTTAACACGGCACGCATGGATGATCAAAGGTGTGGGGATGAATCCAGACAGGGGCCGGGCAGATAATTCTCGCTACGGCGCGAAAAACTTATTATACGGCATTGGGGATTTTTTGATGGAAAAGTATATTATATTTTACATTTATGGTTCTACGACTGTAAGCACATGCACTCAAACTTGTAATAATAAAAGGCGATGTAATGTCCTCTATAGCGCTTTCTTATACTTTACTTTAGTTAATTAGTACTGAATTACTCAGTAGTAAAAAAATTATACAGGATAATATATTCTGCATCTCTGTAGGCATATTTGCACACGAAAAAGATGTTTAAAAATATGCAGCCTGCATATTTTTATACTTCAAATAAAATTAATTAAATAGAATTACAAATTTGAAACTCTTATAATACCAACTTGATCCTACTGAATAATTTGGGGGATAATTCTGTTGTAGTTAGGTTTGCCAGGTATAGCTGTATCATTTCCGGGACAAATCTAGTGATGGGAAGATTGGGATGTCATAATAAAAATAGGAAACGTCAGACAGCTGGGAATATAACTGAAAAAAAAAACGATACCCCTACCTCTATACAAAACAAAAGCAACATTTCCGGGATCCTTTTGAAGAGTTCAGACACTTGAAACGAAGTTCTTTATCAAGTGTGAGACCTTTGCAGAAAAATGCCAACTGACACTTTTTAGAAAGGATTAGGAGTCCGAAAGAGTGAGAGAAGGCGGCGTTTTAGGCGTCGTATAAAGAGAGTAAACGTAGACTATTTTATAACTTGTTTTAATTTAATTAGTGACTAGCGTCTTACTAGCAGGGGCCTTAATTGACTAGTGACTTTGTGCTAAGATAGCCGTGCTATGGCTGTCACATTGACAGCTTTCGCAAAAATACCATAATCCCATTCAGACATCACATAAAAATGTCCTGGACATTCCCGCACTTATCGATCACGTGGCAAGCCTAGTCGTAGGGTTTGCCCAAAGGAAAATTACGACAGTAAATTTGAAGGTGTAATTATGTTCAAAGTATAGCTAAATAAAGAGAAAAAGGGCGATCGCAAAGTTTCGTGTTTCGATTAGACGAGAAACAACTGATTAATGGGGTCTAAAAGTATCCTTCATTAGTACCCTCGTCGTCAGTGGGACAGGTTGACATTGTGAAGGAGGACGTCTGCGGTGGTCATCATCGTTAATATGGTTGTGAGAGCGGCCGGCACGTGGAATTCGTTAAGTAATAACTTCTATATATAGTAACGCATTGTATTTACGAATTCCAATTATGAAATAAAATAATGTAGAAACCGAATACCTTAAAAGTAGAAATTGTCCTTTGATACTGCTACACATTAATCTTAAGCACCCTACAAGTAACTCGTACACCACAAAATAGATAATTTTATCAAATTGTACTGACTCCCAATGAGTACTTTTTTTCTATATTGGTTTTCGTCTCACTTTAGTTTGCATCGCTTGTAAGTAAAGACGTTTTGCAATACTGATCCAAACACAAGCCAAACTCTAGGGAGATTCTTTATATAAAAATAATACTTATGTATGATCCTACTGGGAATACTACTAAATGACTCAGTCATTACGTAATATTCTACTTGCTCATCGTTGTAATAGTCTGATAGTAATAATAAAAACATTGAGGCTTGATCCTCTCTTTTTTAAAATACACTCTTAAATGGCCGCTTTACATATGATTTCCCTAATTAAACATATAACCATAATAGATCACTTTTCAACAGCGGCCAATCGCTCGTTCCTCCGTGAAATCACCACATATTTTGGCAAATAACTGATTTTTATTCTGCTATTCATTCGCGGATTTAAGCAAAGTTGTTTAGTATTTCATGCATGTCATGGATTTCCGCAGTATGATTTCATGTCATGGATTTCCGAAGTAATGCCTGATTCTCTCAGTTAAATAACTTCTAACAATCAGTGCTTAGCTGCATTCAAATTGCGAACGCAGGTAAGCGAAGTAACGGTGTTAATTTAGTGTCTAAAAACTTCCGTTAGATGGCCTAAAGTAAAGTAAAAAAAAAATGTTCAAAAACGGATTCATGAGGTATATAATAGGAAATTGTTGCCGAAGTTGTTGGCGCAGAAAACTACCAATTGCCGGACGAATTGTTCAAAAATACGAGTTAGGCAATTGTTGTTTCTGACGTGGCTTTCACTCAAAGTGCTTTCCTCAAAAAATGCAAGGATATAAATCTAATCTATTGGAAAATTATTAATAATTTAATTGATATTATAAGTTATATTTTGTTCGTTCGGTTTTCATAAGCATATATAGTAACACAGCCATACAACCAATAGCAAAGTAAAATAAAAAAATATAGTAAAACGAACGTGCTCATTTTCATAATAATTTATTTCCTCTTTTGGCTACAAATATAGTGAAATAGTGCCGCTATTTTTTGATTCCTTTTTTTTGTAGGTAAGTTGTGGCGACTGACTTCAAATTTTAAAAACACGACAATTATGAAATTTTGTACATTGCAGACGGTTTTTTTTTAAATTCGATTTGAGTATCTGTAAATAGCAAACTTCGTTTTCTTTTTTCGAATGTAATGTGGCTATTTTCGCGCATGTTTAAGAACAAATATTAACACATCAAGATTGCTTCAGCGAGCTTATAAACATCCATGCCTGATATCAGGAATACAAAGTTTATTAACGAAATATTGTAGCCTGTTGTACAATGTTAGCATCAACTTGACTGGTTCATAAATAACAGGAGACCTTCAGGCAACCCTTCGTTAGATTGCCTCTATATGGCCATTTTACCTTGGCACAGAATTCAAATATGGCATAAATATAAGTTCAAAAGTAACTATACAGCCCGCTTAACCCCTAATCTCGTTTTCCCTAAAACCTCTGGAATACTTAACCAGCAGGCACACAATACTTTTTTATATATATATATATATTACAAGGGGGCAGACGAGCAGGCAGCAGGCACCGAAGTGCCTACCGGCGCCCATGGCCCAGGCGCTGCTTTGGTTCCTTCCTCTGCAATGCGATGGTTTCGACACCCGCACGTTTAATCCATGGAATGCTAGGAAATTCGTCTGGTCTCATACCTAAACTTAAAAAGAGGTATTATAAGGTCATCAAAATCGATCCTGCAGCTTAGCAGTTCAGTGACACGTGTATAAGAATTACCTATTTAATGTATTATTTTTATATGAATAAATACCTACTATTTTTATCGCCTATAATTCCTCATAGTGTGACGTCGTAGTGTGACACGCTATGAAAAATTCAAACGTACCAAGCGAAGGTTAATCGTGTTTCCTCGAGCCGTAGAGTTTTCCGTGTTAATTGGAACGACGGCAGCTCTTTGTTAGTAACGGCTAACAACCTTTTGGATTTGAATTAAAATTCGATTCGATTTTGAATAAATTCGTTCCTTGGGTATATTAATGCCTCGATAGGTAATCGGTAGCATAAACGGTGAAAGAACTTCTTGAACTTGAAAGGATACGAGGGTTTCTGAATGCTGTACCACTATCACTATTACGAACAACCTTTGTAAAGTTTAGCTTCAGATGATAATTGGCTTTCACAGCGAAACATGTTAAGGCCAATAAAATTGACAAAGTCATTTCATTATTCTTTTATGACCATATTTCATTACTAGTATTATTATCAGCCATCAACAACCTCTCTGTCTCGGCTCCTCTTCCTATCTCCTGCGACTCACATCCAGTTATAACCTCATCATCATACATAGCAACTCGTTAACTAAAAATGAAGTTCCTTCTAATAACTTGATTTTTGACATAAATGCGAGTTGGACTCGCGCTTCAAGGGCTCCGTAACTTGGTAAAGTAGTTTTAAGCTTTATACTTTCCATAAGATTTCTTTTAATTAGACAAAGTCACTTTATTGTTTTTTCACAAATTTACGGTATTCGGATTTTTTCCTATACTTGTACTTCAAGATATAGTTTCTCGTTTTTTTACGGTATCAGATAAAGTAACATAGTAACGCAAATTCAATTATCAACCGTCTAAATCAGGTCACATACTCGTCTGTGTGTATGTTTGCATCCACTGCCGGGTTGTCAGCCTTGATGCTCGACGTACCACCGCACACCTGACGTTGATTTTCCTGAGTAACATCACATCACATTATGTCTGGCAGTATTCAATATGCGGAAACTCTATACTCGCCTATAGCAGATAAAATGTAGGT
>JANCMC010033613.1:12564259-12595366 GCA_024363005.1 Charaxes varanes
ACATCACATCACATTATGTCTGGCAGTATTCAATATGCGGAAACTCTATACTCGCCTATAGCAGATAAAATGTAGGTAAAACACGGGTTAAATTACAGTGAATAACATTCCGTAAGAGCTGAAATTATTGTAGATCACGCATTTTTTTTGATAGAGATCGTCGGATGATCGAAATTTGGTCACAAATCTTTATATTTGCGCACACCATATTTAAATTGAAACCTATGGATGCTAAGGGTTATTGTTAGAAATTAACGTAATGCATAAGAAGCAGAAATTATGCTTTTTATTAAGATGCATATTTTATAAAAGTATTAGCATTCGCTCACACTCCTTTATATGAACTATAATTGTACCAAATTTCATACTCCTCCGTTAGAATAATTTTCGTAAAATGGTACCGATACTTTTCTTTGCCTATGAATAAAAAGTCATGTGAGATCACGACCCTCAGCATTGAGGAAAACAGCGCAAGGAGGAGGAGGATGACTATTTAGAAGATTAAAAGCAAGGGGCCAATTCGGTGAGTTCATCCTATAAGTGATTAAGGATTTTCATAAACTTGTACCAGTCTGTTGACGGCCATCTAGAGGCATATTTTGGCGAATCACCCGATTCTAACGGACTGCCGACGGACGATCTGAAAGATTGCAAATGCGTTGTCAGGCTTTGAGAAATAAACCTTACTTGACGTTAAATATATCTATGATTATAAAAAAGGAAAAATTGTGAAATATATTATTCTTAATTAGTTATAAACGTAGTTGTTGCAATGTGTTAGGATGCAACTGAGTTCAGTTGCATCATGCCGTTGTATGTCCTTACAACTTAAATATGAAGGATTTTTTTTTATCTATTCGGTATCGTGATACCAAATATGTGAAGATAAATATAATCTACCTATATTTTTGGCTAATCTTTTTATATAGGCAGTCGTGGATGATATCAATAAAGTATTATTCTATTTTTCGGGGTTACTAAGCGGCCATTTATTGCCGTTTCAAGTGATATATTACTAGATAAGTTATAAGTTGATAATTAATCCCTTTTTTAATGCCGTCGACTTCTATAAAGAGCTAATTTTTTATATAACATGCTTCGCGCATGGCAATATAGGTTTGTATGTATTATGCACCTTCCTCTTGAATCACTCTGTTTATTTATAAAAACTGGATTAAAATCCGTTTAACAAAAACTATTTTAATATATCTAAATTGCGAAATTTATTGTAACACTCAAACACTCAAGATTTTCATACTTGAACTAATTTCATAACACAATACAATACAAAAATAGCGTGTAATAGATCATATTATGTCATGTCAACCGATGTTTCTCTAATCTTATAAAGAACCTCTTAAATTCAAGGTTTTGTTACTATTTCATCACTTCAACATATATCAATGGAGTGATGGAATTTTGCAAAATTGCTTCATATTATAAAGATTATGCAAAATTTGATGCCTTTTTTGAAAACCTCTCTTGCGATATCATATGTTTGCAACTCGTGTATCGACATATGTTTAACGATTTACAAATAGATACTAGAGATCGCCGGCTGATAGAATTTCGGAGAGAAATCTTTAGATTTGCATACCATATACTTATTTAAAGCTATATAAAAAAATATTCTTAGTACACCCACATTTGGCAATTAATCACATTAAGTGTCATATTTAACAAAATAAATTGTCACTTTGTGATGATTGCCATGACTACGGTTTGACATCATTTTATAATAAAATGTATAAATGTGTGTGTAGATTATTTGATATCGATGTGTGTGCGTGTGTGTGTGTGCGGCATGAGCCGCATAATTTTAGTGAAATGGTATCAAAAGGTTTTTGCTTTACGTATTGCTCTATATAGACACCGATTCGTTCATATCTATCTTGGTGTATTTTTTTCGTATAAATGTTTCAGGGACACACGTAAAATGGGAATCTCTCGCATAATTTTTAAGCACTGGGACGTATTCTAGACATTTATATAAGTGCTCCCGTGAAGTTTTGGAATAAACGAAAACATTTTCGATGTGTGTGTATATAAATTTTTAGTTTTCTTGATTTCTCAAAAATCGCCCTCCCGATTTTGATAAAATTCAAATGGGGCTACCTCTGTAGTATGATCTAGAATCAATAAAATCCTAATAATGGATCTAATTAAAAGCTATAACGTATACATAACACTAAAAACTATAAAAACTTTATCTGTGATCGGCCTGCACTATCGCGTATCCGAGCAAATACCTGGCTTTCGACGCTTCCGTATCCGCCGGTTATGACGTCATCTAATGAGCCAATGTCACTCCGCCGAGCGCCAGTTCCGATTGCGCCATTAGTTTCCCGGAAAAGGTGGCGCGACGACTTGGACGCCTTTGCGGGAAGGGAGTGTACTGGTTTAGCTATGGATAGAGGAGTGTAGTCTCAGAGTGGGGAGACCTTTGCCCAGCAGTGGGAAATTATAGGCTAATTAAAAGGAAACATACACGCTCGCAAAATTAGCGGAACATAAAAAAGGGAGCATATGAAATTGTTAGTTTTTTTTTTTAATAATATTTAAACATGAAACAACAAATAAATTAAAATGTATTAACGTTAATTTGCAATACCACATGTAAAGTTTAATGAAAAAAATTGACTAGACAATAGGCGTTTCTTACTTAGTGTACTTCAATATTGTTATGAAAGTACATAGATTATTTCGAAATACTAAAAAATACAGATTTGTTCGCTACTTCAAATGTTGGTACTAGACCTTTTGAGTGACGTGAGTAAAATTATTAATAAAGCATACCAGTACAGTCAGGTTTTATGGAGAAGACATAAAGGAGACTGGTTAACTGTCTAATAGCGAGCAAGACAACGTCTGTTTTAGCGCGCTAGTTTCCTATAAAGAAATATTCCCTACTTGCTATGGACATCGGTGCTGTAACGTCTAAATTCTATACTAAATCTGTTATTGCTATATACTTATTGTAATTTCCACTGTTCATATCATAAATTAACCTTGCCTAAATAAGATAACCTCCAAAATAATTAAGACGAATATGACCATTTTTAATTAAATTTAAAAAATCCTATTTATTTATAGGCGTAAGAAAATACTATCTTTTTGTATGTCACTTGAGATCTAGGCTAATTATTAGTCAATTGTATATATTATCACATTTTTATTTTAGTCATTTTAACTTCCTATTGTTTGAGAGCTTCCTTATTTGGGTAGAGAGCAAAGAGCTTTATTTTACTATGTATTTCAATGAACGGATCATAAGTATTTCAATTGGAGAATAATATACGAAAAACAAAACTGACCAATTTTACTAATGTTTTTTAAAATATAAAATTAAATATAATGTAAAATTTATCACATCAACGATTCGAATTCTAAGGTATGTGCATATTGCATTATCATATATCAGAAAATTTGTTATCTAGTTGTATTATGTTTTTTCGTATAAGTAGAATTTGCATACGAGAACCCTACCTCGCCCAGACGTCATGGCGACGTCGCCGGTTACGTATCCAAACAATTCATATTAAAATTTAGGACAGATAACTCACTAGGCGACGTCGCCAAATTAGTAGAGCCTTAGTATAAATTCTGTATCCAAACGTACTGTCTTTCTTAAAGATAATTTTTAATTACTCTTTTCTTAAAAAGTCTTTGTATTTATTTTAATGGTATATTTTTATGGCTTCTTCAATCTTTTATATAGCTTTTATTAAACAAAATAGGAGTTACACAATTACCCGTGAATTTCCTGATGCCTTAGCCCACCATGGTCTGTTGCGACGGAGAAGATAATAAAGAAAACGAAGAACCAATAAAGAAGCACCAATTTCAATTTTTTTATTTGATTTTTTTACAATATTTTACGCTTGAACTACCTTCGTTCCTTGGGTTTGAACTACCTTCTATTAGTCAGGATTTTTACAAACTTCTCTTTCGAAAGTGTTGGAAAAACCTCCAATCATTTACTTTTTTATATAGTTCAGGCATAAAGAAAACAATAATAAAAAACACGCTTATATAGAAGGGTTCCATATCTGATACTCTAAAAACGTATTTGTTAAATGACTTATTAGGAATACTATGAACTGGAATACTTTGATGCCCTATCAACTGTTATATATTATCCCTTAAGTTCTAGATTTTTACAGGCTTTATTCAAGTGTGCATGATGTTAATAAAATGCGTAAATCAAATAATTAATTACACTATGAAAGCTATGACATCATTAATGTGTGTGTAAATGGTGTAAATCTCTCGGATTGGTGTGCGTGTGGTTTTATTTTAATAATTCAATATATTGTTATTGCATTTGTAAAAAAATATTAGCATTCGCTCACCTTCCTCTATATGAACTACAATTGTGATTATTTCATACTCCTCCGTCCGCGCTATTTTCGTAAAATGGTACCTAAAGGACTGTTAACAAATAATTGGCATTAAGTCGTAAAAATAGAGAAAGAAGACAATTTAATATTATTTTAAATAACCATTTTGACATTTAAATGAAAATGTCTGCCTGTGATAAATCATAATATAATTATAGATAACTGAATTTTAAAATCAATTCCTTGGTCGGTTATAATGATTGAAATTTTTTTTTCGTTATTCTGTCCGTGTCGCGTATATAAAGGTAGCGCTCCGGTTGCAGTCTTTTTGGTCTGCAGCCGAATTGGGCCGGCGCGCCCGGTACTAGTACCGCTTTCTCACATGAGATCGGCGTGAAGTAGCGACAATGCTGTCACGTCAAGTGATGGTACTATTGTTATTAATAACTAGTGTCTGCCCAGCGGTTGTTCGTAGAAAACTGGGAAAACATACGTACATGTAATTTCATATACACGTTTTTTTTTCTACCTTTTACGTTTCGTTTATTTCTGAGAAGCACAAACCAACTTCAGTAAAATGGCAGTAAGTCTTATATTTCTAATAATTCACAAATGACCTGCTTCCTCTTTATTCATATATACTCCCTAAAAGTGATACATTATTTTCTTCTCTTCTCTTTTCTTTTCTTCTCTTCTCTTCTCTGAAGTTGTGTGAATAATTAAAAATAATATATATCTATACCAATATATAAAGCTGAAGTGTTTGTTTATTTCTTTATTTGACCCCTCGTAACAGGTGATGGTTGAAGACTTCGTTGTATGTTGCATCAGATATTCGTGCGATGTTTTCTGAAAAAAAAAAGTTTCTATAAAAGGTTGTTGTTGAAAATTGTCTCCGCAACTTTTATATACCACCTATTATTTAGGACGAATAGTAATTTCGAAGCAAAAAGTACACTAAGGAATATATCACTAAAGTACAGTGGACAGAAAATTAGGAATAACAAAAATTCTGACAACATGAACGTATTGCAATTATTATTTTAACTAAGCAGAAATTATATTTATTAAATAATTTATTTTTTAATTATAAACACGCATATGACTTGCCTGACGCTTATAATAAAATGAAAACATGTTATGTCGGCTTGCCACTTTGTCAAGCTTGTCTTTACATTTTAGTCTACATTTTTCCACAGGGTGATCCAACTCTTATCTCTTGTATATCTTAGACTTAGACACGCTTTGTCTTAATTTCTTACCTTTTTTTGTGACATTCAGCTCCCACTTTGTTGGGTTACGTAACCTCTTTTTACCTTTTTCGATCTTGTAATTTTCGCTAAAAAATTCAGAATCTACAGCACCTAGACAGTCTACTTGCTCATTGTCATTTTCTGTATACGACGAACTACTAGAAAAACTTAAGCCACTGATGCTACTACTGCTGGTCTAAGACGAAGACGACTTAGATCTTGATGGAGATGAGATTATCGGAAACAGGTAACAATCGGAAATGACTACCTTATATCAGAAGCCTTAGGGAATAAAAGATCTATAACATATCCTAGAACGTAATGGAATAGACATTTATTGTGCACAGCAAATAAAACAATACAGGCAAGCACCATTTCAAGATAGCCGTCGCTTATATACATAAAATCGAAACCTATCACGAAACTTCCAAAACTGCGCGATGTACAAACACAAAATTTAGCAAGGAGCTAGTATATAGTTATTAAGTAGTAAGATCAGATTAAGGAGATCTGAGGGCTCTCGCTAGTTTAATTTTACGCTGACGAAGGCACGGGGCACAGCTAGTTCTCAAATAAAAAAAAGGTCATTTAGTGGAGTTAAAATAGTTCATTAACTTCTTTTGTTTCATTTCTTACTTCTTGTCTCCTTCACATTTCTCCATTTTTCTCCTTTTATTTATCTATTTTGACGTACCAACAGCATTTCACAATACATAATAGTTGTACATTATGGAATCCTTAAACTATGTAAAACACTATTACAGACACGTACAGCGTTGAAATAGATAATTAGGTACAAAGACATAAAATTAAAAACTATTCAAAATTCTTATTCAAAACTAAAACTCCTTTCGGTTATTCATTTCAGCCAACAAATGTCATTCTTAATATCAATAATATGAAAACTATTTTTTTTTTGAGAGCTTTGGCGTGTGCTGCTTCTTCTTCTTTAGGCGCACCGGCACTTTGGCCACTATTAACTAAATCCAAGGCTGCAGGACCTAATGCTGCCTGAAACGAATTAATATTAGTATTTTGCCCGCGTTGCTAGGTATTTTTTTAATAAACATTTACTAAATTTAGTTATAATTATGTATAAATTAATAACATTTCATTTTTTTTTATATATACCTGTACAGTCGCCTTGGCCAGCCAAGTAAGTCCAATAAAAAGCTTCTCTTTACTATTAAGACCACAGCCAAAACTTACTAAAAATGTAGCAATAACTCGTAACACAAGGCATGATATTAGACATATTGCTCCCATAAATTAAACTTAGACCTTACTGTGACCCTAAGGAAAAATCCGTTCTTAACGGAAGTCAATTATATATAAACTACCGTCCTGCCAAATTTCATCTCTGTATGTGCCGGAGTTTTCGAGATTTCATGTTAGGTGACCTTTTTTTGCATTGCCTTAGTGAATAGCCTTAAAGCAGTGGCAACGAAAATATTAGGCGTATCTCAAAAATATTCCCAATTATTGTTTAAAAAATCTACGCTGAATTGTCTAAGTTTTAAAGATGCATATTTAGCATTCAAATCATGAAATAATAGAACAGCTTTATTACTTAACAGCCTATATACATAGGTTTTTAACGGAACCTTGCTGATTCGAAGATTCGACTGTATTTAGGATGAAAATATTCGTGCTAAGCCCACAGGAGGCAAGTATTTATCGTGTCATACTTTTAATCAACGCTAATACAACACGCGTTGACACTAAAGAGGGTCGGATTTGCGCCCAGCACGAATATTTTCAAAGTCGAATCTTCGACTAGAACGCTTCAAAATGTTCGTGCTACGGCCTTCGACGTTGGTTTTTACAATTTCACTGATAGTATTAGTCCTAAAATTGCCAAAGACAAAACTATTGGCAAAATAAACACGGATAGATTGTCCGACATCTTGTTCTATGTAGATGTTAAGTTATATCAGCCATGCCAAGCCTATCGACGGTCTAGTGATCACTAACACTCACCTTCACTGCCAGTGTTCCCTCCCCTGCCTAGCCAAATCTGGTATGATCCTACTACTGGAACTAAACAATCAAATTACGTATTTTTTTATGTATTTTCTTTAAGTTATTTGGTATTTTACCATTATACTTTTATATATTACTAAAACAAGCTGTTTGATCAGAAGCTGTGCTGTTAATAACTCAATGGCGGCTTTACAAAATTGCCACCATTTTCCGTATAACTACCGCTGTGTCTAAAGATTTTCTACTCAAGCAAATATTATACTATATTAGGACTATATACTCAGTTATTTTATACTATACCAGGACAATATACGTGATTATTTTTGGATATTTGAAAACTAGTATTAGAATGGGTGGAATGAGCGTCCATCCATCACCGTGTCGCCGTAAGAACTATATAAGCTAGCGATCAACCCAAATTCCGACAACTGATTAAGCTTCGACCTCTTAAGTCTTATTTATAATCGCTTTAGATATTTTTTTAATGGAAGAGTCTTAACATGGTTAACGTTATTTGAAAGAAATCGTCACGTCAAATATGATTCTTAGCGTAATAGTGTCTCTTTTTCTATGTAAGCCAAGGCCCAACGTATGTAAGGAACTTCGTTCCTGATGGTGCTTCCCAGTCAGCTCTTTATAAAGAATTCTTTGGTAGACACAATATATTGCCGATTTCACTTCCCCTCTGCAAGTTGATGCAACATTACCTATTGCATTTGTGTTTAAACTCATCACAAATAGAAAAAATTATATAATTTTATGAATAAAATTTCTAAGAACATATTGACATTAAAACGAGAACTAACTTCTTGACAGCATTGTTAAAGCATTAATTTAAAGAGGTGATACTGTCAATGTATTAATAACCTCAATCCAAAATGGAGAAACAGCTAAAATACTTCTTACAAACGAACAGATAATCTGTTTTATAATAGCCACCATAAATTCTTACATTCATAAAAATTGCAAGGAAGAGGTATTAATAACTAATATGCTACACACACACTCACTTATTATTAAACTATACCAATAGTTTAAGAAGATTAGTCTTGTATAAACTTTACGACGAACGAGGTTTTCACAATTAAAGACAACTTGACGACAAGTATTTATTAACACTTGTTGTCGCTTCGATGTTGATAACAAGACTGACTCGACTAGTTCAAAATAACGCGAATGAAGGGGAATGAAGGTATAGGTATTGAGAAATAGAATAAAGGTAACAATCATTCCCATTCATTCGACGTCATTTCCAAGTATGTCCGGTTGTTATTAATTTAAACAAGAGTTTATAATCTATTTCCTATTACACAATAAATCTAAAAATATTATATTATATTTAATAATCGTATACAATAATATATTGAAAAAAAAACATTAGATGTATCTAATGTTTTTTTTAAAGTAATCAGTGTTATTAAAAATTCTTACATTTAACATTGCAATTACCTCGAGTCTGGGTGTATTATCCATATGTATGTATTTATATATTTGTACAAAAAATATATTTGTGTATAACAGGCGTCTGTTACTTATAACACAGACATTAAATTTTCTACTTTAGGAACAGACGTCCGTGTGTCATATAGTTGATGGTGGTTACATTACAACAAAGAAAAAACAAAATAAGCAACTGATGATCCATATTTTCTAGTGAAACCGGCAGACGTTGTCCTGTCCGAACATTGGGTTACTTAGTATTTACTAGATTTTATTATCCTATAGTATTATTCCCCTGCCCGTCGCTTTCCGTTCTATTCCGTTCCGTTCCCATTCCCATTTCTGTTTCCATTTCCATTCCCATTCCCGTTTCCCGTTCTCGTTCCCAATATTTTTTTAAATTACCCCTAATAAACAAAGAGACATTTCTATGTATACAAACCTTGTAACAATAACAACACACCAAAAAAATAATTATCAATTTTGGTACAGTCGTTCCGAAGTTATGCGCTTACATACATTTTGGAAACACTTTCATTTATATAAATAACTTCAACCGAAGCAGATGCTTTAATAAACGATATTCAATTAAATTTTTACATCGTCTTTGAAGATTTTTACAGCACGCATTCTGTCAATGTTATGTCCAACGCCATAATGTTACATAAAAAAGTTGAAATAGTCAAAAACGCTAAGGTTAAATAATACACGATGGTAAGTTCTTTTAAATTTTCGCGCAATTTGCTTTTTTTTTCTTTCATAAGAACCTTTTCGTGACAATAACAAACATATCAAAAAAAGAATTAGCGAAATCAGTCCAGCCGTTCATGACCAAGGGAAACAGGAATTAATTAATGCTAGCGTTTATTTAATTTAGGCATAAATGGTTTCGTTTAAAAACTTCCGTGTTTCCAAATTCCTTTATTAGTACGTTCAAACACTTGGTCAACATAATATAAGTATATAACTGAACTATCAAGCAGTAAAGTTCAGAAAATGTTTACATGTTTTCTTACTCATCAGACCACTTAAAAGAAAACTGATTAAAAAGAGCTAGTGAAAAATCTGCCCAATAGAATAAGATTTTACAGCTTGTTATTCGCGGCGGGCGGTAATGAGACGTCACGAAACGCTAATAAAGCGGCCGCGTTAAGAAGCCGTCACCAACACGCCCTGTTATTCAGGGGTGCATTACTTTTTAATAGACTTACAAAAGTTGGCGGTTCTCAATTTAACGGTATATTTTTATGTTTAACGCTTGACTGGGTGAAACGGTCAGCGGGTGAAGTGGCTTTAAGGGGCTTTAGTATACCCTTACCCTTCCTCCAAAACGATGTACAGTCGAATCGCTTTTGCAACTTAGTCAAGGGCGTATAACTCAAAATTTTAAATATTTTATCTCAAAACCTACGAGTTTCCGCGTAACCAGGAGGGGAGGCCTCCTGTTCCCCCCTCTCACCCCCTTCCTCCCGACCGCCGTGTACAATTTTCTTCCCGTGTGGTCCCATTTAAATTTGATCCCGTTCTGAAAATTTGAAGTCGGTTTTTTTAAGATAAGAAGATTATTATTAAGTTAATATAGTCTTACTTTTTTAAAAAATCAGAGGCTTTAATGACATAGCTTCAGAAGGGTAATGGGAATTAGAATTTATTATATTTGTTATCTCGTGTCAATTTAAAGGTAATTATTTTCTTTTCAATGTTAATTAATCGATAGTAATGGAAGAAACCAATAACGTCACTGTGTGATATTAGTCGTGAGATTGCAGAGATCGTGGGGATCGTCCGAGGATGACGTCAGGTTGCAACCTGTCATCTTAACCCGCTCCACAGCCAAATCCTCTGTAATGTAAGCGGACCCTGGTACTACACTGGGATAACGCTAGGAAGAAGAATGGACCCCTCTGGCCAAAAAATATATATTTCATCCTTAACAAAGATATTTATATGTTATATGAAACAAAAAGATATCACCTAACTTCCTAACACACAATAAACACAACAGCAAACTATCTCGAAAGCCACAGAATATTTCCAAAAGAGATTTCAAAGATTGAAAACAAAGTTGTTGTTTATAAGATAGCTTTGTGTGTGGCGTCCTATTTGGCAGCTCGGAACTAGAATACTCAAATTTGGAAGTGTAGAGAATAATATTTACATAAACTTGTTGCAAGCTCTCCGAGGAACTGATTGGCCAACCGTGGAATTCAGACGCGGATTTACCGTAGTGGGAACCATGGGCCTGGCGCGGCAACCATATAGACTTGTGACGTCATATTTTCACTGATAATATTATATCCAATACCTTACAAAAAACAATATAAAAAAGTCATATAGATATACATATATTTACACATTCCTCCATTAACATATCTCCCTTTGTAGGAATGCCTTTAATATATGAAGTTGAAGAGTTTGTTTGTTTACCTGAATGCGCTAATCTCAGGATCTATTGGTCCGACTTGAAAATTATTTCAGTGTCAGATAGCCCATTTATTGAAGAAGGTTATAGGCTATATATCATCGCGCTAAAATTTTTCACTTAATTTTATGCGAAGTAAGTCGCGGGTAACAAATAGTCGATCATAGGCAAGTTCATACGCCGACTCGCATTTGGCCGAAAATCCGTCAACAATTGAGTGGCAATGCCCACTACTTTATGAAGACTGAATCCGCGCCTGCCGTGGATTCACTACAAGTATTTCGCTCTGTTTGGCTCTGAACGATTTAGTATTCGCCTCAGTTTGAGGGGGTAATTGTGTTTGTATATCACTTGGGTATAACAATTTGGTTGATTACAAAGTATTAACGTTAACGATCTTGAAAGTAGAAATCTTTTATGTATAAGACTAGCTGTGCCCGCGACTTGGTCCTCATAAAACTAGTAAAAAAAGAAACGATTCAATTTTAGCGTGATAATAAAATTGACGTGTGACGTGTGACGTGTTAAATAGTCCATTTATCGAAATAAACGGACTATCTAACACTGAAAGAATTTTTCAAATCGGACCAGTATTTCGTGAGATTGGCACGTTCAAACAAACAAACTTTATACATATATTAATAGAAATAGCATATAGATATAGACTAGCAGTTTCCCGTAACTTTTGTAGCGGCAGCTACATAGCAAGAGGGCAATGATGTCAAGTGGAAAAGGTTACCCAGTAGTATCTAGTTATGAAATGAACAAATTTTTCCGTGTTATTTTTTTTTAAAAGTTAATCCGGCTTACCTTAGCTTTCCGAGGATGACGTCAGATGGCAATCGGTCATCTTAACTCGCCCCACAGCCACATCCTTTACAATCTAAGCGGACCCTGTTACTTAACCGGAATAACGCTAGAAAGAACAAGTTTGTCTATCCGTCTGTCCGCCCGCAAGTGGTGAGGCCCCAGGTTTTCCAAACTATTAGATGTAGAGACATCAAATTATCCATGTCGATATAACAGGCTAAAAACTCATTAGAAAAATTATTTCAAGCGAAATTGGACAACAGATTTTGAAGCTAACTAGCTAATACCCTTCCTGCGTATCAGATCTGCAATCTAAGTGGACCCTGGTATTTAATCAGGATAACGCTAGGAAGATACATAAGTACCATGAAACCATGTAAACGGTTTGTCTCGGTTGCCAGTTCTGGTATTTCCGAAACAATACGAGTTAAGAGGAAAGAGAATACTTATTTCTCAAAGACCGGCAACGCATCTGGTAATATCAGTGGTAGTCACTTAACCGCTTTGTTATATAGGAAGTTAGTAACCGTAGTAATATGTTGACTTAAAAACGTGTCGAAATTATTTATACGTACGTAAACCCAAAAGTTTTACCCACAAGAGTATTTACGAATAATCATTTACAACTAACTTTCATAAATGTTAGTTTGGCTGAGCTATTTTAATAAAGAAAACTTTCCCTCGAGCCGGACTTAAATCACTAATTTTAAAACAATATATATACATTTATTATAAATAACACTATTTCAAGGTATCTTTATTATGTAATATTATTTTGGTGTCTTGAGATTCCTTGTAAGACAATGATGTTTTTTTTTTTACTTATATTAAGGTGTTTGTTAAATAACTTCATATCTAAATATGGAACCCTTTTATGTACACGTGCTCTGACACCTTCTTGAAAATTCTTTTATACAAAGGAAAGAAATATAAAGGTATCTTTGTTGCCAATCTATTTTCTAATAAACTACTAGGTAGATCTGACTGAAGTTAACCAAATTATCGCTCATTCTCTATTAGCCAGTTCACCAATCTCCCTTAAGTCTTCACAGTCGCCAACCCGACTGTCGATACTTATTACTCTCAGTTTCTAAGCCAAACGGAGGCCAAAATATCATGATAGACAGTGTATATACAGATATATTCTCAAAGATAAGCATAGAAGAGAGAGTAGAAATTAGTATAAGAGCGAGACCAGGTGGTCAGACCTCAGAGAGAAGAGCAAAAAAAGAAGAGGATAAAGTAGAAATAGAAGTAGAAAAAGAACAAGCGGACATAGCTGAAGACTAAAGGATAACTTAGAACACGGCTTGTTCTTCATACTACGTTTACGCCAGCTTAAAATAATAAAATTTATATAAACGTTGTTTTAACATTCGTGTCGCATAGTCTCGTAAAATTAGGTACAAAAAATTGGATCCAATTTTAGCGTGATGATATATGTACATATAGCTTATTTATGTAGCCTTCCTCGATAAATTGGCTGTCTAACGCTGTAAGAATTTTTCAAATGGGACCAGCAGTTCCTTAGATTATCGCGTTCAAGCAAACAAACAAACTCTTCTGCTTTATATATTATTAAAGATTATAAGATATATCAAACTAGTAACTAAATTATATTTGTATTAAACAAACTTGACACTTTTTGCCTTTTTCTTTATCAAGGACTCAGCCATTTTATTAGCGAAAATGACTTTTTTCTACTAATCATAAAGATATTGGAACTTTATATTTTATTTTTGTTTTTTGATTCTTAACTAGATATACGTTTTGAGGTATTGTCAGAATATTAATTATACCTTTATTTTTCTAGACGCAATACCGGAGAGAAGTCTCGCACGTATTTTGAGTGCTGTATCTCGATTTTTCACCATTTTCAACAGCTTGTAAATATTAGGTACATTTATTGGAATGTTAAATTTTAAATACATAAAATTAGAATATACTATTTTAAAATTTTGGCGCACACTTCTACGTCAGGATGGCCGAGCGGTCTAAGGCGCTGCGTTCAGTAGTAAGTAACAAAACGTGAGGGCAGGACAACGTCTGCCGAATCTGCTTGTTGTTATATAAAAGTAGATAATGTAGTGGCAATATCTGTAACCTCTCATTTCCGAAATGAATGAATTTTTGTGATTTTATTTACGACTACGACGCCGCTCGGCCCACGCATTTTAAATCTCTCATATCTCCATAGATAGATATCTCCATAGACTGTTTCAATATCCAATAATCAGAGTAAACCAGCGTTTAAGAAAGACAACGTCTGCCGAGTTCAGCTAATGTAACATATTTAAACATATCTTAATACTTAAGTAATTTACATTCAAATGTAACGTATATTGCCGAAAATATGTTAGGTTGAAATTAAAACTGTTTTCACTTCAATACTGTTATATTTGAATAGTACAAGTCCTTTATCTATTTTAATTTGTAATTTCGTCCTTATTCTACTCGTCGATTTACTACGGTTTAAAAAGTTTTTGCTAGGCGTTTTATTTAAAGAAGTCAATGTTATGGCTTCGGGATAGACGGCATAAATGCTTCTGCAAAATTTTGTAGCCTTGGATAAATTTATAATCTAGCACTTACCACAGAGTGTGGTACTACTGGTTGATTTGATCGATGACTTAACCCATTAACGCAACCACTACTTTAATATAACTGATCATGGGATCACTTACGTATTTATCTCTATCGCCCCAGTTGCCTACCATAAGGCCCTGGGGCATCTTTCGCCGTACAGGCCCTCAGGCTCCGCCTCTGAACCAGGCATACAAGACATATACGACACCTATAGCAAAACCGCAACTTGAAACTTTTTTGTCTATCTTCCGGTGTGTTTGTTCCGGGTAATCTCCGAAACGGCTGGACCGATTCGGACGGGACTTTAGAATACACAGACACTTATAGCTAATTTCACAAAGAATACATTGCTTTTAGCTAAATAATTAGAGTACTACACAAAAAAATTAGAACTTTAAAGTATTCTATTTTATAAATTTAACAAAAATCACCGTGTTCACGCGGGCGAAATCGCGGAATACAGCTAGTCATCACAAGTTTTTAAAACCAAACACTTGCCGAAAAGAACAAACCACATTTCAGAAATAATAAGGCAATTATTTTTTACACAAAAATATTAAACCGTTTTTACGCAAAAAATGTGCAAATAACCTTTCAACTTTAATTCAACCGTAAGTTAAACTATGGCAAGTCATGAATTTAAATATGATTTGTAATTATTCGAAAACAAAAAAGAAATAATCTTTTTTGTTTTCGAATAATTTCACGGAGTAAATTAACGTACACAGATGCAATGTTTGCACTGTTGCTAAGAAAGAAAACAATGATAAGTAATGTTTGTAAGCTGGCCCGTTGGCGCAGTGGGCAGTGACGCTGCCTTCTGCTCCGGGGGTCGTGGGTTCGATTCCCACCTCGAGCCTAGGTGTATTATCCATATATATGTATTTATATGAAATCGGACAACAACTTTAGATGTTATTTAAGCAATATTTCATTCATTCATTCACTCATTCATTCACTCATTCATTTATTCATTCACTCATTCAGTCATTTATTCATTCATGTTATATAGGAAATAACTTTGTCGCGTATCGGATACGGAACCCTTCTATATAAGCGTGTCTAGACACGTTCTGGGCCGCTTTATTTGACATACAATTAGGTTGATATATCAATACGTGATTTTAAACTATCTGTTACTAGCAACTTCATCCGCATTGGTGCGTTTATTCTTGAACAATTAAAATAAGTGCTCTTAACATAATATTTTATACTAGTTGTTATCCGCGATAAATGGGTAGCATTTTTACTGTTATTAGAGCGAAAAATTCATTTATTCATATGTAGTCTGCACTATAAAATTAACGAAACCCAAATTGGTTCCCAACAATTCGCATATTTGGTGCAACAAAGTCGCAATACAGTTCATTTTGTATTTCTAATCTCTGAACCAGACATGAAACATATTAGGCAGTTTAAGTAAATTAATATGGCCTAAGAAAAAATAAGGGTGAGTTCATATTAGTTGCCATAAAACTCTTAATTGGCTTGTAGATAGCACAAAAATGAAATCTGAAAAGTTCTCATCGACTGGAGACCTGGAAAAAAGTTATTTCAGATCATAGGACACAAAAATCGGCCCTTCCTCGTCGCCGAGCGTCCATGCTTATATATGGCATTATTGGTTTATCTGCGAAACTTCCAAATCCTAACCTAAAAAAATATTGATTGCCAGTAAAGTCGGTTTACGAGCGATATTTTTACGTGATAACGCTGAACGCTTAGGCCGCTCGTGCCTCTCTATCGCTTGTTTCGCGCTCACGATGGCACGCACGGCTCAGGCGGAACGTGACAATGAGTCATAGTTTTTGATGCGTTCAGCCGCCGCTCATCGATTTACAACACATTATCACGGTACATTAATATAAAGTATTTCATAATAAAAATCCGACCGCACCATAATTTAGCGAATCGTGTTTAAAGCCGTTTTACTTCTATCAACATGGGAAGTTTCAAGGCTGCACGGCTAAGAGTTTGGAAAGGCGGGGGGGGGGGGCACCTTAGGGGCAGACAGAGAGACGGACAGAGCTAAATTATAAGGGTTCGTTGTAGTACAACGGAACCCTAAGAAAGGACTCATGACTAAAGTCAATTTGAACTTCTTTGAAAAGTAAATACTACACTAAAACAAAGCCTTCCCTAATTAAAAAATTTGGACTTGTGTATTATATAATATGCCAAGTCTGCAATAAAACAGTCAATCTAAATAACAAATATAGAATATAATGTATACTTCATAAGTTAAAGTTAATTATTCAATAAAACGATGCCTATAAACGTTCGGCGATTTTGTGGTGTTTTCAAGGGTTTTTATTTTTGTATGGAACCCTAATCATTTAGCTAAAACATAATCTAAAAGCAATACTTTGCTTTTAGATTATGTTTTTCCTTGTAAAATTAGCTATCTAACAGTGAATGCTTCGTCCAAATCGGTCCAGCCATTTCTGAGATTTCCCGAAACTAGCCGACAGACACAAATGTCCTAACTCGCTTTTTAGGGTTTCCTAGTACTACAAAGAATCCTTATAATTTTGCTCTGTCCGTCCGTCTGCTTGCCCGTAAGGTGCCCCCCCCCCCTCCTAGCATTTTCAAACTTTTAGACCTAAACACCTGAAATTTTCCCTCGTTTTACTGGCCTAATTATTTCATTTTTTTAGTCTGTTATATATTTAGTTTCTTTTATTTTAGATTATAATCCTACACGGTATTATAGTTTTATTCTAATATGCGAATTTTGTTATTAGGTTAAGTAAAGTGAATAAATGGTTTTATTTTTTTATTAATGTACTCGACTAGCGGACACGGCACACGTTGTTTTGACCCCGAACACTAGATCGTTTGCTAATAGCCAGTTAACTAAACTCCTTTATGTCTTTTCCATAAAACGTGACACTGACCGTATGTTTTATGGAATAATAATATTGGTATGTTGACATGGCACGTCAGGGAAAAGGCCTCTCACACTCACAGGCGGGTGATTTACCCGAGTGATAGACAACTTAACTAACAATACGATCCCAGTTGAGTTCCCAGCTTTTGTGAAATTACATATTTTTTTGAAAATTTTATCGTTTTGGAAACATCGCAGGTGACAGTTGAATATACAGAGATTTAATAAGAAAAAAAACGCTTCTTAGGAGCAAAATTATTTTTTAACAAAAAAAAACTTTTGAGGGTCTTTATTTTGTAAGAAAAATACAACAAAATCGGTGAATTCAAAGCGGACTATTTCGCATCTAATACCTAGTTTATAATTAGATTTACTTAACCGCGTGGGTAAAGGCACGTGTCAAGTAGAATATAAAATTCTCATTAAACTTGCTGTTTTGTTATTTTAACTAGTAAATTCAGTTCATTCAACACATTCTTGTTGGTTCTAAGCGACGTTTAACCGGGCTTCAGGGCATTCATGTTCATAATTAGTTATTTGCATATTGTTGTTTTGGTTATAATACAAAAATTTTAAATGTACAGTGTATTTACCAATGCATGGCGCGCAAATATAACAATGATTTAAATGATTCATTACAATGCAATTAGATAATTCCATAAGTCAATGTAAAATCGAAGCGTTACAATGAATGAAAAATTAAAATATTTATACGATCATGGAAAGAAGGAAAACAAACAGCTCAGGTCAATAAAATCTCAATACATAATAAAATACTTATCTCACCTGTATTAATCCATAAGATTATTGCTCGTAATTAATGAACTTTAATTATTTAAGTGCAGTTTATACTACTTCTAATACCGTTAGGATTTTTATTGCAATATTATTGAACTATCACGAATTCAATGTATTAACACATTTCGTGGTCAATTAGTCCCGAAAAGCCACGAAAAATAAATATTTCATAAAAACTATCTAGCCAGTGAAATTAATGTATTTACTTGTTTTATAAATGCATTGTCCTTTCTTTTTTAAGCAGTGCAAGCCTCTGTTTATATGTATTTTGTAATTACGGAACCTATTCCGTCCAAAGAGGCCAAATTCTTACATGGTACCTATACGTATGTATATACGTAAATTTAGTTACGTAGTAACTATTTTAGTTATCTGTGGTTTTAGTAAGTCTTTTTCTACCAGATATATTAAAAAAAAAACAGAAAGACAATGTTGCGCCTCCTGCTGCGTTTCCCTTTTTTTTTAAATAATTAATTTAAAAACGCTGGCAGTATATTATTATTTTTCATATTTAAATCTAATTAGTGCGGTTTGTCACAGTCGTCCGCTATCATTTCAAAATTTTTAAGTTTTTTTTTATAAAACAAGGGCCATATCTTCATCATACCCTGACCGATTCAGTTTTAGGTCTAAGTGAATTAATTATACAGAGAGCTTTCTTTCAACGTCCCCTGGTACCCGGTTCAAACCCCACCGCCGTTGGGGTATTGTCGCATCCACTCCTAATACAAGCTTTTAATTTAAGCTTCATGTGGGGAAAAGGGAATATTAGACATACTTAAAAAGTATTCTTAATATTCTTTAAAAAAATAAGTTGCTTTGACAGTAGCTTTGATATTTAAACAATCTTTTTTTTATGCATAAAAAATAGAAAATGGAGTATTTAATTAGGTACACACTAAGTACTGCAAGAGAAAATGACACGGACGGACGGACAGTGCGAACCCGTAAGGGTTACATGTAGTACTCTGGAACCCTAAAGAGAAATTATTCAAAAAATATTGCACAATTGGATGTAAGGCTTCCTTTCGCACAAAAGCTTTTTTACCGCGCGTTAAAAAAGCGTTCAAATAGAACATATGAATACCCAATTTGTTGTACCCAATACCAATGTTCACATGACAGCGCTTTTATAACGCGACGCTTTTTTATCGAGCACTGATCATATATATATACATATACACTATAATTATGTTTGGACGTCGCTAAAAAAAAGCGCTAACGCCGAGATTTAACGCAACGCTTTTTTTGCCGCTTACAATTATGTGTCCGACACCGCATGCCGCAGAACGCAGCGTTGTGCGTTACGATTAAGAGACCAAAGCTTTATGAATTTTGTTTAGTTTACTTTTTATTCATTAAACTTTGCTGTTACCTATAACACAGGCATTAAGTTGTCTACCTTAGGAACAGACGTCCTTGTGTCATATAGTCCTGTATATATATATTTATATCCTGTATATATCGATTATCTCAAATCGCCCTACAGCCACATCCTCTTCAATCTAATCGGATATTTAGCCGGGATAACGCTAGGAAGGAAAAGAAGAAAGTTATTTAAATTTTTAGCAACTTGTTACACGTTCAAATTTGTTTATGTGACAGGGAGATTACAAACCAGTTTCACTGGATTGGAAGTGACTACTGCCGTCTATTGATTTCATTAGAGGTAGTGCCACGCTTATAATTCTTTAGGTATGCAGGTGAATTGGGTATATCTGCCCCAAAATTGAGTTGTAGGATTTCACCCGAACAAACATATGTTAAATAGAAGCTTTTAAAAAGAGGGTAATACCAAGCGATTAATGTATCTACTTTACCACCGTGACCCCCATCTCATCGCAGAAATGGCCGCCTCGAAAAAGAAACTAGAACTAGAGAAGAATGCAATGAAGAAGACATTCAAATAAACAAAGATTGATGAAGTGATAAGAAGAATATTTATAATTTTAATTCATAAATTTAAGAATATTAATACTTTTAATCCAAATAATTGATAGAATCAGGCGTTACTTTGCGGAAATCCATGACATGCATGAGAAGCTAAACTACTTTGCTTTACCTTTACGGCTATAAAGTACTACAAAACTTTGCGCAGCTACATAAAGACCCTGGTCACACTACATGATCATGGAAATGATCATTCAAATGAAGCTATGTCTGTATGCTAAAGATAACTTACAAAGACAGACAGAAAGTTGTGATAATTAGCTAGTAACTACATATGTACACACGTCTGCACTAATTTATAAAGCTGAAGAGTTTGTTTGTATTTCTGCTTAAACGCGCTAATCTCAGGAACTACTGTAAAATTCTTTCATTGTTAGATAGCCCATTTATCGAGGAAGGCTATATACCATAACGTTAAACTCTTTCACCTAATTTTACGCGTACAAAGTCACGGGGAAGATTAAATTGCCTTTTGTCAATTTCATGAAATGGTTTTTTTTTAATTGTAAAATTTAACTGTGAGCTATACTTGTATAGACGATCGAGAAATTGGTTCACCATGGTAAGGTCGAATGTCGTTTGCACGTCAATTAGTTAAAAAGCTTATGTTTGCTTGTTATGCATTACGTTAATTTGTAACAATGACCTTTAGCGAAAATTTTTGTTAACTAGGAGCTGTCATCCAAAATAGTAAAGCTCTTTCTTATAGAAGTCCGTCATTTAGGTACGAAATTCTAAATATTTACGGTAAGAAATACGAAATTTAATATAGATTTTGTTAGAAAAAAATATTTCGACGTTTTTCTACTTTACCAAGCGATCGATTCAAGTGCCGGCCACTGATTCAGCTACAACCTCTTTTTAGGGATACACTTTCTACATCATCAATCACTGGCTAAGTTGGCTAATGTTGGCAAAAATCAGCATTCATCTGTCAGATAACCTAAATCAAAGTCAAAATCGTTTATTCATATAGACATTTTTGAAGCAGTTAAGAACGCCATATTGTTAGTAATCATTACAATCATTTCTTCTTCTTCCGTGCTTTATCCCATCATGTGGGGTCGGCCCTCCTCGTACCACGGCGCCATGACACTCGGTCTTGGGTTGTCCTCTCGTCTAATTTTGCCCGTGCCAAATCATTGGCTACGGGGGTGTAAATTTACATACATATGAGGATGTAAATTTACTGTAATACTTATATGATTGCTATAATTATATATGTTATCAAGGAAGGGCACCTGCTATACTTATTTAGTACAGACTTAATTAGGAATAAAGAAATTATTCCTTATTAACTCTGTACTATTGTTCAGAGTTAATTACGAATATATGTATTGGCTATTTATTATTTATTAATGGGCTATTTATTACGAACATCTGTAGTATCTGTATTGGCTTGATAATAATAACACTTTTGAAGTATACTCCTTAAGAAACGATATAAGGCTCGTGATATGAAAAAATGGGTAGTGAAATCGAACATGTCAGATGTTACCAGGATACATATTTGTGCCGCTTGGCGTTGAGACGTTGGGGCCATGGAGTCCGGAAGCTAGAAAACTGTATAATGAACCAACAGCCAAAATTATTGCTGTCACCCATGATCCAAAGGCTGGATGGTATTTAGGGCAGCGGATAAGTATCGCAATCGAAAGAGGGAATGCCACCAGCCTTCTAGGAACATTGCTGCCTGGCAATGATGACGATTATTTGTTGTAATCTTTATTATATATATTTAACGAAATTATTTTTAATTTTTAATACAAATAAGTTTTATAACATAAAAACCTTAAGAGTAGACCAGATATTCATATCACGCACATTCATATACGTTACATTTTTAATTTTTCTCAAATGAGTTTTTAGCATATCCAGTCCACATAGAAAATTTCAAGTCTCTCCACCTAACGTTTTGAAAATCTTAGAAGGAGGACCATGTTGCGGGCGGACATGAAAGGCTGGCTGGAAGGAAGGCTGTAAGAGTTCTTTGTACGACTACGGAACCGTAAAAAACTACGCCTATTTTAAAGTAGTGTTGCAGATTATTAAACTCGGTACTTCTTTTTCTTTTAATTAGTCTAAACTGTCTCACTGCTGGGCAAAGGCCCCCTTTTCCAACCACACTTTCCTGACCCATTTGAATCCATTTCTTTCCCGCAAAGGCGTCCAAGTCGTCTCGCCACCTCTTCCGATTTTATTTTTTTTATGTTGTACAAGATTAGGAGTTTATATGGTTATAATTGCTGGATGATCTCCATTTGATCATCTGGATCGGAGAGGTTCTCTCCTCCCCATCTACTTTTACCTTTATATTCTTTTACTCTATCCCTTTCCCTTACTCTAGAGGTAGCGCCATGCTTGTAGCTGAAATGGGCCGGCGCGTCCGGGTATCAGTACCTTTTTGTTACATAAGATCGGCGTAATGTGGCGGCAATGCTGTCACATCAAATCATAGTATTGTTGTCGCGTTTCGTTCGGTTTGCGAGACTTTCCAGTAGCCTGAACTTTTATTAAAAGGCCGGCAACGCATCTGCTTGCCTCCTGGTCGTGCTGATGTCTATGGACGTCAGTGGGCACTTGGCTGTCTGCTGCCTGCTCGTTTGCCCCTTGTAACATAAATAAATAAATAAATATATATATATATATATATATGTATGTATTTACGTAGTACCAATGGATACTACAGACAGCTTAGGACAAAATATGTAGAGTCTAGAAGCGAAATGTTTGCTGAGTCAAAACAAAAAATTAGTGCAGCGCTCTGTTTTGTTTTTGCTGTATCAATGGAAAAGCATCATAAATTAAGACGTAGCGGCCATCTTAACTCATTCTCGTTCCACTCTAATTGTTATAGTGGTATTGTTAGTGGCGAATACGTCTTCAATACAATGTCAATTTGTCACTGAAATCGAATCTAAATATATTTTGATTCTTTACGGATGAATCAGATGTACGTATAGCTTCGTACGTCTTATGTAGGCTTAGTATAAACCAGTGGCGTAGCTTGTCTTAGAGGGGCCTATATCAAAATGTATTTAGGGCCCCAAAAAGTTGCCAACTTGGGTGCCCTCTTACTCCGAAAAAAAAAGATTTCTGACTTTTGTCATTTTTTTAATATGTTAACGGAATTATAACTTTTTATTTAGTGTAATGTGATTTTTAAATAGCCCGGGGCCCCCGTATGATTGATCTTTATCTTATCTTTTTTAAAAAGAATATTAGGAATACTTTTTAGTTATGTCTAATATTCCCTTTTCCCCTCCCACTGAGCTTAAATTAAAAGGTTGTATTAGGAGTGGGTGCGACCCTTAAATTCGAAAACCGTTGCATTGATTTAAATTCTTGCTTGGTATCGAGCCCCTTATTTCAACAAAGGTATAAAAGAAACGAAATGAAGGAAATGTCTATACATTATTTAAAAATACAAGGAAATTAAGTTTGTTGTTATGTTCTACACCTTTTGACTGACACGCTATGTTAAATTATAATTTCATATAGTGGTGTCACGTTTTATGGAAAAGACACAAAGGCAATTGGATAATTGGCTAATAGCAGACGAGCCAAAACTCGGGCGAGACAACGACTGCCGGGTCTGCTAGTGAGATATAAAAATAATTTATTCAACATCGGTCTGTAAGGGAATAAAAATAAATTAAAAAATCTTCCGTACTCTAGAGTTAATTTAATGCCCGACAAAGTACATCTGTAAATTGTAAATAAGAAATGTGCGCGAAATGAGATTGGACCTCAACGCAAAAGAAGATGGCCGCGGTAAATAAAACACAAATAAAAATATCATAAGGCAAGTCAAATAAGTGCTTAAATTATTCAGTAATTACTTTTTCCTTACGCTTCTCAAGTATTCCCTAAGCTATGTCTACAAGTTGAATTAATTTATTTCAAGTAAATAATGTATGGATACAAAAAACTAGTTGTTTCTCGTGATTTCGTCCATATAACATCTACCAGAGCCCTATCGATAAATCCCTTTTTAGCGGATGTCTGCCAATTATAAATATATATAATTTAAGATGGGCAATTGATTTGGTTATTAGTGAAAAATACTTGGGTCTTTTAATAATATAGGTTATTTTATCATAGCTGCATAATGTGGAAATATACAGCATAATTTACCTTCCTATATAAACTTCGGTAGCTCAGCCGTAGAAGGCTGAAATTTCGATTCCGCTGGGATAGCCCAGGTTGGTTGGTTAGTTACAAATACAATAGGAATTATAATTTACAGGCATAAGTGTATGTTAAAAAGATTCCGACGACTTAAGAACTACTCCTTATTTGAGTTTAAAAGTATCCCCTTATCCATATAAAGGGCTTCGAAAATTCAAGTTAATTTAAGTCATGGTTAATCTAGTTTGCCCTTTTGATCGAATTCGGGGGTCGGAATTATATTCCATAATAGTTTTTAAAGTTGAAATATTACTTAGTTTGCACATTATAATTATAAGCTTTATATTTTATTCATATTAAACTTTTGTTCAACATGTTCATAAATTAGGAAAAAAACTTAAGGATCCTTCATCTTGCTGGCGCCAATCCAAATCTTTATCGACATCTCTGATCGACCCTTGATGGCGAACGGTGATAGTATTTTCCTGCATATCTCTACAACGATAAGACGGAACCCTTAATCCACTTTGACGTCATAATTAATAATAGAAGATTGTAGTCCTAATCTAGAATCAGATCGAATCGATCAATTTAGGAAACGAAATTTTCTCAACGTGATCGACGTTTTAAACTAATCGGTCAAGTAAATTTCTGGTCTCCAAAAATGATATGTAAGATGTGCTGTAGAATAAAGGCATCCTTAGATTTCCCGAAGACCTCTTTACTTGTACCATACCATTTTTATAAGAGGTAGAGCTGTGCTTGCAGTCCTTTTGGTCTGCAGCAGAATTCGGCGCGTCCGGGTACCAATACCTCTATCTCACATACGATCAGCGTGAAGTGGCTGCAATGCTGTTATTTCAAGTGATGGTATTATTGTCGTGTTTTGGTCGGTTTGTAAGAGTTCCCGGTGGCTTAAACCCCGCCGTTTTTAACCCTTGTGATATATTAAAAAAACAGTGGTAATAATCCTGAAACCAGTACATACCTTGGTCTGGAAGCTTGAGTGTATAGGCGGTCCAGCTCTTGCAGTACACGGAGTGCATCAGCCATGTCGTGAGGCCCTTCCTCACGGGCCTCGGCTAAGCAGATAACGGCAAAAACTACGGCGATGGCGACTGCGATTTTCTTAGCGAACATTTTGCCTGGACGAAAGAAAATTGAACTATTAAATAACTAGTTATTGCGAGAAGATCGTTGCCTAATCAGTGGTCGGCATTAAGACGACCGCTAACTTAAGTTGCTCTTGCTGTGAGTGGGTGACCCATTCTAGCACTGATTTATATTTAATATAAGACTTCCTCCGTGTTTCGGAAGGCATGTAAAACAGTGGGACCCGATTAATGTCACTTTGTGATATTAGTCGTAAGGTTGTACGAAACATCAGAACCCAGCGAGAACATTTTTAATGCTCGCCGCGAGAAATTGGGAAACTAATTTGAAAACTTTCACTTCGCTGCGCTGCACTGGTCGGCCGTGTTGATCACGCTCAGAAAATGGAAATTTTGTCGCGACGTTTTTTCACTATTAAATATTGTCGTGTAGACACAAAACGTTGCGTAGTTTGTCGTCAGCACCTGCAGGTTTACGGCGAAATAAAAAGATGGCTTTATAAGTAAATTTATTTTAAGTAAAATAAAGTTAGGCAGAAAGCAAAAAGGTTTGTAAGTGCAACATTAAAACCGTTTTGGTTTTTTTTCGTGGTCGTGTAGGTTTATTATTTTTACGTTGTATATTCCTGATACAGTACGTTATTAATACCAATATATTGCTAATATATCGATACCATCACTTGACGTGCCACCATTGCCGGCACTTCACGCCGGTCTTATTTAAGAAAGAGGAGAACAACTTCAGCTGTTTTTTTTTTCATTCCTACAAGTCGTTTATATGAACCTGTGACATAGAATGATAGAGCACACAATAACTAAAATGAAAAATATTTTTATTTAAATATAATGCGAACAATCTTGAGGAGGTGGTAGCTTAACCGAGGTTAAGTAGATCTTTTCATCTGTTTTTTAAATATCCGACCACCTCCTTGTTGCAGGCTCGTGAAAAAGTGGGGTCCTGTAATTTAAAAAACCTCGACATACTCAGTATCTTATAAAGTTGGCAGTAGAGAAACCGCCGTGTAACACGGCGGTGGTTACTAAACTTTCGGGTTAAGTAATTTGCGAGTGCGAGATTGAATTCAACAGCAGCCAAGTTTCGTTGCCACGGGGCTACCTCGGGAATATATTTGCGTAACTGGGATTTAATACTTTGTTCATGTGAATAAATATGAGCTTAAATGTAATGTTTTGGTCACTACAATGTAACTTTGACTTTATACTCAGGGATATTAGCGCGTTTAAGCAAAGAAACTCTTCAGCTTTATATATTAGTATAGGTTACCACAAAACCGAAGACTAAGGTTCAGAGATATTCTACTGAGAAGTTTTATCATTATAACTACAATGTATAATTATTAATATTTATCATTGCAGTGGAGATTAATTTTAAATCAACTAATTGTTTAAAGATTTAGAGGAAAAGTTTGTTTATTGATGATAAACACATTGCGTATGGCATCCTGCATGGATCAAAATTTCAAGCCCAGATCCCTTAACCCAGCCTCTGCTGCTGCTGTATAACAGTGCAACTCAGATATGCCACCAGGGAGAAGACAGAGTGGGCACTTGTTCACAACATGTGACAGGTTTTGATCTGGTGCTCCGCTGTCATGTTGTGGTGAATCTATTAGTCCCCATTTGTAAAGGTGTGTTTGTTTGTTCGCTTGAAAACGCTAATCTCAGGAACTACTGATCCGATTTGAAAAACTCTTTCAGTATTAGATAGTTCATTTATCGAGGAAGGTTCATATATCATCACGCTAAAATTGAATATATTTTTATACCTTATTTTATGCGGACAAAATCGCGGACACAGCTGCTAGATATATAAATTCCTAGTAGCTTATCTAACACTGAAAGACTTTTCAAATCGGACCAGTAGTTACTGAGATTAGCGCGTTCAAGCAAACAAACAGACACAGCTTTATATATTAAGCATAGATGTAGATATAAGGTTCCCTAAGGGACCTCTACATCACAATGACTGATATTAGATTTCAACGATTTATAAGAAGCCATCACGTAGTCAAGAGTGTCTCAAGAAACGCTTATATAGTGGGGTTTTGTATCTGATACGCGATCAACGTATTTGTTACATAACTTCAAAAGTTGTAGTCAGATTTCGCTCAAAATAATTTTCCTAATGAGTTTTTAGCATGTACTATCAACGTGGAAAATTTCAAGTCTTTGCGTCTAATAGTTCGGAATCCTAAAGGGCGGACAAACGGACAAAGCGAAATTATAAGAGTTCCTTGTAGGTCTACGGAACTCTAAAAAGGTATTCGGCATTCTAAGATTCTTTTCTTCGTCGTAGGTACATTCAGGGGAAGCATCAAATGAATGGGTTCCTTTTAAAATTAAAAGAAATACTAAAAAACTTAAAACTTCTATCTTGATGCCTACATACTGTCATAAATTTGTCAAAAACTATACATCAATTTTGCAAGAGCAACTAATTTCCATTGTGAAAAGACAAGCTAAGTTATTAACGTTGGTAATTAAGTAGATAATTAATTAATAATTCAATTATTAATTGACCAATCGACGGGCTGCCCCACAACGCTCTTCGCGTTGGGGTAGGACAGAATGATGAAATTTAGAAAATATTGGATGGCGACCGAGGATAGGTATAAATAGAAGATGACATAATATTTAAAAAATATAGAAATTAGGCAAAACCTTTGCCCAGCATAACGTGGAAGCCAAATTTACAGCATCGTTTCCTTTAACGCCGCCGAAATAGCAAATTATACGTTATATGTAATTATATGTTTATGTTATTGTATAGTTATATAGATAATTGTAACTATTTACAGAAGTCCATTTATATTAAACTAGCTGCAGCCCGCGATTAAGGTGTTATTTTGAAAGAAGAAAGAAAACTTTTATTTGAGGCATACTGTACACACACAATAATACTGTAAACAAACACAATTACAAATAGTAGACTAAACCTTATATAGTATAAAATTGACTACAGTGAGATATGCCCCAAAACGGTTCAATACCTCTCAGCTTATATGTTGGAATAATTCTTTTTATATTAATATATGTTCAATTCGAGTTTCTATTCGTACTATTATCGGAACAATGATTGTCAATGCTAAATTCCATCTGGCGATAATATCTTGAGGAAGATCTATATCACTAGTTATTTCTTCTTGCTCAGCTTTTGTTATTATAACATTTTGTTTTAAATATAACATCTCGTCGTGCTTTGGAAAATCCTCTCGCTGCACTCGCATATTCATAATGCAATTGGTCCCTCGGGAGCAAAGAATGGCTACATGAAACGGGACCAATTTGTTCAACTCTTTGGTATAAAAGATGCATACTTTAAACTATTCGAGACAGTATAGTAAAAATGATTTTAATAATGTAAATGTGGGGTTTTAACCGGGTACCTTGGGGATTTCAGTCCAAACCTTATATCGTTGATCTATTGAGGCTCTTTTTTGCCCGATAATTTTTTGAGTCGCTAGGAAATGAAATCTTTTTGGCAATTGGGGAGAATTCGCACTTTCATTTCAATTTTATAAACGTAATTGGTTGGAAAAGGGGGAGGCCTTTGCCCAGCTGTGGTACAGTATAGACTAACTAAAAAAACATAATTGCTCTTTCAATTTGCCTTACCCGTTGGCGCAATTGACAGTACCCTGCCCTCCGCTCCGGGGGTCGTTGGCCTGCAACACATCAAAAATAACATGTAGAAAATAATTGGTATTTTCATGTAAAAATTCCAACTCGCTTAAGTTATATTAGAAGAAGATGCCCATCCACGGCAGCGTTTTGCTTGCGGTAGTCGCACTCTGCCTCCTGTATTTTTTTATGTCTGTTACCTCAGAACTTTCGACTGGTAGAACTGATTTTGATGATTCTTTGCTTTTTATTTTAAAAGTTATACTTCCCGTATGGTCCCATCTCAATTTGGTCCAGTTCAGTCAACTTGAAGTCTGTTTTTTTTTTTAATTTTATATTTAGTGACAAAATAAACAATTCGCCTGGCAATGGAACAAATAAACAAAAGAACTTGTAGTATTTTAATATGAATTGGCTCTCCATAGCAATGTAGTAAAATGTGTTGGGAGGCTCCAAGAAAGTTGCCAATTTCCACTCACCACCACCACTTTCTCACCTCCGATCGTATTTATGATTAAAAAATAAAAGTGACGCGCAATTAAAAAAAGACTTGTAATAAAAGTCACACAACTTCACGGGTTAAAATTAAAAATCACATCGCATTAACTCACAATTGGCAAACGCAGAGACGACTATATATTTCATATCTTGTCCAAATTGCATCGCAAATGCAGGAAATAGATTAAAGGATGACGTAGCGGCAGTTGGAAACGAGTCCCACACAGCCGCAGATGAGCAGGCCGTGCCTTGTGCCGTGGGCGGCGCTCATGCTCTCATATTAAGGGTAAGTCAAAACTAGTTTCAACCCTAGACCGTGTGCTCGTTTGCATTTGATGCACTTGCTAGAAGAACTACAATTATGCGTCGATTCTTTAATAAACACAAGCGTGTGATTTGCAAGCAATTTCCTGCTTTGCACTATATTTCTGTAGAATCAGCTGCAACCTACGACGATTTTGAAGCGATACGATCGAGGCAAAATTTGTTATAAATAAGTGCACTAACAGAAGTCGTTTGATTCTTGTCATAATAAAAAAAAAAAAAACAATTCAAGTAACAACGCCGGGTTACATTATGTATGTAAACATAGAAATATTACATGTATATTTCAATAAATAGTTTTATGGAAAATTATCTTTTGCATAAAACGGTGTATTGCGGAGATTGGTTAATCGGCTATTAAGCCGAGCCTAAATTCGGGCAAGACTGTCTGTTGGGTGTTAGTTAAGACTAATAGTTAAATATCCTATAACTATAACACTATTTCACTTGGAACGGAGTGTCAAAGTAGTAAAAGACAATTCCTCAGCCTCAGTGGATCTTCACGTTTTGCTGTTTAAAGGTTTTAATTATAGTTTCTAACTAATTGTGTAAATGAGAATGTGAGTTTGTTTATACAAACAAAGTCACATTCTTCTAACATACGTTAGGCTTTCAAGGTTTTAGTACTTAAATATTTTTTGCACACAAATCGTCAAATAGAAAATAATAATAAAATTTATTTGTTTAGCAACAAAGGCTCATGTGTGTTAGTAAATTAACAAAAAGATTTAATAACTATGTTAGTACAATAAAAATGTAATTAATAAAATAAAATTTAACATAAACAATTTGAACACATAACACGTATTAACATTTTCAGCATTGTTGTGTTACTAGTATCTTCATAGCAAGCTTGTAGAACGGCGAGTCCATTTTACAAGCCAGCACTTTCAGGATACTGTTATGACTTAATCTTAGTCTTGTCAGC
>JANCMC010033613.1:12595466-12694231 GCA_024363005.1 Charaxes varanes
GCTTGTAGAACGGCGAGTCCATTTTACAAGCCAGCACTTTCAGGATACTGTTATGACTTAATCTTAGTCTTGTCAGCAGTGAAAGGTCTTTTTTCGGACGATAACATAAAAATCATTTATTCGTTCCTGAGCGTACATACCTGAAGCTGAACAAAACCGCGGTAAGCCCCACAGTATTCTGAAGCCATTATTGTACTGAACTCTTAGCGAGTCAAGCGCTTTCTTTGTATTATTGACCCACAGACTTCCGGTGTACAAGTTCTGGCAGTATGCTTTGAAAGAATTAGTTTAGACACTTTACTATTACTATTAAAAGACAAATATATGTAGGTCCTATGTTACCTTTCATTTTTATTTAAAAAAATGTGTACCCATATTGTAGAAGTTATAATTTCTTTGTAGATATCTAGCTATCTCGGCCTGGCTCCCCTCCATTTTGAGCCCCACGGCACTGGGTACCTGGTGACCATCTCCAGGGCCAAATGCATCTACAGCTATGCATTGATTACTGCTTTAAGTGAGTGCATATCTTCTTCATAGGTTCTTCTAAGATTATAAAGTAGAAAAGTATAACTCTTATAGTTTCAATGGGAATAACATTAGAAGTTTTAAACGCTAGCTTGTGCCTGTTGCCTTCAAAGCGCGTGTATGCTCAACTAGTTTAAGCGTGTTGTGCGTCATCCAGTGCTGTCGACTCTGTGCTCCAAAAGATAATCCAAAACACGGAGGAAACTACATAGGAGGCCTCTTGGTTCGTTGTTACGACATGTCCAGGCACTGTGCCGTTTGCAGTTGTGCCGCTCCATCCCTATTTATAAATTCCAGTAACCCTGACAATATACGGACTGGTCGCCGAGATATACGTGGGCATAGAGCTGTCGGTGAAGATGACGTCGCGCATGTCGCAGTTTGTGTGTAGCTGCGACATTCTTGTCATCGTCTTTACCACTGGGGCCGGCGTGTACGGGGCTCCGAAAAGGATGAGGAACATGTTAAAACATATGGAGAGTATGGCGTATGTGAGTACAGTAATATGGTATCTGATTTGAGTCCATTTTCAGTTTATGATGCGGTTGTGCTGCGTCTCTCTTGTCGTAAATTTAATAAAAGTATAGAATAATGCTGTTTTATTTAAACATATAAAGAAGCTTTAATTAATTACAACAAATATTGTTTATAGGTTGACGCAAATTTGGGCGCCCACTATTCTTTGTGGACAGAACATAAGCTCTGCACCATGATGCTGGCCTTCTTAACCTTTTTCTCAATCCTCAACGTTGGTGACTTCTGCTTCTACGTGGTGCAAGCCCAGAAACTTAACAGGCAATGTAGTAATTTTTTTTGAAATTTTCATTTAAAATTTTTCTTTTGGTGTAGCTCCCACGTATTCGTACTGTATGTAGCATACGTTTCACGTGCAAGCCACTTAGTCTATAAACGATAGTAAGAAACTAATACAAATCATTTATTTGGTTTACATTGGTGTACATCAATTGGTATAATATTAATGGTATTCATTCACGTGTTCCTGACAATTTCTCAGCAGTAAATAGACAGTATCCAGCCTCCTCCGTGTTTTGGAAGGCATGTAGAACAGTGGGACCCGATTAATGTCGCGTTGTGATATTAGTCGTAAGGTTGTAGAAATCGTGGAGGTTCCGAGGATGACGGCAGATGGCAATCGCTTATCTTAACTCGCCCCACAGCCACATCATCTACAATCTAAAAGGACCCTGGTATATAACCGGGATAACGCTAGGAAGAAGAAGAACATGAATAATATAGCGTTGAAAATAGAACATTGCTCGATAAAAAGCGTTGCGTCTTAAAAGCGCTGTCGTGTGAACGCAAACTTGGGAGTTCATATGTTCTATTTGAACGCTTTTTTAACGCGCGGTAAAAAATTAAACGAATAAATGCTAAATTTTAAAATTTTTGACTTTACAAAAGAGGTCGTAAATGATAAATTAAAAAAAAACAGTTTTCATTTGATTTTTTTTTTTTGCAACTGTACACCTGGGCCCAAGGTCTTAGTAGGTTAAATTTTGATTTTGGCACTTAAGGAATAAATACGAGTACAATATATGACTAGTTAAACATTGCTATAAAGTTATTATTTATATATTAAGGCGTGAAGCGACACCTTGAGGTACCATTTTACGAAAATTGTGCGGACGGAGGTGTATGAAATTTAACACAATTGTAGTTCATATAGAGGCAGGTGTGCCAATGCTAATATTTTTATGAAATCACCAAGTTTGCTCCCGGTTTGAAATTCAAATTGTTTATGTAATACGACGTGAGTCTGGTTCTGGAAATGTAGGTGTGATATTTAGGTTGGCGTATACTCGTAAGTTGCGAGTTCATGGTGATCATAAATTTAATTGAAATTGGTGATTTTTCTCCGTTCGCCGTTGCGGTTTTAATTGGTAATTTTATTGAAATGAAATGAAATTATTAATTTTTCTACACGCAATATAATATGTGAGCATAGAAAATTATGAGGGTTTGCATAATAACTGTTTTTTTTTTTTTTTTTTTTTTATGTGTTACAGTGGGGCAGACGAGCAGGCAGCAGGCACCAAAGGGCCTACCGGTATATTAAAAATGTCCGTCGAATTACGTATATGAGGAGGCGCCACATCAGTATCATGGTAGGTTTTAAAGGTTATTATTGGTCAATTCATTGTAACCTTCATACCATTCCGCGTATTCTGTAAGGTTATTGGATTCATTCTACTATTGCTACACTTAACATTTCTCAAAATTTTATGGCCCCCATGCATAATATTAACGTTTAAAAATTGTATTGTTCTCTTAAGAAATATAAATAATAAGTTTTAGAAAGTTCTAAAACTTACAATTATAATAAATATTTTGGTATCGTCAAATGAAATTATACCTAATAATTATTTACAGCATTTGTTTAAGAATTTGCCTGTTTCATTGAAGGAAATGGTCTTGTTTCGTTGCAACTCTGTTAAGTTAAACGTGTTTTTCAACCACTGTCTACTTTAGTTAAAGATATTAGCTATTTAATACGTTGCCATTTTCACTACTTCTTGACTAGACTATTACTGGGTATAGTGCTTATTCAAATTTTAGTGTAAGGTTCTTTAAACATTCTTTGTCGATGATCAATAACTATTCAGTTCATCTATTGTCCCACAAGCTACTAAATCGACACAACACGGATATTGGCATAAAAGATAATTTTTGCGAGAAATGTGTTTGTTTTGTCATCGTTTATTTGAAATTTGCTGTATATTCTCATAGAATAATAATTACGCTTTTGTATGCCTTTGTCTGTGGCATCGTAGCTTTTAAACGAATTGACCGATTTTGATGCGGATTTTTTTATTTGAAAGCTGTTGTGATCGTGATGGTTTTTAGCTACAATTTATGAAGACTCGTTCAGGTGTTTAAAGGTCATCAGCACTTTTCGTATGTGCAGTGGGGATTTACGCAGCCCCCCGGGACGTTTTAAATTGAAAACTTTTTTAAATGCGTTGTACATTCTTTGAGATGGGAAAAAGGTTGAAGTCACGACACTGTTATCACACACACCTCTGTGTGTTTGAGTTTTCACTTGTGTCGGCATTGGAGTGCCACTTTTCTTTCGTTCTCTAACTTATATTAAACAAATAAATATAATTGAAGAGTCTCTTTGTAACACCGAAATTAATTTTTAATCAATTGCATATGACTATATATATGATGTTTCTATCGAAAACGCTAATGAAGCGTTTAGTCTGTTCGCTTGTTTGGTATGGGTAATTTCCGAAACGGCTGGACCAATTTAGATGGGGCTTTCACTGGTAGAAAAGTGATTTTACAAGGAATAGCATAGGCTTTTAGCTTTTAGTTAAGTAATAAGGGTTCAGCGCAAAATATCACTGAAGTCCTTTGAACAAAATCGCAGGTTACAGCTAGTCTTTAAATAAATCACTTATATGTTATATAACAATTTTTTTTTATGTTACAAGCAACGCATCTGTGGGTCTTGTTGTGGTGCGGATATCGCTTGACGTCGGTCGTCATTAACCGCCTACTAGTTTGCCTCTTGTAAGATAAAAAAAGTCTGAATTTCGTTCGAAAGTGTCGACGAAAAATTACGTGAGTTTATCTTATTAAGAGCCTTTAGGTGGCGCTGTGATCGACATTTTAAGGCCTTTTTCCGTTTTTATCAACATCGGGACACCGGTAAAGGGTAGGTTAATTTAATAAATATTTACTTTCCTTTTATATGGGAGCCTTTCCATAAATTTCTACTTTTATGTTGTGGGCGTTAGCCGATAAACCTCAACAAAACAACTCTTTGCCTTTTTAACATTCAGGTTCTGCTTCAATGCTGTCAATTGTGGAAGCCAATTTCTTTCTTAAAGACTCCTTACAAGTCATCGACCATAAAAGATCTAAATAGGACGCTCTTGTGATTTTATATGAAATTACAATATTAATGGGTCTTTCAGAATATATTAAGATGTAATTCATTATTTAAAAAGCCGACATTTTTAATTTGACCCGTAATTTTTATTCCTTTTTAGTAAATTCCTTAATTAGTAAACTTACTACAGCCATGTAGGAAATCTGTGATTAGGCGCATAACACGTGTATTACAAATGGATTACAGCTGTAATATGTCCTAAGTCGATGCTCGAAAGTTCAATTTTAAACAAACCGCCCACTTACTTAAAAATCTATAGTTAATTACTTCAAAGGAGATGTCTATAAAATTTGTGAATTTGATACATTGGCTACCTTATAGTTACGCCTCTGGTACAGTGTTAGAGATAAACTTGGAACAGAGATTTGATGCATTTATTGTACTTTAAAATTTTACTACGACTCGTAGATTTTATCTTATGTTTTATTAGATATATTCAGGCTGCTTCTTCTTCCTAGCGTTATTCCCATTGAGTACTTAAATTGCAGAGGATATGACTGTGGGGCGAGTTTAAATTAGAGTTCCTCGCTCGTCTATATATCAATAGCTGAATAAAAAGGGTAGCGTCGATTGATCATACCGAGTATTATCCACTAGAAACAGTTTGCTTTGGAAATTAATAAGAAGATACTATATTTATTGTGTTACATAAGATTATTATAATATTTCCTTAAGATTTCGCTTTTCTAGAGCCGTTTTCTTCGCTAGAAAAGCAAAGCTAGAAAGCAGATTAAACTAGTGTTCTAAAAATTTCAAAGCCTCATACGCTCAACGGTTTAAAGGATTACAATCGATATTATTACGCATGATTAAGTGTTCTAAATATTTAAATGAATATTTAATCTAAAATATTTGAATATACATCACTTGATGAAATAAACAAAGCACTCGAAAGTCAAACTGCCACTCACGGAATAAAAAACCAAGGGGACTAGTTGTAGAATGCTTAAAAGGCTGTCATTTTGCCATCAACCCGACGATTACACTCGCAACCCCACCATTTCGCTTCAAACTATTTCGTATCAAAGCTAGGCGGTAAAAAATTTAATACTCCCACTTTTAATTCAGCTTTCAAGTTGACAGTTGACACAATGGAGTATTAAAGGGTTAACAAAGGGAAGGGACAGGGCTCTGAAGGGCTAATTGCTATGGGCGCGCGAGGGGCTTCGTACATAGAAGCCGTACCAAATAAAATGGCGGTCCGTTTTTGAATTTTTGAATAACGAACGCCGCATTGTGGCGCGCCTGAATACTTTATGGGGCATTTGCATTTTTAATTTGACATACGACATTTCGAGCACAGATTCTATGTATAATTATTAAATAAATTAAAAAAAAAAGTTATACGTTTACTAATTTAATTAAAGGTAGCTCTACGATTTTAGCCGAATTGGTCCGGCTCGTCCGGGTACCAATACCTCTTTCTCATGTGAGATCGGCGTCAAGTGGCGGCGCTGCTGTCACATCAAGTGATGGTATTGTTGTCGCGTTTTGTTCGGTTTGTGAGACTTCCCGGTGACCTAAACACGTCACATAAGGCCGGCAATGCATCTGATAGCCTTCTGGTCGTGCAGATGTCCATGAGCGTCGGTAGGCACTTAGCTGCCAGGCTGCCTGCTCGTTTGCCTCTTGTAACATAAAAAAAAATATTTATTGCGAACGTTGTATGTACCTACAGCTGGGCATCAGCTTAACTCTGCTTTTGCCACTCTCCCGCATCCCTTGCCCATTTCTATAATCCTTAGTAATTTGAAAATAACTCTGTCTATTACGTTTTCAAGATTAAATCAACTAATCTTGGTATAACGATAGATTGAACCTTCGAGACGAATATAGGCTACTTTTTTATGAAAATAAGTCTTAATTCAACGTGGATGATCACACGGATTAGAGCTCATCAAATGACTAGCTATAAAGGGGAAAACAGGCAGGTGGTTACACGACGCTTTTATTTATACGCATAATATTTTATTCCACTGTGTTCATCCATGTTAGTTGCGTGATGTTAATTCTTAACGTTAACAATGTATGACGATAATTGACAATAATGTCGCAAATTACATCGAAATTTAGTCACTATGCGGTCGAGTTCAATTAGTGGTAATTTGGCTATCGGTTGTGTGTTTGTGGCATATTCGGTTATTGTGTGATGTCAGATCTTGTTGCACTATTGAAGTAAAACTTGGGTATAAGCTGGTAAATGTGTGACGACACGGTTACGAAAAGTGTGATCGGGCGAGGCGAACGGAAGTTTATTGATTGATCATCGGTGATTTCTAGATTATATCGTAATTCCTTTTCGTCCTTGAACAATTTTCTAGGCCTTTGCTTTACCTTTTGCGTGGTAAATTAATCTGGTGTAATATGTGCTCTGATTGAAATGTAATTTAGGACACCTTTTGTTAGTGTAACTTTTTTTGCTGCTGCTGGGCAAAGCTGGGCAAATGCTTCCCATGTTGAAGAAAATATAATATTTCAGCACAAATTTGCATTTTTATAGCAAAAAAAAAAACATTTTTAAGGATTATTATTCCCTATAATACACTCGAAGTTGTCATGTCATGTCACGTCACTAATGTTATCAGTGCGTTCTGCCGGAGCCAGACATAGCTTCATTTGAATGATCATTGCAATGATCATGTAGTGTGGCCGGGGATTTTGTGTAGCTCCGCAAAGTTTTGTAGAACATTATAATCTTCAAGGACAAAAATGTACAAACATTGAGCTATATCTGGCTTCGGCATAACGATCGCGGTTTTCAAATTTCGAACAACTGAAAGAGCGTTTTATAACGTTGCGATCGCTTATTAAAACGCACTGACAATATATATGACGTCATACCTTCTGCTGGGCGTTTAAGCTGTCATGGCGGATTGTTGTATTTTGTAGTTTCCTTTTTTACTAATCCCCGTTTATGTAGCTTATACGAATAAATACGTTTGTTAAGATTTATATATCTTATTTTATCAGATAAATGCGTAATTTAAATGACTTCTGATTCAGTAATCATAATCCATCGGATCGGATCAATCCATCGAACAGAAATTCAGATCATCATGTCCATTATGTTTATTTTCCAGTTGGGTTTAGGCGCCTTTTTCAAGATTAGTGAATCGGAAGGCAATGAGATCTCAGGATTTATGAACTACCTTCCCATCATATCTTTGATCATTTTTATATACTGCTACAGTGCTGGTGAGTCTATTATAAGTAATTAGAGGTAGCGCGATGCTTGTAGCCGAATTGGGCCAGCGCGTCCGGGTACCAGTACCTCTTTCTTACATAAGATCGGCGTGAAGTGGCAGCAATGCTGTCACGTCAAGTGATAGTATTGTTGTCGCGTTTCGTTCGGTTTGTGAGCCTTCCCGGTGGCCTAAACTCGTCTTTAAAGGCCGGCAGCGCCTCTGTTTGACTCCTGGTCGTGCAGATGTCCATGGGCGTCAGTAGACACTTGACTGCCTGCTCGTTTGCCCCTTGTAACATAAAAAAGAGCCCTTTATCACTTTACATATAGTCTTCTTCATAATTGTCTTTAGTTTAGAACACGAATTAAGTTTATATTTTAAAATTATTACAACTAAATTAAAATCTATACCAATATATAAAGCTGAAAAGTTTGTATGTTTGCTTGAACGGAATCTACTCACTATCTCAGGAGCTACTGGTGTGATTTGAAAAATTCTTTCAGTGTTAGATAGCCCATTTATCGAGGAAGGAGTATTCTTTTTACAACTTTGTGACTCTCCCATTTTGATATTTTACGCTGAATTCGTTAGAAACATAAGGTTATCTTCATGTAACTGACAGAGCCGTTGGCGCAGTGGGCAGTGACCCTACCTTCCACTCCGGGGTCGTGTGTTCGATTCCCGCCTCGAGTCTGGGTGTATTATCTATTTAATTTAAGCTTAGTAGGAGGGGAAAAGGGAATATTAGACATACCTAAAAAGTATACCTAATATAAAAATAAAAAAGTATACAATAGTTGTCCTAAAAATATTTTAGAAAAAAACATTTATCAAATTTGGTAGTCGTTCGGAAGTTATGCGCTTACATACATTTTAGAAATTCATTTTTAACCGACTTCAAAAAAAGGAGGAGGTTGACAATTCGTCCCGTACGTTTTTTCTTTTTATTATTATTAATATGTTTGTTACCGCAGAACCGGGTGGACCGATCTTGATGATTCTTGTGTCGTTTGAAAGCTGGTGCTTCCCGAATGGTCCCATATTAGTTTAGTCCACAGGGGTCGTGGGTTCGATTCCCGCATCTAGTCTGGGTGTATTATCTATATGTATGTATCATATATTTCTAAAAAAACACATTTATGTATAACAGGCGTCTGTTACCTATAACAAAGGCATTAAGATGTCTACCTTAGGAACAGACGTCCGTGTGTCATATAGTCCTGTATATATCTGTATTTTATTGAGATCTTACAAAGAGACTACAATATTATTACTTGTCTTGATTAAGATATAATTGTTTGACAAAAAAGTATTTGAAAAAGCGGATATATTTTTCTAAAAACTGCGATAAAAACTGTCTATATTCCAACAGTATGAGTAAATGCAATCAAAGTCCAATTCGGCACTATAATTAATTACCTATCGGCATGTCTGAGGAATTTATAACTGTCATTAGTCGTTTGTAGTCTATGGATGCTAATATGTGGAGATAGTTCTCGAACGTATCATAAATAGAAGTAGTTAATTTTGAAAAAAAATATTTCTAAACAATTTTTTGAAACGTACCATATAATTCCTAAAATTATAGCCTATATAAATATTTTAATACTAATTTATTATTATAATGCAGCTGATTAAAGCTTTGTTTGATCTAAGGTGCAGCTTCTTGGCCCAGAAGGTAAGCTTAGGTTTACAGCCAAGTAATGCTTTAGCATATCTGGACTCTATCACATGGTAGAGTACCAAATATATGTATAGCTGTTATTCGCTCGCTGGTTTTTTATTTAGTTAAATGAATTCCAGTAACATAATATTGAGGTTATATATGAAGCATTAAAATATTAGTCCGTCGGGCGGCTGCTTTGATCTGCACTGATCTGTACAGAATCTGACGGACCTTCGAATGTTTAATGATCATTTTTGATCGACAATAAATATGGCATTTACTGCTATCAATTTTATTAGTTGTGTAGTAATTTGTTAAAACAAGGAAATCGACAATACGAGAAGAAATTAACCTTCGTAATTAATATTACGAGCCTCAATTTCTTCTCGTAATAATACAATAATTTATATGATATACATATATTGTTTCACAATGTTTTACTATGATGTAATTGGGAAAATAACAAAATAGTAACGGACTCGTGCATGAATGTTAGAATGAACGATTAAATACACTCTTTTAACACATATTAAAGAACGAAAGGGCACTCCGGGAGTCCAAACAAAAGTGTAAACGAATCCTCAAAAACAAAGTCAAGTCAAAGTCTAGAGTTCGTCGTTCGTCGAAAATGCCCAACGTGCCTAAAGAACTTTTCACTTCAGAAATAGAATGAATGATTGTTGAATGAATAAACGGATTAATACACTTTCTTGAACAACAGATACGGTACAATTCTACCTAATGCTTAGACAGTACAATCGTCGGTTGGCTATTAGACTTGCCCCAGAGCAACATACTCTGCAATTTAAGCGGCTTCTGGTACTAGACTAAAAAGAATAATATTTAAGTATGATAGCATTAAGCTATCATACTTAAATATATTCCAGAGTTATCTCTGGAGATTTAAAGACTGTATAAAAAATATGACAGATAGAAAAGATATTTAAAAAAAAGGGTATACCTTTTTTAATTTTTTCTACTGTTTGGCAAATCTGTTAGCTTCAATAAACAGTAACCACACTAGCGATGTAAATAGTTAAACAAATTCTTAGCATTCTATGGATTCACCGTGCGGGTGCTGGGTCCATCGCGTTGCAGACGAAGGAACTATAGCAGTGCCCGGGAAGGGAACAAATCAATGTGTAGTCACGTCTTCACTGAATAAATAAAAGTGACTAACGCAAAATCCTGTGCTTTATTGGTCAAACACCAATAAAGCACATGATTTCTAATACCATCTACTCGGACTATTATAACATAACAAGCTGTTACTCGCGGTTTGACTTGATTTCCTAAACTTCAATTAAGAAGCTTCAATATTATTATTGAAGCTTCTTAATTGAAGATTGTGAGACCACAACCTCATGACGTGTCCCACATGCCTTAACACCTGCCATAGCAAGATGGCAATGATGTCAAGTGGAAAAGGTTACACCAAAATCAAACTAGATGGCGCTGTACGGATGACGACTCTGGAGTTTCAAACTCTCCTTCCGGTTTCAGGTTGTCCTGCGGTTTCTTTTGTTTAGGTCGTTCTGCGGGTTGCCATCTTTCCTTTTCTGGAGTTTCAAATTCTCCTTCGGGTTTAAGGTTGTCCTGCGGTTTCTTAGGTTTAGGACGATCAGCAGGTTGCCATCTTTCCTTTTCTGGAGTTTCAAATTCTCCTTCCGGTTTCAGGTTATCTTGCGGTTTCTTTTGTTTAGGTCTTTCTGCAGGTTGCCATCTTTCCTTTTCTGGAGTTTCAAATTCACCTTCTGGCTTCAGGTTGTCTTGCGGTTTCTTTTGTTTAGGCCGTTCTGCAGGTTGCCATCTTTCCTTGTCGCTAGAATATTTAACTTCTTTGCAGATCTTTCTCTGCGGTCGAAGAAACCGTTAATAAAGCCTGGTAACTTGTGATTCCGTCACTCCAGTTGTACATAGTGTTGTGACAGAACTCAAGTCTTTTTTTGTAACTCTAAATATCTATACCTACTAATATATAAAACTGAAGATTTCGTTTGTTTAATTGTTTGAACGCGCTAATCTCAGAAACCAGTCCGAATTGAAAAATTCTTTCAGTGTTCGATAGCCCATTTATCGAGGAAAGCTACAGGCTATATATTATCACGCTAAAATTTGTCACCTAATTATACGCGGATGAAGTCGCGGGTAACAACTAGTATATGGAGAATAACAGAAGAAAAAATTGTCTTCGAAGTAAGCTGTCGTTTATATTGGTAAGGGAAGATTATATTCACGCAATTGTCACTTAGTAGTAATTATTTTTTGCCATTCTAATGTCAGTTTAATCTTTATTTTACTTCTTTTTTTTTTAAAGAATATTAGGACTACTTTTTAGAGGTATGTCTAATATTCCCTTTTCCCCTCCTACTAAGCTTGAATTAAAAGCTTGTATTAGGATTGGGTGCGAAAACACTCCAACGGCGGTGGAGTTTGAACCGGGCACCTTCCGGATTTCAGTCCATACCTTAGACCGTTGAGCTATTGAGGCTCAATCTACGGGAGAGGTAATAATTCCTAACTAGTTGAGACTATGGCCTGCATATCAGACATACTGAATTATTGACTGTGGAATACTATACAGATAAACGAGTCCGCAACACAATAATGACTACACTTATATTTTTATAAAGAGAGGAAAAGAGTCTATGTTCAGCGGTGGATGTTCTGTTTTCAAGCTGAAAACAGCAATAAACAGATATATAGTCGACCAAGAAATTGGTTTGCTACACTAAGGTCGAATGTCGTATGCACTTTAATTAACTATAAGGCTTATTTTTGCTTGTTATGCAATACGTCAAAAATAACAATAGCCTTTAGCAAAATTTTCTTTAACTAGGAGTCGTCATCCAAAATGGTAAAGCATTTTCTCGGTCGATTATAGAGACTTGAAATTTCCTTTTCTATATTGATAGGACATGCTAAAAACTCATTAGGAAAATTATTTTTAACGAAATCGTACAACAACTTTGGTAGATTAACATATACCTTTAACATATATCAGATACGGAACCCTTCTATATAAGTTTCTTGACACGCTCTTGGCCATGTTATTTTAAAATGCGTAGGACGTATAGATTTGTTATAAGACTAAAGACAGTTTTTACCAGACCCTGCTTCTAAAGAGGCCATTGGGATGATGCCATAAAAAATTAGAGATTTAACACAAAGTCAGCTTTCGGCATTATTTCAATTAATTGTAAAATGAAATAAACTATTACTTACAATCTATGTTCGGCCGCCATTTTGTCTTCCAACTCAAATCTGTTCAAATCTGTTCCAATATTGGCGCCACCGTCGGCTGCTGCGTAATAACAGCTCTGACGGTAATCAGGATTGAGTCTGTAATGGGAAAAAAACATTGAACTCGCGAATACCGTTACCGACATCTCTGTATTGTCAAGTTTTCACTTCTGCCGGCTCTCCCGAAGAGCCACTGTTGTTTACTTTGTGTACGACTACATACATAGATATTAAAAAATGGGTAAAGTTTCGGTAAAATTATAAGGCAATCAGATTAACATAGCGGCTAATTTCATGAATCTAATTAACCAAATCAATAGCTTTTACTTTTTTGTTACTTATTTTTCATATAAATTAAAATTTGTTATTTGTGGAATACTGCAAAGCTGGGGACAGTTAATTATATATATTAAAAATCAAACGTTGTTCGTTTAGTCTCACTAAAACTGGAAAACGGCTAAATCAATATAAATTCTGTTTGTTTTGTTTCATTCCCACATTTCAGAGAGGATTTAAAATAAAGAAAGGAAAAGACGAAAGAATATTTTAAAATTTAAAAAAAAAACAAAGACGTTCGTAAAATTATTCTAGCATTAAGACTACCTTCTTGGCGCCGTTGGCAGTGATCCTGCCTTCCACTCCGGGGTCGTGGGTTCCATTCCCACCTCGAGACTGGTGTATTATTTAAATGTGTGTATTAATATATTAAAAAAATAGTATATAACAGGCGTTTGTTACCAAAAAAACACAGGCATTAAGTTGCCTTATTTAGGAACAGACGTCCGCGGATACAAAGATATGACAATAGAGTCCTATGGATTACGTATTTATTACAAAACATTTGGTCAGTGTTACTTTTTATGGAAAAGGCATAAGTGGCTAATAGAAGACTAGCCTAATTTCGGGCAAGACAACGTCTGTTGGGTACGCTAGCACATTAGGAAAATACCTTATTCTATTATTTACGTAGTTAGCGTACAGCTTCTTCATTTCTTGCAAACACAGCGGATATTTGATGTCGCACGCAAACTGCAGTATGGTGCTTCTAAACAGCCGCACGTTGGGACGTTGTTCGACGTCCATCGTCAATCGCTTGTAAATCGTATATACCTTCGTTTGCATGAATTTCTGGAATAGTGTTAATTTGCAAATATTTATATGCATACATACCTATTTTGTATTCCGCGTGTCGCTTAGTGTACTTGGAGTGGCCCGGTTGTGTGCAACATTTCCCGCCATATATTGAACGAAAGTTTGATCTCTGTTTTACACTAGGTAAAAGAACTGTTTTCAGTATTCATCGGACCTCTTTGTGCACGAGCCTTTGGGTAGACTAAATCCAAAATTTTGTGGATGTTCTATTCTCTTATCTAAATCCAAAAAAGCGGGTAAATTGTCTGCTACAGTTAATAGAGCATGATCGCATTTTCTAATGACACTACCTAAAAACTATTTTCAGAGTTTAGTGCATTTCTTCTCATGAGCATTCTATGTACGTTACAGCAATAAACGTAATGTATACCTTAATAACTTAGCAATTAACGAAAATTAATCATTAAGCAAATAGAACTGTTTATCTATATATAAGTACGTGAAGCGAAAACTTTGGGTACCAGTTTAAATAGGATGGTGTGCGAATGGCTTTTTCATCCTTGAAAAGGGGGAATTTCATCTGGCACGTGAACTTAGCGATACTTTTTTGTATAAGGTTTGTACAAATAGACCTAAAGACGCAATTTGATACAAGTTTTGTACCAAGACGGTTAATAAAAATTTTCATGGAATAAATTATATTTATTGATACAAACGTAAATTATGGAGAAAAAAATAAATTATTATGATTTTTTTTTAATTTTTAAATTTTAGACTTACAACGAAGCACAAACGTAAGTATCATAATATAAAGTGTTGACGTTTTACGTTGTACAGTATTTATTTACATGTTTGTATGAAATTTTTGTAGGCTTCCGTAGTCCTACAAGGAACTCTTGTAGTTTCAGTTTGTCCGTGCGTCCATCCATCTGTCCGCTCGCAAGGAGGTCCGCTCCTAGTATTTTTAAAGAAGAGACTTTTGTAGAGACTTGAATTTTTGCATGTTAATAGGAAATGATAAAAATACATTAGAAAAAAGTTTGAGAGAAATCAGACAACAAGTTTTGAAGTTATTTAATAAATAAATTTATCGATTATCAGAACCCCTTTATTTAAGTATTTCTGGCCACGTTCTTAGTTATTTTAATACACTTAAACTCAATATAAAGAAATATTAAATAACTTTTAAAATATGCCGTAATGTTAAAATGTTTAATGTTAAGACATTTATTAATTTTTAGGGCGCTATTTATCTGTCTACTTATTTAATTACTTATGAATGTCCACTTACGATTTATGAACACTATATGTTCACTAATGATGCATGAATTATGAGCAATAATGAACACTATGTAATGTCACTATGTCTTCCGTGTTTCGGAAGGAACGTAAGACAGTGGGACCCGACTAATGTCACTTTGTGATATTAATCGTAAGGTTGTAGAGATCGTGGAGGTTCCGAGGATGACGTCAGATGGCAATCGGTCATCTTTATAAAAAATATTAGCATTCGCATACTTGCCTCTATATGAACTACAATTGTGCCAAATTTTATGCTCCTCCGTCTGAACAATTTTCGCAAAATGGTACATAAAGTTTTCGTTTCACGCATTAATATATAAAAATTACACCAATATTCAATTTTTTGCGACATCCAATACATGTGTGAGTAAATGGTGTAAGTCGTTTAGCATTGGTGTGCGTGCGGTTTTATATTAACAATTTAATACATTAATATTGCATATTATAAAAAATATTAGGCATGCCCAATGCACCTCAAGAATCACTTCAAAAGGAGCGTTTTATTACAGTTTGAAATTGCTTCCCGGCTTTTTTTAGTATTATGTACACTAGCTGTTGTCCGCTACTTCGCTCGTGTTTCTTAACCTTTACAGACGCAGCTTTAAAATTTTAATGACAATGCTTTAAAAAAAATTAATTACTGCGTCACCTCGATTTATGCTAATTTGTCGTGATTTTCTTAACTTCCAAAGGAAAGAAGGAACCCTTATACGTCCAATTTGTTCTCCGTCTGTCTCTCAAAGCCCTTTTTCTCAGGAACACATAAGTCTATAGAGTTGAAATTAATATCTTATATTGAGGTCTGCAGTTCATTGAATCTGTGAAAAATTCAATTCTTTAAGTATACCCAATCACAATACCTGTGCCCGCGACATCATCCTCGTTTGTAAATTTTACTTAGTCCTACTTATGTTATTGTTAAAATAATGTATTTTTATTGTCAAATACATTGACATACGTATATTTAATAGGTACATGCTTTGTAACACAAGAGAAGTAATATTAAGAAACTAACCAAGATCCGTATACAATACGCAAAAAACGATATAAGACAAGTAGTAGTTTAATTGCTCTGGTTAAGTGATCAGAAATTGTTGAAAATATGTTTGGTATTTTGTAATCTGGACACAACGTCTAGTGGTTTTAAAAATAAGCAATGCCTAATTTGATTATTTTTTAATTTAAGTTGTACCTGCAGCTCTAGCTTCCTTGCAAGCGAGGACCATGCTGCTCCCACGGGAAATATTGTCGTCGTTTTACTTAACAGGTATGTTGAACATCAATATTAATAACAAGAAAAAAAACAGAACAAGTAATAACAGTTGTGGCCAGCGACTGTTTTGTAAATGGCAATCTATTAAATGAATAATAGTACAATGGAAGAGTGTAGTGAATATAAAATAAAATGAACACTGGCACTTCAGGAGTTCAAACAGAAGTGAAAACTAAAAGAACAGCTTATTAAGCTTCAACATGTATGTTTGTTTTGCCCAATAACACTTTTCATGAAGCTCTCATCAGGCGTTCTTTTTAAATTGGCGCCACCTCTTCCTGGACCTTCCGGGTCGTCGTCGTCCGATCTAAATTGCTCTAAATCAGTGGTTCCCAACGTGGGGCCGACGCCCCACGGGGAGCAATTTGATAGTTAAGGGGGGCAATTTGAATATGGATTCGACACGACTTTAACCCTTTCGCTTTGGGTTATTTTAATGCAATACTAGATATCGGTGATAAATTTAACAAAAAAGGCAGATCTTAAGAAAAATGCTATAAATAATTATTACGTGTAATTTCTTTTGACGTTACCAAAATATCAACTACCTAAAACTTATCGTTTATATTTCTTAAAAGAACAAAACATTTTTTAGAGGTTAAAACTTATGTATGGAGCATAAAAATTTTAGATATGTTAGGGTGGGGCATGATGTCATTTGAGGTGGCCCGCTCTATCGTGTGGGAGGTGAGTCCACTTAAATGTGTATTCGACGGTTTCTATATTGTTTCTATAATTCATTATTATTATTATAAATACAAGCTCGAAAAATGTTACAGGCATTCATTTTAAAATTTATCATATGAATTGTTTTTGTTTTGTACGAATAGGTGAATCTTGAAACAACTTTCACTGTTAATTTAGAGGAAAGTAAGTAGCAAACATCGGTACTTAATTTGCATATATAAGTGCTTTCTTGTTATATGATAATTAATTTGTACGTGAATAACGTCTCATAATTCACACAAAAGCATAGTTAGAAATTTTTATGAAGAAACACGTTGGTAACGTTAGCTCCATTCAAACTAATTTGCAGCTGTTTGTTTGGCACGTCGTTACGTCATTCACGACGCTATGATAGATAGAGCGTTTCAGCGCTAAAATTTTTGTGGATTTATAAAAGCGCAATATTAGCCAGATGAAACTCTGTTTTTCTTGAAATATTAATATCTAAGATTTAATCGACAACAAGGTATAATATTAACTAGTTTCAGAAAAATAGTCAACTAGCCTATTATAGATGATCTATTCTGGAAAAATACTTATTAGTACCTGTTGGGGATCGGTGCCTTGACTGAGTTATATTGACGGGGCAATAAAACACCGACCTTTTCTTATCTTCATAATTTATTGCATGACTAGCGGACACGGCAGACGATGTCCTGTCCGAACGTTGGGCTACTTACCGCCGGCAGAACAGAAGGCTAGCAGATGCGTTGCCGGCCTTAATGACGAGTTTAGGCCACCGGAAAGCCTCACAAACCGAACGGAACGCGACAACAACACCATCACTAGACGTGTAGTCTTAAGATAAAACATCTTTTGAATTTGATTTTATTTTAGAGTGCCGGCATAACGACAGTGGAAAGGATTTATAAATTCGACGAAAAAGGAATTGACAGTGTGGAGATGAAGGGAGCATTCGAGTACAAGACCAATGGACATATCTTATCCGTGCTATCCCAGTAAGTGGATCATATATAGTGATAACTGAGTTAGCAGATAATGAGTTTCACTGCAGACAGCTATCACTTTGCCTCATTATATATTGTTTACATGCTCTCATGGAAAGTAAAATAAATGACAAACATACTAGAGGTATCTTTATATAGAGCTGGACACCCACTCTTGTCTTGGGTGAAATTGAATCTCATACTAATATTTAAAGTTGCAGAGTTTGTTTGTTTGCTTAAACGGGCTCAATTCAGGAACTAGTGGTCCGATTTGAAAAATTGCTTAAGTGTTAGTGATAACCCATTTATCAAGGGAGGTTATAGGTTATATATCGTTATGCTAAAATTATTCACCTAATTTTACGCCTTGAAAAGCAATCGGCTGAGATTTAATTTTGCGATATGCCCTTTTAATAAGTTTGTGTTAACTAATAGTAAGTAATACACGCAGTAAGGCAGATTTGTTAATAAATCGTAAGTTAAAAACTCATTGTTATTATTTATTTAGAGCCTATTTATGCCCACTGCAGGGCAAAGGCCTCTCTACCCTCTTTCCATAAGGTGCTGTCTAAGCGTTCTGTCTATGCGTTGCCAATCTTTATTATATCCGATCCGATCCGATCCAAGTCGCGGCACGAAGTGGCGGCAATGCTGTCACGTCTAGTGATGGTGATGTTGTCGCGTTTCGTTCGGTTTGTGAGACTTCCCGGTGGTAAAGCTTTTGCTAGGGGTAAACGAGCAGGCAGTAAGTGACTACCGATTGCCATGGACATCTGCACCACCAGATGGCACGCAAATAAGTTGCCGGCCTTTAAATATAGGTTTAGGCTACAGGGAACTCCCATAAACCAAACGAAACACGACAACAATACCAACGTTTGACTTCACGACGATTTCATGTGAGAAAGAGGTACTTGTACCCGAACGCGCCAGTCCATTTCAGCTGCAGGCCAAAAGGACTGCAAGCGTGGCGCTACCTCAATTCATTATTTATGTTCTAATAAAGATAGAATACATCGATATTACGAAGGCTTTCCTAAACCTGTACCTAACTATGGTTTCATTATATCCTAATCAGAAAAAATCCAATTCGACCGAAGCTATTAAACGAGGAAGGCTTGTTAAATTTGCGAAACAAAGCGGTCCCAGCGAAGAGGGTGTTATGAGAAAAACACACAACGCCGCCGGCGTGAGGCGTCGGTCCTCCTTGTCATTGCTTTGTCGTGGAGCGATGATTTGCAATTCTAACGCGTTAATTTTGCTTTGACGAGGCGCCAAAAATACGGTCGGCCTCCGTTGACCCGGCGGCATGCCTCCCGGCCTTCGCCCTTTTTTCGACACGAAACAAATTGCTATTACACAAGGCTCCATTCAAAATGGGACCTGAAATATCGATACTTACCTATACCGATACCAGAATAAATGTTGCGAAACTACTGAGTTTTTTAGTGTTCTCACTTCAGATATCACAGAGCGTAAGGAGCGTTAACATAAAATTTTAAGTAAAATATCAGCATAATCTCGTAAACAACGGAACGTACAATGATGAAATTCGACAATCAGGTAGCATGTAGTTAGTAGACATCCACTAAGAAAGGATTTTTCAATAGACTCTGATTAAGGACGTCAAAGGGCTGTCGTAATTTTACGTAAACGAAGTCGCGAGAAACTTTTACTTTTATAACAAGAGCCTCAGAGTCAGGCTGTTCACCTGAATGGCTATCGATACCAATGAATAACTACATCACCAGACGACTCGCAGATGCGTTGCCAGTCTCTGAGGAATGGGTATGCTTTTTTTTCTTAAACGATATTAAGTCGTATTGGTTCAGACACCCAAGATATGGCAACTAGAATTAGTTGCAGAGAATTTTGTTTTTGCAAAGCAAATGAAAAGTGTTGATGGTAATTAAAATTTTTCTGAAAGTCAGCAACCTGAAATTCGCGTATGTGAGACTCCACAGAGTCCTTCCAGATATATCGCGCTCGATCGCCGGCCACTCGGTATCCCAAGATAAAAGCCGATGGCACTCACTTAGATCGGAGGCCAAGATTCACTTTGGGTCGCTGCGCCAGAGCAGTAAGTAAAATTTTTCTAGTATTTAAAAAGTAAATATTGTATTAGTAAAGAACTGGTGAGCGAAAGCGACCAAAGATTACCCTCATCAGTAACTGTCATCGATGTATAATTCACTCGCACGGAATATAAGGTATAATTAATGAAGGCACTTTTTTCTCTATCTATGCGTTAAAATGATTTAGTGTTATACATTAATTTGCTACGCACAAGAGGCAACTTTAATCGAAATTATTATATTATACTATATGTAGGTACATACGGCTTTGGGACACCGTTTTTCGTTCTAATTTCGTTCTAAGATTTAACTATAATTTAACATGTTGCAGTGAAAAATATTTAAGCACAAATAGTCTTCACGGAAAGTCTACATATTTCTTTTCACAATTTTATTTTTTTCTAGAAGAGAAAGGTTGCTATGCCACTTTACACTAGATGACAAAAAATCCTAAGAGAAGAGAGGCAGAAGAAAAGAGGGAAAGGGAAAAAATAAGCTACACGAGTCACATAATATATGAAGTATAATATCTTTGCAGCGCTGTATTGATAGAAGATAAATCACTCTTACCCTTAAAGGTCTGTTGTTGACTGGGGGCACGAGGGTTAACAGCCTTGACGGTGACACCTGGACCTTCGTAAGTTATCTCAGTGACTGCCGTTCCGAGTCTGATGTCCAATCCTTCTGATAGAGCCACTGGCACACACGAGTAGCCGTTGCGCACTGAAACAAGAGTATAAACATGAACTTCTTTTTAATAAATCACTACGCGATACGCATTTTTATTAGTGTTTATAACCATGCATTAATTTTGTCCTCACTTCCCTCAGACAGTTATATGGAACATGAAATGCTAGATCTCGCTATGTCCTGTCTCCAGTAAATAATAACGTGAAGCAGGTCTCAGCATTTCTATTATTGCTAACACTAAAAAATTGGGAGTGTGTAAATAATTAATAACAGAGAGATAAACCCTTTGCAGTAGAAGATCTTATTTTAAGGTATTAGTGGATAAAGAATTTGAATATTTTTTAAATATATTTTTGTTGAATATGATATGACTTAGGGACCTTCAAGAAAAGAGCATACTCATTCCTCAAAGACCGACAACGCATTTAGGAGCCCTCTGCGGTTGTAGTTGTCCATAGGTATCGGCACTCGCTTATGTGAATGCCGTCCGCTCGTTTGCCCCTTGCTATATTAAAAAAAATCTCATCGAACCTTTATGACGACAAAAGCTTTCTACCTCAATTGTTTAAGTGCGACTGACTCGTTTAGCCTAGTTCTTCTATCTTACTCAATTCAATAGTGGCATTTGGCCTAGTTCTCGTAACAAGTTGATTCCAATTATCTCCAACGTCGTATGTGAGAGCCATTTCATCGGCATCGCAGAGTTCATCACGGCGCCATATTAATTGATGGTACTCGATACCTTCGCTGCATACAGCATAAGTAGTCACTTCACACGTTATTGGATCAGCCTTTCGTACAGACTAGTACCAATAAAATAGTGGCATTGATTCATTTGACCTAGTTCTAGTGATAGATTTAATATCAATTATGAATGGCGTCGTGTATCGAAGCCGACCTCCGAGGCGCCATATTAATTGATGATAGTCAATACTTCAAGTGGCAGGCGCCACGCATACAGTATATTATAAGCAGCTACTTCACACGTTATTTCATGGATTAATTTATTACTTGTCATACTTCCTTCGTTCTTTGCAAGGAATTATTGCCATCATGTTCCAGCATTGGACTATCATTTGGGTTGGAGAAATCCGAATCGGATCGTTGAACTATGGATTTGACGACATCGAATATGCAGCGGAAAGATTTTTTTATTTACAATTATTTTGTTATTTTAAAGGAAACATACAGTACATGTTATTCTTAAACTTAATGCTTATAAAACTAATACACTGACCAGTAAACTTTCCACAGATAAATATGCTGTGCGATTCGCTGGTGACCTGCCAGCCGCTGGCACTGTCAGTATTAGCGGTAGCTGCGGATGTGGTTGTGGTAATGCCAATAATGGTTTTTACTTCTAGTGATATTATTGTTAAATAAATGAATAGTGATTGTTAAAATACGTAAGAATTAAAGAATAATAATCAAATTAAACTTTGTTTTAAACTAAGTGATTTAAATATATATATAAATCATTAAGTCACTGGTTGTATATAAGAGCACAGTTGGCAGTTGATCCTACTTTCCAGGGTTCTGGGTCCCATTTTCACCTCGTGACTGGGTGTATTATATACAGGGTGACTGGTGAGACACTTACAATATTCGGGCGATCTACTAAATTCTATGCAAGTAAATTTATATTTTGTGAGGCAAGAAATTGTTTCAAATTTCACTGTTGTAGATATTCTGATATTGAGGCGATGTGGGTGAACTATAAACTTCTGATGTGATATCCAAATAGTCCTCAGAACACTCTCCGTAATGAATTCAGTAAAACGGTGCTTCCCTTACTTATTTTCTAATGCCCGGTTATTTATACCATTCAAGCCCAAGCATTTTTGCGCGATCAACTAATTTTATTTTGCATATAAAAACACTTTGGGAAACACTGCAAAAATCATGAATTATTTTGTTTACTTTTAATAACAATACTGTGAAGTCTGTAAATTCTGGTGTGGAAGTCAAACGGAGTAGCTCATTGTTACTTATCAACAAAGACTTTAAGTAAATTCTTGATGCAATTTCTTTTTTCTTACGTTTGTTACGTTTTCACGCCTAAACTTCAGAATCGATTTTGACGAGTTTCGGTATAAATATAGATTGGACCTCGGAGAACGACATAGACTACGTTCTGTCGCGAAAATGCCATTTGAAGGTGGTGGAATAGGGGTCAAAAGTTTGTATTAAAAGTCTAAAAAAACAAAGCGCACGGAGTACCGGTTAAAGCTTGTACTAAATAAACTAAATACTTGAAAAAATTCAGCGTTTTCTTTGTTGAAAATCGGCATTTTAATACATACGTGCCTCTTTCTCATGCTGGAGCCAGACATAGCTCAAAGTGTTTGTACATTTTTGTCCTTGAAGACAACAAACTTAAACAAAACTTTGGGCAGCTACACAAAGTCCCCGGCCAAACTACATGATCATTGAAATGATCATTCAAATGAAGCTATATCTGGCTCCGGAATTATATCGCGTTTCGTTCGGTTTGTGAGACTTCCCGGTGGCCTAAACCTCTCTTTAAAGGCCGGCAACGAATCGCACTTTTATCGGTGCAGATGTCGGTAGTCATTAAGGTGAACCGCCTGCCCGTATGCCTCTTATAATATAAAAAAATAAGATTTATTTAGAATGTAACGAAACTTGTAAGCAAAGTAGTTTAGCTTCTCATGCATGACCTTATAGCGAACAATTATTATATTTTGTACCCAAAAACGGCGCCTGGTCCCTTATTAGAGATTCAAGACGATTTTGTTGGAATAACTTACTTAGAAATTTATATGCATAATGTATTATACTAATATTTATCATTTACTTATTAACCTATATTAATATATAAAGCTGAAGAGTTTGTTTGTTTGTTTGAACGCGGTAATCTAGAGAACTACTGGTCCGATTCAAAAAATTCTTTCAGTGTTAGATAGCCCATTTATCGTGGAAGGCTACAGACATCACGCTAAAATCAAAACTATTTTTTCAACAAATTTTACGTGGTAAATTAATTACTAAATATCCCACAACTGATCGTTCCCGGTGCAAAAGTACCCATCAAACTCGCGGCATTGCCACGCTGAAAAGCGATGGCTATCCTTTGCACCAAGAACGACCCAGAGCGGGAATCACCTCCCTTTTCAGCGATCCTCTGCCCAATTTCTTTAATAAAATTGCGAGCTTCTCTACCCCAACTGCCTAACGTCTCCACAGCGACAGGAAAAAAAAGGATAAAGAGGGTCCATGGCGGCGTACTTGAACCTCTTCTTAACACTGGCATCTTCCGCGGTTGCTGACGGCGACTGGATTTTATATCTAGATATATGTAGATAACAGTCATAACATTACCCAGTATCTCTATTGTCTTATCAGATTCACATAAAGATAACGTTAACTTGGACGCAAGATGGTTGTTTTTGTACAAATAACTATATGAAAAAGTGGTCACCGTAGCTAGATTTAAATATCTGTCCTGGCGAAAATTAATCTAGTGTCTAGACTAGCAAAAGGCTGAGCTTTGTAGAAGGCTCGTGTAGTTTCTTACATATTATTTTTTTGACAGATGACACGTCTAGATAAAAAGTTAAATTACTATGTTAAAGCACAAGTCTATAGCCGTGGTAGTTTTTCTGTTAAGTGTACCACAAAACTGCTCAGGTTATGGGATAGTACTAATTAACAAGCAGTGACAAACTGTTACAGAGGTTTCTGTAACAGTAACAGTGTTGGGAGTTCAATGTTTCTTTCCCATATCAAAAGATGGCCAACGCGACAAAAGAAATTTTCACTTCAATTAGAGTATTAATATATGCTGTGCCAATCAAAATCCCTTCTTAAGAGAGTACATAAAAAATGAGAATTGTTAGTTACATTTAAGCGTATGCATCATTTCATTAGAGCGCCACGCTTGCAGTTCTTTTGCTCTGCATCTTTATTTGGCGCGTCCAGGTAACAATACCTCTCTCACATAAGAGCAGCGTAAAGTGTCGGCAATGCTGTCACGTCGAGTGATGGTATTTTTATCGCTTTTCGCTCGGTTTGGAAGTTTTTAGGACATCAAGGTGGTGAGGGTGAAATTTCAGATTCTTGCAAGATGTCCTGTGGTGGAATACAATTTTTTTCTTCAATATGAATATGCCTATATACCAATGGTCGAAACAGTTGATCTGAATTTACTGAGAGGTTGATTGGCATGGAGCAGATTCTAGGACCTTTCCTGTGCTTAAATTTAAATAAAAGAATATTTAAATACTTCACAAAAGATGAAACCTCCTTCCTTGAGTTTAAAGTTTTCTTGGTTTCCTTATGTTTGTGTCATTACATCGTGTATGACAAACAAAGGAAGCGCCTGTTACAAACAAGTCGAATCAAAGTCAATAAACCGATGACAATTGTCTCGTCATCCAGGCCGGACGTATTCCTTTACTCAAAGACACTAAAGCGAGTAGTACTTGTAGAACTTACAGTTTCCACGGGAGACCAACATCCCTAAAGACCATCAGATAAAAACGACCAAGTACTTTGACCTAATCAATGAGCTCACTAAAAACGGTTATAGAACCATCTTATACGCAGTAGAGGTAGGAGCAAGGAGTATACCAGCAAAATCCCTATACAACCTACTAAAAGACATTGACTTGTCAAGAACTATCATAAGTTCGTTATTAGAAAGGACATCTAAAGCCGCACTAGTAGGATCATACCAGATTTGGCTAGGCAGGAGAGGGAACACTGGCAGTAAAATCATAGATAATCATGATCATCTTATTAAACTATTAATTAAACTAATTTCACCTATTAAATTTAAAGAAGGGGAATTTTTCAACATGGTTACTTTCATCTTTGATAATAGCGCAATGTGGGCACAGACTGTTTGCCATTTTTTTATCTGTTATTATACTACACTGCTTGTGCTTCTTCGGACACATTATGCCATCGTCAAATCACTGTTTGGGGAGGCTTATTATTTTAGGGAAAATGGGAGAAGTAAAAAGGGAGAGTACCTACGCATCGGTCTGACACCAAAAATAAGGCGGTGAGTGGTAATATACAGCGTGCCGTCCATTGTGCACATGATCGTAACGTATGGAGACTGTTTATTAGTGGTCAAGATTCTCAGCAATGACGGATCGAAGAAGAAGAAGAATTATACTTCAAATGTAATTAAGATCAAAGAACAAAATAAATAGAGACCCAAAAATATTTAAAATATATTTATGTTTAAAGGAATGACGATCTCTTACCTTAATAACGATGCCAGCGCCTTCATGACCGAGCACTATAGGTTCGTTTAAAGTCTCTAAGCCGCACTTCCCCGTTGAGTATATCTTCAAATCGGACCCACAAATACCGCAACAGTCGATCTTTATCAGCACCTCTATAATAATACACAACCAAGTTGATAAGAAGGAAAAAGAGAGAGATCAGATTTTTCCAATTCCATGGATTCACCGTGCGGTTGCGGGGTCCATCACGTTGCAGAGAACAGTTACTTTGCAGAAATCTACGAATATAAATAGGAAATTACTTAGATCTTACTGAAAACTTTTCAAACAACATTTTAAATTTATCTCCTGATCTTCTCATTCCCGATTAGAGGTTTCGTAGCGAAGTGAAATTCGTGGCTACGCAATATACGCAAGTCATTCACCACGCAACTATTTCATCTAGTGCAGACGTAGATAATAACCAAAGATTTTCTGAAATACAGGCTACAGCCATCAGCTAGTCGTCAGACATAAAGAGGCACTTTATAAAGAAACTTCAAATAGCCACTTTAAAAAGCAAAAGTTCTTCAAACGGAACGGTTTAGTGAGCATTTTAGGCGTTGCGATCGCTCAGTGAAACGCAGCTACTGTCTGCTATCGTAGTTGATCCAGCAAATAAATAACAAGTCAACTTACCGTTATCTGTAATCTCAGGCACTGGCAACTTTTCCTGTAACAATTTTATGTTCGCATTTATTTAAATTAATTTGATTAGTACGACACAAAATTACCCAACTCGGTTGCAGACCAAAAGGAATACATTCAAATTCAAATTAAACCTATATAGCCACGCAATATATTAAAACTATATTAAATAAAGTTATGAATATACACTTACAATTCTCAAATCATTTGGTTCGTGTAAAACAGCTGCGTAGTTTTCAGTCATTTTTTTACAAGTTCTTACTGTTGTATTTTCATAAACAATGATCTCTTACACGACTTTAAAGTAAATAGTGTAAGATAAATTTTGTTTATATAAGATAGTGGAAATAATTCCCAGGGTTACCTCTTAAATTCCGGTGGAGATATAGAAGGTGGAGATAATAAAATTTAATTAATAATAAAAAGTCATTTAAACAATTATTTATTAATTTTGGAATCAATTTTAACTCATAAATGTAAATGCATATTTATCTATCTACTAGCATAGCCGGCAGACGTTGTCTTGCCCGAACTTTGGATTACTTACCATTTACTATATTCTATTATCCCTTCCCCTTCCTTGCCCTTTTTTTTCAACAGTGTCAATGATATCTTTCTCAATACTTTTTAAAATTACCCGTAACAAACAGATAGTCAGATATTTGTAAGTAAACCTTGTCCTAACAAAAACGAACATAACAAAAATGAATAGTAATAATATTAAATATGTATATGTAGCGTATACTTTAGTTTATTTATTTATGTATTTACGTAAGTTTATTTATATTCTCTTTGGCTGTTTATGTACATTTATTATGTATCCGGACGTGAGAGTTGTATTTATAATAATAATATTAACTCAAAAAGTATACAAGTAACAATATAGAATAAGGCACTGTATCCCACACTAGGATTCCCTGTGTTGTGTTTTTAGAAATATCTCACATACATTTTGAAAATTCATTTTCATTCTTAAAAGGATGTACACAAATGCAGTGCAGTTTTATTTATAAAAGACTGCTATCCTGTATGTCCTGGACTATATTTGAAGTGGCATACGTATATCTGATTTGTATTAGTATCACTAGAAGATAATAAACTAAGATACCTTTTGTTTCTAGGTTCTAATTAGAGCTACTTAAACAATCCCAAAACTGAAGTAAAGTTGAATTTAAAGTGTTGTTGGTAAAGAAATATTCGAATTAGTGTTATTAAAACACATGAATTATACTCAAAATTAATAATCTTTCCCAACTAATGATGACTTAAAATTACCCAACCATGTCTCGTAACAATTATTTATACATAATTGTAAAATAAAATATGAGATAATATAGTTATCAAGTTACATAAATATACGCAATTAGCTGTTTTCTGCGACATCGTTCTCGTAAAACGAAACTAGCAACTAAGATTAGTAGATTAGCGGACGTACGAAGTATTACGTAAAGTAACTTTTGAAGATTTTGATCATCTCTCCCCCCCTCCTCATATAAGACGACGTAACATTTTATTCTAACCCCCTACCCCCCTCCCTGAATCTTACGTAATACTTAAGTAACCATTTTAGTCAAAGTCGTTACTTTTTGGTCTGTTATATTTAAATTAAAAAATAAACATGTCACGTAAAGCTTTGTTCGATCCCCCCTGTAGCCTCTGTAACGCATTGTAATGTTTTGCAAGACTTCCCCCCTTCCCTGTAATTGAACGACCCCTTTTTTCGTCGCTGGTAAATGACCCCATACTTACCCATTTGACCTCCTTAATCTGGCCCTATCGAAAAATCTGTTCCTTGCGGATTCCTCGCTGTTTTCGAGAGTTCGTAATTGGTTAACTTTTCTTTTTTATTTACAGCGTTACCGTACCGTACGTAAGACAATATTTCATATTTTAAACATGTCTCTATAAGTTACGTTTCAATTTCTGTAACTCGCGACTCCGACCGCTGGGAATTCAATGGTCTGGTTTAATTGAATTGTGAAGGTTTTTTTTTTCGAAGATCGAAATCGGTCCAGCCGTTTCCTAGTTTACCCGTTACAAACAGGCGCTTCAATTTTATTTATATGGATTATTTATAGCACAGAGTTTACTTAAGAAATAATATTTTGACGCGCTTATCTTAGGAACTACTGGTCTGACTGTGATATTCTCATTAGTTTCATCCCAAAGCTATTGATGTCTCTTTACAAGGTTGATGGATCTGCAGAATGAGCCAGTCCAAGCCATGACTTTAGAATTTGTGTCTAACTGTGTCAGGACAGATTTCCTAATGTCGTAAACAAGACCAGTTTAGACGTGCTTTAAGATAGTTTTCGTACATCCAAGCTTTTTCCATATTAGTCTACCTTATCGAGATCATTTATAAAGCCATCGACAACTGCTTTTAAAGATGGTGTTCCGCCTTCGTAATCTATCTTTCTACCCAGGAATTTAAATGGGACAGCTATGGTGGAAATACTGTGATCTCCTATCGTTAGTCCCGGATCAACGGAACCCTACAAAAGAGGTGTTAATTTTTTTGGGATCCCTAATTATGTTATTCCTTACAACTGCTATCTGCCAGTGGAAGTCTCATCGAAATCGGTCCAGCCGTTTGGGAGGCCGGGACAAAGAGACAGACAGATAATTATTAAATAATTTGTGTTTTTTTTTGATATCCGATAGACCATTCAAGTTTATTTATAGATATATATTACGCACTATCTGTTTTTCTTTACCTGCCTTAACAAATGTAAGCACTTGAGCTATCAAGTGTGCCTTTCTGGTAATTAGGTTATTTATGTTATTATATACACAAAGTCCTTGTAAATAGTGGAGTGAGTTTATCTTCTGTTTGGTAAGTCATAATGTATATACATATAGATATAAAATTGAAGTGTGTGTTTGTAACGTCGAAATTAAATTTTTACTGCCATCATAATTTTCTATTGCATCATGTAGGGACATTATTGCGATAAATTTTTCAGTCTGTGTTTAAAGCTTGACGTGGAAATGTAATATAAACATTGTGCTGTCCGTATTATTGTGCAATTAATTAGTGCTTGGTTTCAAAGCACCATTTAATCTTATTGTACAATAATTTCGATGGCTCCCACGTAGCAATAACGGTAGAGCGACATAAACAACTAAATTGTAATATAATCATCACTACATAATATATTTTTGTATACATTAATGTAATCGCTCATAATTAATATTAGATAAACAAAATATACCTGAAGAACATAATCCATGTCTAATTATTAAAATATAAGACCGCTATTAGCCAAATAACCAATATCCTCTATGTCTTCTGCATAAAACCTTACATGGCCTCATGTGTCTTTTTTTTAAATAATTTTAAATAGCACTTCAGTAAAAAAGATCTAGAACCAACGTCGTCTCTTTGAAGTATTCTAAAGTAGCGGCCAAATCTGCTTTACTTAGTATTTGTAAATAATCTTTTGACTTCTCCTTTCTTTCTTTTCTTTTAAACCTTTCCGTAAATGAGGGGAATAAAACGATATAGATATAGATATAGATATAGATATTACTTTACCATTTATTAAGTGAGGGAAAAGTTCCCACTGGTTCGGAAAAGGTCGAGCTATCGAGAAGAACTAGCCCTAAACTCGTGACTACTCTTTTTAACCTAAACACATCGTTTGAATTACAAATTAAGAATAGTCGATAATTAATTAAAGACCACAAAATAAAGCACGAAGTAACCCAAAAATAAATTATACGAGCCACGTGGATAACGACCTCACACTTTAAACGCTAACGAACGAATAATCACAATAGGTCCTAGCACCAGCTTTATATTCCACAAAGTGAGGGTAGTCTAGAAATGGTACAAACAATTGGATTTGACAATATGTTATCAAGCTCCATTGTCCTACGCCACCCATTTGGGAATCCCTACGACATTTGTTGGGCTAGTTTAGCCATGGCCAATTCATCTCAATGGAAGGTAACTACTACACTAATATGGATTTTAAGACAATTTTTTTTTTTATTTTTGAGATAACATGTCAATTTTTAGTTATTTATGTTGATTTTTGGTACGATTGTATGACTTGCTTTAAGCCAAACTTTTTTTTTAATTTTTAAACTTTACATTGATCTTGTTTCAGGGTTGGGCGGGCTTAGTGGTAATGGTGGAGAATAGACACACAGACAAGTGGATTCACGTGAAGTGTGACTGTCAAGAGAGCTACAACGTGGTGTCCACTCGGGGGGACAAAACTTTTGACTGCCTGCCGTTGTAACGGTGTTCCACAATTTGTAGACATCGACATCCTTTAAATGTGACGTCATTATGGATGGTCCTATTTTAACTTATAAATTTCTAGTAAAAGTCAACTACGTCTAACATGCAAACCACGACCCGCAGTTTTCGAAATTTCATGGCACGTGACATTTCCTTTTTATATTTATAAATAGCACGATTTCCTGCTCGCAGATGCGTTGCCGGCTCGAGGAATGGGCACGCTCCTTGAATTCCCTCAATTCGTATCGGTACAAACTTTGCAACTTTGCCAGCGTCATCAATTACTGGAAGCGCAGATAAAATGAACGCAAATGATAAAATTCATTGCTTTACTGATATTCCCGTCACGATACGTTCTATCTTAACTCGCCCCACAGCTGCAACCTCTGCAATTTAAATGGTCCCTAATAAAAAATTGGGATAGCCCTTAAAAATTTATTTACGCGGTTCTTTTATTTAAAAAAAAACCTTAGTAGAAGAAAAGGAGTTTAAAAGATTCGCAACTCCGAGAAACAGGCAGAAGTCAACACCTTCATAACTCTTTCACACCTTCAAGGAAACTCTTGACTCCCGCCATGACAGCCTCGCACATTTCTGTGGAACTACTTGTTACTACCAAGTGAGGTTCGTGGTAGTTAAGTTTAATCACATTTACCACCCATCCAAACCCAAAAATTGTAGACAGAGCCAAAATGTCGCGGGTAAGGGCGAGTTTATATATATAAAAGCGACATCTTAAAACTTTCGAACGCAAAAGTAAGTAAAGCTATTGAGAATGTTCACGGTAGGCCCTCAGGTCTAAGGGCTTCCGCAAGTTTAATTTAAAAGGACGCAGTCGCGGTAAACAGCTAGTATTGTAGAAATACTTAATGTTTATTTATACCATTATTTCGGTGAACTTAATGGGCAGAATAATATTCTAGAAAATACTTACAAAAGGAATTGCGTGAGGTGATAGCGTTCTTACAGCTAGCTACGCAATTAGTTGACCTAAATAAACCTAAAGCTCTCGCATCTGAAGATACTTTTCGCCCTCCACTTAAAGTATTCCATGTATAGTCGAACTTTTGATTCGATGCAGTATACTGACAGTTCCAGTGTTGCAGGTTATTGCTGTAAAAAACATAGTGACGGGCTAAATTTAGTGAATAATTCTATTAGTTTTAATTTTTGATTCTTTTAGAAGATAAAAAAGAATACATTTACTCAGTGTTTCTTTAGACATATTGCGTAATACCGGGCCATTATTTACAACATCTAACACCTAAAAGAATGTAATTGGTATGAAATACTAAACTACTTTGCTTAAATCCGCGAATGAAAACAAGGGAAAATCGGTGCAATGCTGCAACCCGAAAATGCATTAACATTTATTTAAATTTATTGACGCACTTAGAATGATTAAAATACAGATTTATTTAAAGTAATAACAGTGCTTGTTATGGTGCGATGCTTGGTCGGAAGTCGATTTAATTGAAATTCTTGACGAATCATCTCATCAGTTGTGGGTTGCATAACGGACTCGACTGTTTTCTTCTTTATTTATAAATCAAGTTTATTTAGTACGCGTAAAAGTTTTATTATTTACGTTCAAATAATATTCAATAAATTAATTTTATTTCAATTTAAATTTTAGGGCGTCAGTTATGACACATCTTTATTACTGTTATTACTTGCCTGCCTTGTACATATTTTTTTTTCTTTAAAAGCAGCACTTAAAATTCGTGCACATTATCTGACAGTTCGTTTTATCTCAGACTAATTTTAAAAGCACGGTGCGACAATTGTCAACTTTAAGTATCAAATAAAAAGATATTTTATTAAAGTAGACTTTTACAAGCCCTTTTTTGTGTCGTCATATATTTTAAAACCTGATTCTGGAAATTTGATTCACAAAAAGATTCAGCAAGAATTTCGTTAGCCACTCCTTTGGGAATAGTTCTTATAAAAATGAGTTTAATCTATTTCCATGTTAACTATAAAGTACAATGTTGGAGCGAGTCAACTCCATTTGCCAATCCAAAAAGCATTTTTAACTTTAATACAGTCTCCGACTTTATAATACGCCTTACGAATTAGCGTGTTCTTAACATATCGCTTAAATTAATCATTTGAATATGGTATCTGGAATTTTGTTAAAGAAACTGGCGCCCACAAACCATCTTAGGTTATTTTTTGGACAATTGTATTTAAATACCTAAGGTGACCAATTCCTTTGTTATTTTGGGTCATATGTCAGCTTTTTCGTGGGTCATTGTCATAGAAAGAAAAGAATACACGTCTATCTTTATTCAAAGACTTTTTTTAAGGAATTAATGCATCGTCTTTGTGTATATGTATATAGAAGAATTATTCTTTATAAATATTAATTATTTGCTGCTTTATTTGTTTTCTTTTTTCTTCTTGTTAATGTTTATCAATTTTAAAACAAAATTTAAACTATTATGACTCAGTGAATACTTTTTATTAATTAAGTACATTAGAAAATGTTTAGGTTTTTCTAATCCTCCTAAATTTAGCTTAACGTGGTCTGTAATTGAACTGCGTTTTATGAAGTTTTTACTCACTCTTTCTACTATTAAGTTATTGAGGGCATTTATTAATGTACGGCTTAAACTTTCTTATTGTGTTCAGGATATCTTTTAGGTTTTATGTGTTCTTATATAAACACGGGCAGAATAAGCAAAACACAAAAAAAGAAGAATATAAGATAGTTAGTTTTATTTTTAAACAAATAAAAAATTAAACAAATTTGATTAACATGTTTAGACATTCATTTCTAAGACCATACCTAAAGTTTATTGAAAAAAAAAAACTAAACTAAGCAAAATGCATTATTCTTAGATTTCGTAATGACAGAGAAACAGTTGGAAATTTTTGACTTTATGACATTTCGTTCGTTTCAATATTAAACATTCATTTAATTAATTGTAAACGTTTTTTTTATGTTCCGTTAACTTTGCCGGTGTGTGTATAAATTGTTTTATCATTTCAACTTAATCTTTTTTTTTGTTTCTTGTATTTTGTGTGCAGCTTCTATTCTCCTAGTTTCAAAGAGTAATAAAAAATCTTTCGAAATATAATTTTGTTATTATTTTGAGTTCAATTTCACGTTTGCTTAGTAAATGTCAAAATAAAGTTTACCCTAGAAGAGATCATACTCATTTCTACAAAGGCCGGCAACACATCTGTTCGCCTTTTTGCACTGTATATGCCATAGCCATCGTTCACTCAGATGAGTCTTTGTATAAAAAATCAAATGTGAAAGTTTACAAGCACTTAAAGATAGAAATTGTTCATAAACATGTTTTATTTTCTGTCTTATGTTAATTTCATGTTTTATTATTTTACTATCAATTTTGTGAGTGCTTTCATAATGTAACAATAGCTTTAATTATTTCCAGCGAAGGCATTATATACCTTTTATGATGGTTAATTTCTACAAACACGGCCTCTTATTTCGTAATTAATTTGAACGACGCAAACTTGAGAATAAATTGGTCTAACAGTATCAGAATATTGTTTGTAATAATAAAAAATAATCCTGGTTGGGTTTGTTCTAAGTTTTTCTCAGATCGGATCGGGAGGAACTTTCATAAACTTAGTTTCAAAGACCAATGTCTTTTCACAACTAAAATTTGAAGTTTCGAGTTGCTAAACCTGTCACAGACATTGGGTTTCTCCGTAAAAGTCGTGTTTGCAGAAATTCGTTATGGATTCTAGTCAAGTTTAAAAAAATTGTGGTGTTTTTCTCTTAAAAATATCTTCTTGTTACAGGAATTCAACTGGCGTAAGCTTGGTATGCTATACCATAACAACCACCTGTCGACGGGCCAAGGCAATAGTCAGTGCTTCATGACCCTCAGTGCGGTCTTCACTGTTCTCCAGAGAAACATCCCCAATATACCCTTCGACGAAACAAACATAACCACAACAAAAATCAAAGAGCTCTTACAAACACTCTCTCTTAGCACCAGAAGTGAGTATGACGAAGAAATTGATTAACTTTAAAGAAATTGTCTTTTATTTAACTCCACGATACAGGTTCCCTAATGTGGAGATCGCCAGTAAATTATTTGGTAAACACTCAATATGTAAACACATTTTTATGTAGCAAAAGGTGGCTCTAGAATAGTCGACCAAGAAAGTGCTTTACCGGGGTGCGTGCCTTTTATATTCGGAGGGGGGGGGGGGGATCATTGTGTAATTAACTTTTATAACATATATGCATATTTCTAATTGTCTTGCCAGGATTCCATAAATAAATAATAATTATAAAAACATATTCAACTGTAGACTAACCTTTCTATAGGTACTGCTTTTATAAGTAAAACGTTCCTATTGCTGAGCAGTAGAAGTTTTATCTTTATTGCATTCACACGTTCACTTATATAACGTCTTTACCGAAATCCCGCGGGATTGTAAAATATTGAAACACTCAGGGTTATACGCTTATCTGACTTATTTATTGATCTTTTTGACTATCTCTCTATAGGTACTGCTTTTATAAGTAAAAAGTTCATTCTGATGAGCTATAGAAGTTTCATCTTTATTGCATTTACATGTTCACTTATCTAACGCCTTTCCCGAAATCCCGCGGGATTGTAAAATATAGAGGGATATTATCGCCAAGGTTACATGTTATCTGACTTATTTATTGGTCTTTTTACAATAAACGTAATATGTATCTATAGTAAATTTCCTTTCACATTTTTCCTCGATACCATTCACTTCAACCATTCGCTTTCTGAGCTTAGTACCTAGATTCTTAGGTAATAACATCAGATCAGGCAGTTTAATAGGGAAAGGTATCATATTAAACCTATACAGGTCAATGACACTATATAGTTACTATAAACAACTTTAATACACTTATATAACCAAATAGACATCTTTTTGTTGGTACTAGCTGTTTCCCGCTACTTCGTAACATTAAACATGCTCTTAGACTACCTATCATGAGGACCTTGCTTAGCATTCACGCACTGCCGAGGACTCGCGTCTGGTATAATCCCCCCAAGCTCCTCACGCGGCCAAACAGGGTCGCCTTCTTCTTCCCCATTGCCCATTTGCAGCGCGAAGGTCTGAGGCTGTGAAATAAAGTAGAAGTAAATACGAGCAAATCATTTTCATAGGATAAAAAGACACTGTTCTAATTCTAAATCTAACGTTCTTTTTTCACAATAAAGATTCAATGAAGACAAGAAATTTCAATTGGAATTTTAAAGACAATCAAACCACTAGATTATTACTCAATGGCTAATGAAAGCCTCGCTAGGTTTTAATGTGCAGTGTTAGTGAGTACCACACTCACTTCGCAAATATTCGTAGATTATAGGGTCTACTTGCGAACGAGGCCGTGCGCGCGTAAGCAAGTACCGTGATTGCCAACTGTTACAAAATGATAAATAAATGGCACAAGAACCATATAAATAATAAAATAATTTATTTTCCAAAAGCTACAAGACATTTAATAACGACATATAAAAATACTATTTGTAAACACGAGTTACTAGTGGTCTCCACACTTGTGGATCCTGCATCGTGAGACCATAAGACTACTTTCAATGTTAGCATATAACTAAGTAGATAATGTTGTAAAGATAGATAATATTTTAGATTGATGCAGCAGCACTTAAAGATATATTTTGACGGAATTTACATAGATGTATAGCAATACAATTTTAAATTCCGCCAAAATCTCTCTTTAAAAAAAGGTGGCGGCGGAAGTATTAAAAGAAATTGTATACCTAAACAATTCTTATAAATTTGCTACAAATTTTGTTTTTCTGGTATTTCAGGGTGTCTTATATTCTTTCTTGTAATTTAAAACTTAATTGGAATGAAAACATTTTTATGACAACGTTCGGCAGGTCAACTTCTACTGGAAATGTAAAGAGTTACCAGAAATTTTACTTTTCATACAGTCCTGTATACCATTATTGTAAACAAGAATGATTTTATAAGAATTGTTTTCATGAAAATGGTTCTGAAACTACTAGACCGATTTAATAAATTCTTTCGTTATTAAGATTCCACATTATCCCTTATGAACGTAGAGTAACAATAGCGGGAAACCTCACTGCATTAACCAAATCTGTACTAATATATGAAGCTGAAGAGTTTCTTTGTTTACTTTAACGCGCTAATCTTAGGGTCTACTGATCCGATTTAAAAAGTTCTTTCAGTGTTGGATAGCCTATTTATCGAGGAAGGCTATAGACCCGAAATAAGTTTTGACTATCGCTATGAGTACGCGCCACTTGTCTCTTTTATTAGCGCCAGAAATTCTTCGCACCATTTGAAATATTTCATCATTCATCACGATTAAATATTTCACCTAATTTTACGCGGACGAAATCGCAGGTAACACCTAGTTAGAAATAAAATCGTACAACTAATATATTCGTCAGATTAAGAAAAGGTAAGTTTATTACATGGAGATAAGTTTATGTTGCTAAGTTGACTAATTTTTTTTATTGTAAAGGAAATACTGCAAGGATTACGCAAACAATCTAATCTGCCCATTTACTCATGTAGCTAAACTACACGCACTTGACCGAACCTTATAACCTTTTTAAATATAAATATAAATAGCCTTTTTTTTCGTTTCTGCACATAATCTACGTAATCCAACCGATCCCCACGATTCTTTAGTGGCTACAAGATTAGCATTGATCCCTCCCCTACTATTATGATAGGACTGTTAGACTAGTATCAAAATCTATTGGAGTATTTTGCCAAAATCTCCACTCGTATCTACAAAAAGAGAATTCAATTGCATTAATCGGATTATTATCTTTCCGCTGCCGCTCCATACGTGTTATTAAATTGACGGGAATTTTTATATCAATTATTAAGCAAATAGTGAGAGCGTAATGCTTGAATAATAATAAATTTACTCTTTGAGGTTCTTTGTGTAAATAGTTTGTATTGAAGTGTCGCCACATTTGTTAAGCTTTTTCCTCGTCCATACGATAATAATAATACAATAATATAATTACAAAGAACTGTATACGGTGATTTGTATCATAGTGTTTTTATTACAGCGTTTTAAAAATTATGTTAATATTTGTTTTGATTAAACTAGCAAGAAGGCATAGCTGGAACATTGTTTTAGCTCTAAGTTTCTGGAGGTGGGCGTGACAACTGATACGCAGTTTTAACTTATTCATTTTTCAACGTTGTCCTAATTTTAAGTTACATTTGTTGCTGTAAACAGTTTTTCTAATAAATTTTCATTTCATTTGCATTTTATTTTTCGGCTTGTGACTGTTTATTGCATCTAATCTCCGATATTCAGACCTATTTTGGTGAAACCTCCACTATGTGGTAGGATTTCATTACTTTTATTTCATGAGATTCTTTGGATTCCGTGGAAAATATTAAACAAAAATTGTCGTCAAATTCCTCAAGTTAATAAAAGAGAAGGTTACTTAATGAATTAGATGGACAGAGCGAATCTATAAGTATTGTAGGTCTACGGGACCTAAGTAAGGAAAAACCGGGCAATTGCGAGTCAGACTCGCGCACTGAGGATTCCGTACAGACACTTTTACAAGGTTATTTTACGATAAGATTTGTACTTCTCATGAATTCCCTTGAATGTGACAGTCATCGTAATTTTTTTATGATGCTGCTACTAATTTATGGATTTTGTTTTTTTTTTCAAAAAGATTTTTTTTTTATGTTACAAGCGGACAAACGAGCAGGCAGTAGGCACCGAAGTGCCTACCGGCGCCCATGGACGACCAGAAGGCCAGCAGATGCGCTGCCGGCCCTTAATGACGAGTTGACTTAAGCCTACACTTCATCTAATTTTAAACACATTTTGTGAAAATTAAGGCTATCGACCGGCCGACTTGTTTTATCAAGCCAAACGACACGAATATTGATAGGGCAAAACTTTCGACATGTAAGTGACATTTTCAAAATAAATGGTGCGCCCTCTAAAGGTTATAGACGGGTCTTTTATGTCACTTGGTTTTTTAAGGGTACGCTAATTCTCGAAATTTTTAAGTCCATGATTTTTGTACCCCTTGAAATTCATATTTCAGTATTAAGAAAAAATAGATACAAAGAAAATTACTGTATAATAGCTATTTTCCCAACCACCGCACAGTGGAACATAGATAGCCCTATCCTTTAAGACTACAAAGTACTACAAAACTTTGCGCAGCTACAAAAAGTCCCCGGCCACACTACATGACCATTGAAACCATAGAAGGTCGGATATTTGGAAACCACTGTAACCGCGAGCCTCTTTACTACGCCGCACAGTTCACCGCGTGCATTTTGTTGATATTAGCTTAAAATATTTTCATCAGAAGCACATTAATTTGCGGCGAAAGGTACATTAATTTGGGCCATTAGCGGACCAAATTAGGTTTACACAATGTGAATGACGTTGATGAGATACATCATGGCTAAATATCGCTCCACTTTAATGCGTAGTTCGCATAACCCACGCCTAATCATAAACTGGCTAACTCAAATAAATTATTTTGAAATATAAAACAGTACCGCCTTCAAAATACGCCAAAAAACTAAAATGCATACAATAATTAGCACTAACGCAGCTTATACGATTGTTTGCGTTTTAGTTTCTTACCGTTTTTTGAAGGCGGCTTTCTTTAAAATAAATAATTCATTTTAATTTTTAATGAAAAAAGGAAGAGGTTGTTTGGTAGAGGGATGTTTTTTACTTCAGAACTTTGGATTGCAAGAACCGATCTTGATGATTCTTTTTTTATTTGAAAGCTGGTGCTTCCCGATTTGCACGATATTAATTTAGTGCAGTTCTGACAAAGGCTTCCATGATAAAACTACGTAAGTCTAAATTTCGATTACGTATGTACGTGACAAATTGACGAATAACTTAATATTACGGTAACCGATTCCGATGAATCTTTTTTATTAGAAAGTGTGTAATAAGGGCACTTTGATGAGATTTTGCTTAGGTTCTGATTTTGGGATCTATGACAAAGTAACGGAACTTATCAATTCTTAGGAGCAAATTAAAGATGCATCGTTAATTTACTATAAAAGAATTTTTTATAGGCGTTTTGAATAGCTCGCAGAGAGCAGAATTTTCTCCTACTTTCATTTATCGTTATATTTTGGACAATTCACGCAATAGCTTTATAGTTTATAGCCTATGTGTTATTCTGATGTATAAACTATATTATTTTAAAGTTTTATTAAAATCGATTCAGTACTTTTTCCGTGAAAGAGAGTCAAACATACATCCAGACATACATACATACATGTGTATAAACCTTCGCGTTTGTAATGTTAATAGGATGTTATTAATACTTCAATACAATTCCTGTGCTAAGCGTAAAAATTATATGAGAAGTTGGTGCAGCAAGAACCAAATAAATATTGGTAAAATATAATTTAAGAGGAAATTCGGGAAAAAGCTTGAAAATTCTAATCTTCTTATATACTCAAGTTAAAGTAATTCTTATCACTTACAGGATCCGTAAATAGCTATTATGTGTCCTTTATTGCCGTATAAAAGCATACGTGCATTTTTTACTAGGCTATTTTAAGAGTTTGAACTTTATAAAAACAGCGTTAGTACAAAGGTCGTTCTGCGATAGACGTCACGTAGTTTCATGAAACTACGTGAGGTCTATTGTGTATTCTTTCATCTTATTTGTATTTTTGAGCTTGGGAAATATAATTAACTTCACAATAATCGAGATGTATATATAGTTCGAGAAATTTATTCCTAAGTCTTTTAATAATTCAAATATACAAGTTATGGTTGTTTGGTGGTGGATTAAAGATATTTATAAACATGTACATTTACAAAAACAACACATTAAAATAGAAGGTAAAAGATAATTAAATTATATACAAAAGAAAATTATACAAGGAAAACTGGAAAATTAGCACAGCGTTTTTTCTCTACTCTAAAGTCAAAATCGTCTGAAAAAATGAATTGACGGTCGCATTTTCATAAAAACAATCTATAACTGACGCGATCGGCCAGTTCGTTTTGAAGACATGTAAGGATTTATATATGTGTACATATGTGTCACCACAAAGTGCTTGCCTCTCTGTCATCTAGAAAAAAAGAATTTGTTACATTATCTCTGGTCTCTCTATTCCCTGACTCTGTTAGTCGAATACTTTTTTCTGAGTAACTCTTACACTTCTCTCTTCCACTCTCGTTCCAGTAGTAAACTTACTCAATTTAGAAAAAAAGAAAGTTCAAATTTCTTTAGTATAATTTACAGTTATTAAGCGTTTTAATCTATTTATACCTGATACTCTATGGTTGTATTAGATACTCTGTGATTGTTGCTCATACTCTATAGTAATATACAATACTCTGTGGCCTTATCGTAAATGCTGGGGCGGTCTGTGGCTACCGACCCAGCTCACGTCAACTGCGTTTTACCGCAGTTCGTTTAATTATTTTGAGTAAACACTATCTATAGCGGTATACACAGCAATTTCACCGGAATAACTATCGTCCATTATGAATGAAACTTATTTGGTGGAAATATATAAGGATAACTGAATATAAATAAATTAATTTTACAAAACAAAACTTTTTATTTCAATAGCTTTGAAGGCGGTTTTTGTTTTCAAATAATTTATTTTTTAATTTCTAGTGGAAAGTAAATGAATATATTATCGCTGTATAAAGATGTACATGTACATACAATTTCGATAATTTCACAAAAGCCGCTCGATAAAATTTATCTGTAATAAATTGACATCCCTATAAATTGAGAATCAAAATGGACAAAGAGTCATTAAAATGGTTCAAAAATGGCGGAGAAATCGCGTCGAATTGAGCACCTCCTCCATTTTTGAAGTCCGTTATAAAATGTCGTATTTCTAATACCAAATCCTAAAGTTAACATTTCGTAAAAACCATATAAATTTAAACCGTATTTGTAAATTCGTTGATTAATAAATCAATTTCCCTTCTATAAATCCAACTGACAAGCTTGGCGCCAAAACTCTTTTTTTTTAAAGTGCTGTCGAACACGGCACGATCCGTCACAATTTTGTATAACAGCTCTTATGTGAGTATAGCGGAAATAAATGAAAAATCTTTTAATAAACTTTCACAAACTCACTGTCTCGCCTAAATTCCGAGAAAGTTCCTCATAACAGACTTAACTCTCTTAAGCTTTTCAACGCTAACATGGATTTATACTCTTAATTAATTTATTGGATTTCAAACACAAAAGTTTTATTCGTCCGCGAACTTTCGTGCTGATTCCAAAATTTCTACTAGTTTGGGACGTTTAGGTGACGTGTAAAAACCAATTAAAATTGGGAAATTCGGCTGCGATTTAAAGTTACCAACACTGTTACGAAAATGGGCTAGTTTTTAGAGTTCCGTAGTACTACAAGGAACCCTTATAATTTCGCTCTGTCCATCCGTCCGCAGTTTTAAACTAATGCGGTTACTATCGAAAATTGTATTAAAAAAAATTCCTATTAATAAGGGTAAAGAAGCAAATAAAGTATAAAATAATAAATATATACCAGCTTGAAATAATATGGTCCCATTGTTGTAAGTGCCTTCCGAAACACGGAGGAGCGTGAATATTTGAAAACCAGTATTAGAATTGGTCACCCATCTATCACCCGGCCGCAGTAAGAGCTGCTTAACCTAGCCTATCGACTCAAATTCCGGCCAGCAATTAAGCTGCGACCTCTTCTCAGGCGAAACTAAAGCATTCCTTCAAACAAATCAGCCTTAATAATAACGCGATAGATTTTCGATTGAGAAATTATTATTTCACAAAAAAATTAATAACGCATACAATACATTGAAGACAATGAAGTATGTAATTAAGAATTTAAATAAATAAACTTTTGAATTAGAATTTATTGAAAATGTAATATTTTTTTACGGCTCCCCTAATCCCCCATTAGTATCTGTCCACATAACCATTTGCCTCTTTCTTATATAAGATGGGTAAAATAACGTCAATGCTGTTACGTCAAGTGATGGTATTGTTGTCGCGTTTCATTCGGTTTGTGAGAGTTCCCATTGGTCTGAACCCCGTTTTAAAGGCCGGCAACGCATCTGGAGGCCTTCAGTTCGCTACTTAGGTGAATAGCCTCTCTTTTGCCCCTTGAAATATTAAAAAATAATAATAATAATTTTCTGATTCGTGCTCAGAAACGGGGGATGCCATTTTGACAGGAATTTTAATGGCAGTAGTTAATGTAACAAGGATTAACAAAGGCTACTTTACTTTTACAGAAGTAATTGGAGATAATGCGAATGCTAAAAACGAATTGAGTAAAAATATTCAACAAAATCTATCTTTATGAACGAATAAGAATGCTTATATATTTACCAAGGAAGTCGCTGCATATTATAGTCTCTTTTTTATTTAAAGAATATTAGGAATACTTTTTAGGTATGTCCAATATTCCCTTTTTCCCCTCCTACTAAGCTTAATTTAAAAGCCTGTATTAGGAGTGGGTGCGACATTATTCCAACGGTGGTGGAAACGATATTTATTATTATATTATTTATTATTAGTGTAGTTAATTGTTTTGCTGTTTGCTACCTGCCGTTGGCCCCTTGTAACATAAAAAAACTGCTTATTTCATAGTACTAGAAATACTTTTTTAAAAATGGCCAAGGGCGTATCAAGGCACGCTTATAAAGAAGGGTTCCGTATCTGATACGCGATAAAGGTATTTGTTATATAACTTGCTGTCCGTGGTCGTTCAATAATTATTTTCCTTATGAAGTTAAATAATGGTTTCTTGTGGGGCTACAGAACTCTAAAAACCATAGTCTCGAGTAAACAAATTTTGACGATTTATATATGTTTTTGAAATTCCACCCCATATTATACTTTAATGTATCGTAATAAAAAACACTAACGCTTTTAAAGGCTTTTTAATAGCACCCGAAGTCAAAGACAATAGAAAATCCAAAGAGAATAATAACATATTTAACAGACGTAAGGGATAAAATTTAGTGCTCTAATTTTAGCAAATGACCTAAGTTTCTGTGAAAAAAAAATGTATACAATGTAACTTTCAATCAAAAAAATACATGCAGACGATTTCATGGGGTAAAATATTAAATATCATAAATCGATCCCAGGTGACAAAAGTGACCGTAGTTTATGCCTCGAAGCAGTAACTCGGAATAGAAGACAAATGAAATTTAATGCCACTGAACTAGACCTATTGTGTAAGTACGTACGTATTTATCGCGTGTTATGTGAGATGACTTTTGACACGAATATTGTTTCGCCAATAGAAATTGAAACATTAGACGAGAGCTGAGCGATTCTGTTATCGTGAAATAATTATATACAGGTTGTAAAAGACATCGTACCGCATAATGTCCTAAATAAAATCACAAATATCATTCATCTCGGAAGTGAGAGGTCACAGATATTGCTAACATCATTCGCGCCTATTCTTGAGCGCGCAATGTATCGTAAACATTCGGAAGCGATCGTCAACAATATGTTGACGCGCAAAACAGGTCACCGACCCGCGCCGCGCTACCCCTGTTACGTACTTTTACACTAATATATAATACTGAAGAGTTTGTTTGTTTGTTTGAACGCGTAAATTTCAGGAACTACTGGTCCGATTTCAAAGATTCTGTGTTAGATAGCCCATTTATCGAGGACGGCAGTAGGCTATATATCATCACGCTAAAATTGAATCTATTGTTTTACCTAGTGTACGTCACGTTTTATAGAATAAAACGGGACGTAAGTTTCAAAAAATGAGCTCTCATGTTAGCAAATATGTCACACAATGGATTCGTGATAACAGCAATTGTTTGCTGACAGGCGCAAGTTGCAGCGCAAGCGCAGGCGCAGGCGCAAGTTGCGCGATACAACAACGCGGCGATAGCTGCCGCCTTATTTTAATTTTTACCCAAATATTACTATTAATTTTAGAATTTGCTGTTGCAATACCTGCGATCACTTTAAGCTGAGAGATTAATTTTGTATACTGTAAAAGTGTTCTTTTTTCGTTTGCTATACTGGTTACAGCTTCAACGGAATGCGGTCCAGTTACTGACATCCCCTATTCAATTTTTTCCTTTTGACTTTTTCAATTTTACAAAATCACGATTTTACATAACCACGATTTGTCTTCACCCACGGTTTTTTATTAATATAATACTATTTCATTTAACTGTTAATTTTTTTAACAAAAGCCGTTCTGTTTTTGATTGCTCACGTGATCAAAGTCTCACTTACACAATGATTACTTATATTATGTTGTATTGATATGTGCCCGGATAGACTTCGTTCTGACAAAAGTTACAATTTACGTCAACTATTTGAAAGATACCTCTGTTCTAAGTTACATTTATTATTCGTAAAACATGCATTTTTATATCTATTAAATTGTGCACTTAATGAGTACTCATATTACGATCTATTGTTAGCTGCCCGTACGGATTTCGTTCTACAAAAATTTACAATTTACGTCAACTGTTTGACAGACAGTTATTAAGTGAATATAAAAGTGTTGTTTTTACTATTATTTATTATAAACATTCCGGATAGGTACCTTAAGAAATATACAAAAAAAATAGCCAAATTGTATATATATAGTATAAAAGAATAAGAAAGTCGTAGCCTCATTAGTGGTCGGCATTTCGGTCGATCGCTAGGTTAAGTAGGTCTTGCTGCAACCGGGCGATAGACAGGCAACCCATTCTAATACTGGTTTATATTTGATATCTGTCTATGCAGGATTGGGATGATGAGAGGAATAAAAAGCTAAGAAAAGAGAGAAGAATAGTTATATTAAAATAACAACAATTATTAACGAGCGTTAAACCGAAACTGAACAAATCAAAGAGAAAAAACGAAAGAAAATAAATTAAAATGAGAACACTAAAACACCTACCAGTACATCATAGATATTATTAAGAGAGTATTTACACAGTTCTGGGGATGACGTCTGACGACAGATGGTCATCTTAACTGGCCCCACAGTCACATCCGCAATTTAGGCGGACCCTGGTACTAGACCGGGATATCGCCAACTAGAAGGAAAATAAGTTTAATTGTGACTTAAATCGGGGAGTACTCTACTCAACACTTTACTTGTGATGATGATGCCTGTATACTTATGTTAGATGTGGTCTCTGTGCAGATTTTCTGAATCATTTAATATCGTATACAGTATAGATGGACTTGAAATTTGTGATGAATTGATGATTGGATTTGATAGAGAACATGTCGAATAGATACTTTAAGAACCTTATAAATAATGCATTTAAGATTTTTTAATACATGACATATCAATTTAAAAATTTCGTTTTATTATACACGAGCGGATCAAGCAGACGTTGTCCTGCACGAACCTTGGCTTAATCTTACCATTGATATTGAATATAAAAACAGCGCCATCTATTGTTCGCTTACCTCACCGACCGTCGCTCGGCTGCTCTTAATTTTTTTTAATCTCATATCTTCTAAGATATTATAATGATATGCCATCCCTAACTTTTTATAGATCTTTGTAAGATATACAACTCCGTAGTACATTATTTGGATCTATCTCGTAACACTTAGACAGCTCACGCAATGTAAGCGAAAAAAAATATACCTTTTTTACGGCAACACTTTACAAATCATTGAAATTCTCGGCTTTTATCTACTATAACATATATGTGTTATACATACAAAATTCTCCTTCAATACTCCACTCTAGTTATAGATGAAAACCGCATTAAAATCAATTACATAATTTAAAAGATCCATACGTACAAGGGCGGGAAGCGTCTTCATTTTATACTGTGTAATGAGTTCGTTTTAGTCTAACCCTTTAATTGTATACTTTGTCAAACTGTTTTCGAGTTGAAATAGGTATCGTTCTTTCTTGTATAGATAGCATTTACACGTAAGTTCTTACTGCTCACTTAAACTCCTTTCCTAATTATACAAAAACAAACCGGGCTAGTGTGAGTTAGACACGAGCACTGAAGGTTCCGTACCAGGGCACAATTATTACACCACGTTATTATTTTACATAGTTATATTAAGATTTATACTGTTCATAGGACTTCCATTAATTTGATAAAGTCATCACAATTTTTTTGTCGTATATACAAATTTTAGGATATTTCCCTTTATTTATTACTGCTACTTGCCAAATTTCATAATTCTAGGTCAATGGGACGGATAGGTTTTTGAATCACTTGTCGAATATAGTCATATATCTTTTGATTGCGTACATATTGGGGGTTGATTTTTATATAGCCTTCAGGGGCCGCCGATCTTAGTACGTGGTATCAATTTTTTCTTTATATTTCTACACATTTCCCAGGTAGAAGGTCTTAACAAACGTATAACGAAGTCGTCTTATAAGGGTTCCATTTTTCCTTAGAGTTACGGAACCCTAAAAATATCTAGCCATCGATTATTTAGTTATTTATTGACTCAAACAATGCATATGTAATATCCGTAGCATTAGTATTCATTTATCGAGAAAAACGCAACTAGACTATAAATTTGGCATTTATGGTATGTAAATTTTCTTCTATTTTTAACTCGTTGGTTTTTACAAGTTTATCTAATGTGCCTTGTTAGCGGATATAGTCTTAAAAGTTTATTTTGCCTTATATACATAATCTAACTCATTGTACTGCAAGTTCCCTAAAAATCCCTTTAAAATAATTCCAATAATATTGGCGAATATCTCTATAGAAACAGACAGGCGAAAAACAATTAACTTTTGCATATAAATTATTTATCGCTGCTTTTTAAATTAATGAGCATGAAGTATAACCTATCACTATGCAAATAAAACAACGGTAAATAAAGGTACTCTACTCTAGCAATGATTGTGAAATTGCTTTGCCGGGCATGAAATTAATGAGGCCTATCAGCTACCTACCTAATCATGTCATAAAACCATAGTTTTTGTTATTTTTGAAGTCATAGAATTAAGTACATAATTGATGTCACCCATTATTTCTTCCACGTGAAATTCAATGAATTTGTTTAAATTCAAGACATTTTTTGTAGAATCTGCATTCTTTTTGTCAAAATTAAACAAGTCTGTTACTCTTTATAACTTCAGTTATCTATCAGCTAGTCAATTCGGTTGTATTTTTTTAAACGAGGACTGGGTGAACCGATTTTGACGATTCTATTTTATTTCAAAGTTGGTGTGGTCCCAATTCAATTTGACCAGTTCTGACAATTTGAAAGCAGTTTTTTATTCTTTAAGAAATATTACTTGCCATGAGTACTGTATACCATGAATTTAGTAAAATAATTTAATTTTTTAATTTTTAATATCTTTATTGATTAGAAACAAGTCTTTCATTTCAACTCTGCCCACAGCCACATATTCTACAATTTAAGAGGACCCTGGTATTAGACCAGGATAAAACTAGGAAGAAGTATTGATTTTTTCTTTCTATTCACAGGGCTTTAGTAGCAGGTTTAAGGATAATGATAACACAATATTTAATCACATTTTTGTGTCACTCAAACTTTTTTATTAACTATTTAAATTCAACAAAAAATACACAAAATAACACAATTAAAAGAACATTCATGAAACTCATACAATCTACACAATTAAACAACTATAGGAATGTAAGTTATAACTTAAAACGCAAGCTTTTCAGTATATGAATAGACAAAAATGAATACTTGGAAATTTTATGTCAGTGTAGTTTCCAGTAAAGGACATCCTAATAACTTTTTGTTCTGAATATTTGACAGAGGTTTAAATATTATATAAATCAAACAAATAAAAGATTTAAATCCTATGACATCGAACAGCATTGCTAACAAATGCTCCAATCTCGCTCTTCAGTATAGTTGTTGGTTTGGCAAGATGTTACATCATACCCGACACCATGATAGACAGAGCGTTTTGGTGCTAAGCTTTATGTGGATTTATAAACACGCAAAATTAACCAGGTTAAAGTTTGTGTATCACTGAAATATTTATATTTCAGGTTTAGTTGACAGCAAGGTATATAATATTCGCTAGTTTCCAAAAGATTCATTTTACTTATCATTTCAATATGCTGCAAAGTATAAAGATATGACTTATCATAGGTCCTATTAAAATAAGATAAAATATATTAAGTAGAATAAAACTTTATCCTCTATTTCAAATGTTTTTTGGTTATCAGTATAATTATCATACAATAAATCTTTAATAAATTAAACTCATTAAAGTTCTTCTTTTATGTTGTTTGAAGAAAATGTAAATGACTGAAGAATGTTGATTAATAAATTGTAAGATTAACGACTAGAATGGTCTTGTGTTCCGTTGTTGTCTGCGTCAGCGGTGAAAATCAAGCGCGGCACGCTGCATCGTGACGTTTATCGAAGCGTTGTGCGTTACGATCGAGAGACCAAAGCTTAACCAACAATTTACTGGTGTAAAAATACACTTATAAATCTGCGTACATTCCCAAGTTACGGAAAATTCTGCGAAGCAAACAAATTTTGAAGATTTCTTTCCGACAACTTGAGAGACGTATCGGGAATATATTATGGTTAAATTATGAACCCAAGTTTTGGATGATCAAAGCGGTTGAAAGGAAGTTCAATGATTTGCAAGAGATTCGCGTGTACGCCTACCAGGCCCCCTCGCTTGCGAAATATAAGGTCAAGTTTAATGCGATGTTGGGTAACGTTGAATGGAAAAAAGGTTTGAGGAAATCTTCAGTCCTATATTTTTTTAATAATTTACGTACAATTTATCACGAATAGTTTTAAATTGCGCTACAAACGAACAAACGCTTGCAATATAAGGTTAATATTGATTCTCTGTACATTACCAAATATTCAATAGAAGAAAGGGTTAAGGAAATCTTCGGTCCTATAATTTTAAATAATATGTGTACAATTTATCATAATCTTAAATATTAAATCTTAAACTTATTAAAGGCTTCGCATGCGAAATATGATATTAAAATGTGTTTGGGTATACAGTATATTGTGTATATCCTTTAACAACATCTTTTATGTCATTATGCTCTACTCCAGGCGTTTTAATATTATTGGCTTTATATTTTGGTATTAAGTAATATATACTGTTGAAGTTACATATTTCATTTTTGCGTTCTTTTACATTCGTACCAGCCATAACCGGTGCCTTATTACCTTTCTTTTTGTCCGTATCCAAGAAGCCATGAATTTGTATGGACGATGAAACCATTTTCCTTTGAATTGACCAATCCACAAGATTTCTGGAAGTTTTAAAGAACGCCATCTTTGTTTTTTCAGACAGTGATATTTTATAAGAAACTAAAGATCAGTTGAATTGCAAATTGCGCGAAAAATGAGCTTGGGCCTTTTTATTTTTATCTTGAAAATGAATGGACTATGTCAGTTACATAATTTGTGGTTTAAGTGATAAGCGAATTTGTAATGTATTTATTTATTAAACAATAAAACACGCTAACAGTATAGTTAAAGAAACAATTTCTACAAATCATTTTGACGGGCTTATATTACTTAGAGTTGGGCATAGCACTGTGACGGCCCTTACTAAGGTTTGTGACGATTATTCGTCAGAATATGGATAATGGATATCTAAGCATTATTACGTTGCTAGACTTTAGTAACGCTTTTAACACTGTGGATTTCGACATACTTTTGGCTGTTTTAAAAGCGTTTCTTCACATATACTTTTGTAAGCACTTATGAACGTCATATGTATATTTATTTTCTAAAATCATTATTTAAGAATTCAGTGAAAAGCGACCTACACTGAGAAGTACCCGTAACCAACTTAGTAGGCTACTTTTTATTTTCACAATAATTCAGATTTTGTTAGAGCAATTTATTCCCGAACATTATCACCTTTACACTATGAAATGACGTATAAATGACGACATAAAGAGCCTAGAAAATTTGTCAGAAGAAAGAAAGTGAAGACACTTTAAAGTATTCAATATTCAAAATGTATCTGTACCTTAACGGCCAAGATAATACAAAGGAAGCTCCTTTCATCCGCCTCTTCATGTCTTTTGTAAAAGAAATACGATTGCATTTAGCTTCGTTGTGTTTTCGCTTTCTCATGTAGTTGTATACAGATACAATATTTTTTTTGAACGTTACAAAAATATCAAAACGGGATTACAAATTAGTAGAGAAAGCTGTTTTGTAACACTAATCATTAGTACTACATTTCATTTTCCAGAAAATTCTTCTGTCTACCCTTCTGATATTATTCTTCTTCTTTGTTAAATAGCTTGCTTTTGTGTGTGATGATCTTGCAGTGCTGAAATTGTTTTTCTAATTTTCCCTTATTTGAAAGATATTCTTTAGCTTCTGATCCATGTCTGGCCCGTTGGAGCAGTGCAATATAGAGTCTATACAGTGAATAAAACTGTAAATTCATTTTAAAGTTAAATTGAACATATATAAACATAAATCATTTATACATATAAACGGAGCTAAAGAAGTTTTACTTCAGTCGTATGGTGCAAAGCACACTCGTGTTTTTATAAAATATGTTTTATAAAAAAAAAACTACATTATACTTAAATTACATTGTTAAATCTCTTAATGCTTAATATTTTATTACTTAGTATGGTTATAAGCCAACAAGAACTGCTAGTGTTATTATTAACATTAAAGGAATTCGATAACTAAATTAACCTGGACAAAGTCGGAGCGCTCCAATTAGCTTACCAGATACGGAGGGGAAAACCGCTTGACCCTTTTTTATTGTCTTTGTTTTGTTAAATTTCTCGTATATCAGAAATCGTCAAAAAGAAATTGAAGAAAGCAAAAGTTGAAACAGTATTTAAAAATACTAAAACATGTAGATTTGGTTGATACTTGAATTGGAAAACGTCGATTGACCCAATAGACATTTGGACTGACGTAGGTCTCCGGTAAAATTATTATTTCATAAAACATTTGGCTGATGTCACGTTTTTTGGAAAAGATATAAAGGAGATTAGTTAACTGCCTAATAGCAGGTGAACCCAATTTCGGATAAGACGACGTCTAACCGCGTCTGCTAGTAAACATGTCTAAAAATAGACGAGTAAACATTCTGGGATATCAACAACCTTCAAGATTACACGGGCAGCGTGGAAACAAGTTGCGGTGAACAAGTGAACCGTGCTTTAATTTTACGCATTGGTTTTATTTCGTGACATCTATAAGACCAGGAAGCCAGAACCTTTGCAGGTTTTTTTATATCGTAATGTCTAGGAAGCGAATAAAATTGATCATTAGTGTGTTCAAATTCACAAAAGCGAATAAAATAAATGAAGGAGAATAAAATAAAATAAATGAAATCCAGTTAAAGTCTCAAGTCTTTAAATGTCAAATGTTGGGGTAATAATTATTATGAACTTTCCTATTATTAAAATAAGCAGCATAGTGTAAACTGAGGTAACAAAATCACTCATATACTTCTTTTCTTTGTTCAATTACTGTAGTTTCTGCCTTTTACTTTTTTTTGGTCTTCAGACTGACTCGTGGTCATTTGTTCAGACCAGGGAGTAGAAAGCACCCTCTTAGTCTTTTCCCTCAACTTTTCTTACTACCAATAGTTTCAATAGGTTATCTCGTCTTTTCCGTACCTGTCTGACCAAAAATAGGAAAGAACTATTTAGTAGCAGGTTGTGGATAACCTGGTCATGACGATTAGCAGTTGAAAATGGGTAACTTTTAAGCATTATTTTAGTTGCAAAATAAAAAGAGCCCCAGTGCAAACTTTAAATACATCTCCACACTAGTAGAGTAAATTTAAATCGAACTATCATAAGAGGAATAAAACAAGCTTGCTTCCTCAATTTTCCTTTAGGGGGTCACAAGTCCCAGGCACTGCTATGGTTACTTCCTTTGCAACGCGATGGACCCGGCACACGCCCGATAAATCCATAGAATACTAAGAATTTCGTCTTCTCTGAATACAAATCATAATGTTTAATACGTATATAAAGATTGTAATATTTATAGGAAAATTTACATTACTTTACATAAATCCTCGAACAAAATAGCAAAAACTTTTGAATTTTGTAACCCAAATACTAAAACGCTATATTACACAATTGTAACCGAAATATTTAGTTTTCGGTGGAAACAATTCATCATTTATATTCTTCGTATGCATAATCTCTGAGTATAACCGTAATGGGTATTTACAGACGTCTAAAGTAGACTTTTCCTCTTTTTATTTCAAGTCTTACTAATCAAGTATTACTGACTTAGTCATCTTGGTCTGGCCCGGTTGATAGTGTTAGTGGTTTTAGTGAAATATATGTAAATCTATACTAATATATAAAGATAAAGAGTTTGTTTGAATGCGCTAATCTCTGGAAGTACATGTCCGATTTTAAAAATTCTTTCAGTGTTAGATAGGTCATTTATCGAGGAAGGCTATAGGCTATATATCATCACACTAAGTCCAATAGGAGCGGAGCACTAATGAGGTATGATTCAAAATCGTGGGTTCTTTTTCCCATTTGAGAGTTTCCGCCGCGTGCGCTCCGTAAATGGTTAAAGTTTTGCAAAAGTCATGTATGACAAAATTGTTCCCTGTTAAAAGTTCTAAATAAAAATCCGCGACAGCATATGTCTATCTTTTAAGGTTAACTCAGTATAACCTTTTTTACGCTAATCAAATTTGTTCTAAAATAATGCATTTGTGAAGGTTTTTTTATTAACATAATAATATTAATCCTCATCCAAAAATTAGTTTTTAACCTCTAAGTGATCAAAGTGGTCCACGCGGACAAAGTCGTGGGGTACAGCTAGTTATGAGTATAATGGGGTTTTGTCACATGTCAACAAATATATATACATACTAGCGGCATATTATCGATTTTTTTATACGGACCCTTAACTTTCATGAAAATATTCTATCGCCCATGGTCATCAGGAATATAGGGTCCAAATAGTGAAATAATTCATATAAGATTCATAGAAAAAAAAACAAACAATCGAATAATTCCTCCTTTATAATATACTAGGTCTCCCTGCGTCTTCGTCCGCCTAAAATTAGGTAAAAAATAATAGATTAAAATTTTGCGTGACGATATATAGCCTATAGCCTTCCTCGATAAATGGGCTTTCTAAAACTGTAATAATTTTTCAAATCGAACCAGTAGTTCCTGAGATTAGCACGTTCAAGCAAACAAACTCTTCAGCTTTATATATTAGTACATATAGACTAGTGACGAGTCGATTACCGCAAATTTATTCGTATGGTGTAATAAAATATTAATTCGCATACATTTTTACAAATTTTCCTTATACTGGAAGAGCTCTCAATAATCACGTGAATCTTTAATATTTTTAGAATAAGAAAACCATCTTATTGAATTAAAAGTTTTTTTTAATCAAAATATAATGCCCAGACAAGCCGTATAGGCTTAAGGGCGCGAAGAACATTAATTTAAGTACATTACTGTAAATTGATGAATAATAAATAATAAAAATAATAATAATAAAAAAAAATATATTAAATTTATCTTCCAGTGTAAAACCCGAATAAGGTGGGTGAACCATGAAATGCCACCGTAAGGAATAAAGGGTTTTTATTCGTTTATTTACTGGTTAAATTAATAAAACAAATTATTGAATAACAGATTATTTAATTGTGTACCATAAAATTAACTTTTTTTTCTAAGTTTAATCACTATCTATTAAACTTAAGTTTTGTAAAGCTCTTCCAAGTGGCCTTACAAGAAACAGGGCTCGTTCAATTTAAAACTTGAGTTGTAAGAGACGAAATATCCACTTTTACTTAAACTACATAAAGAGTTCATTCATTTAAACGAAACATTAAATGGTTCGTTTAAAAAATCTTAACAAACATTCCTTAAACACCATCGCACTTCTGAGAATACTAAGGAAAATAATTTTTATATAATAATAACGAGTATTATAACGACTTCGTCCGCGTGGGCCACCCTTATCACTTACGACTATGAAAAATAGTTAGTAGCCGATTCTCAGACCTAATGAATATGCATATAAAATTTCATAAAAACCGGTCAAGCCATTTCGGAGCAGTATAAATATATAGTCCTATATATATTTTTTTATTATTTATGGTGACTAACATTGTATAACAAGAGAATTTTATATATAAGACTAAATACGTTTGCCAATGTGTTTTCTAATTAAATTACAGAATAAATATTGATCTTTATTGACCTTCTTAGGGATAAGTTTGTAGTGACATATTTACATGTCCTCAAAACGATATGGCCGGTCACGACAATTATAGATTTTTCATAAGAAAAATCTATTTGGAGTTTGGAATAGAGAAAACACGCCGTGCTAATTTTCCAGTTTTCCTTTTGTTAGATTCTATTGTATATAAAGTAATTATCTTTTACCTTCTATTTTTATGTGTTTTTTATGTTTTTGTAAATATACATCTGTATAGATAGTTGTTTATAAATATCTTCAAACTACTACCCATAAGTTCTTTGCAAAATGTTACTAAAAAGGCTAAACAAACAATTATCATCTATTTAAATAAAATAATAGACTAAGTACTCTAATTATATCGTTCTAAAAATAGTACAAAGGGGAAAATTTTCAAAAGTATTTCTTTGAAATCAGAAATCTTGCAAACATTTCAAGTTTATTTATGTACCTATATACCTATTTGTATCTGTGGAATCGTTAAATATCTGTAATTATTATTAAATTTGCATTATTCTTGCCATATCTATTATAATTACTGCTTATTTTTGTTAACTTTGAATATTATAAAGCAGATTTACATATGATTATACAGGAAAAACTAAAATTAATACATAAATTTTTATGTAGATGGATATTTTGTAAGAATCTAGCTTATTAAATTATAATAAATAATTAAAATTTAGTTTTTACTTTGTTTTTTTTTTGTGCATCTAAGTGTTTTATATTCAGTCTAGCAGGCCTGAATGTCATTTATTATAACTGATAGAATTAGGCGTTACTTTGCGGATGACATGCATGAAATCGATGACATGCATGAAAAACTAAACTACTTTGCTTTAATCCGCGAATGAATACGAGGGAAAATCGGTGTAATGCTGCACTTTGCCCAGAAGTAGGATAAAATAGCTTCATGAAAAATATCATTTTAGTTAAAAAAAATTAAGACCTTTATTATAATTTCAATAAAAATTCAACTTGAGATAAAAATTTCATGCGATTTTTCGCAAAACTTTATTTATAAACTAGCGGGTCCGGCCGACGTTGTCTTCCCGAATTTTGACTCATCTGCTATTAACCAATCTCCATAACATTTTTTCCATAAAACACTGGCCTGGATTGTTTTATGTAACAATAATTTAACATAGCACAAGTCAGTCAAAAATGTATATGACGTATTCTGAATTAGCGAGCAATCCTGAATTTTAAAATAATCTTTTGACTCCTTTTACATTTTAATCTTCAATACAGTCGTCTCCGAACGGTTCCAAATGTTCACGTTAGAGCCTCAGTTTGACCTTAATCTTGCGTAAACTCCGATTTATTTAAAAGAAGTTTGCTACTTCTAATGCTGGAGCTAGACATAGCTTCATTTAAATGATAATTTTAATGATCATCTAGTGTGGCCGGGGACTTTGTGTAGCTGAGCAAAGTTTTGTAGTACTTTGTAGGTTTCAAGGACAAAAATGTACAAACATTGAGCTATGTCTGGCTCCTGCATAAATGTCCAGATATCATTTTAAATGTTACACAAAAATATGTATTTTATAGTAAATCCACGTTATAAAAGGCGATAGGATCGGTACAATTTTATGAAAACTGCCCAGATGGAGGAGTGTGAAATTTGGGAAACATATATTTTATACAAAGGAGACCCACTTTAACGCTAAAAAGTGTAAGAATTTACATCCTTTCGAGTATTTGGCTAACATGCAAGTCAAAGTGATTTTGTAAAAATTTGGGGGTTTTTATTTTCTGTGCGGAACACTAATTAATAATTATTGGAGTTACATTCAAGTAGTCTATGTTATTCCTGGTCACATTAGCAATCTGTCTATGAATGTCTCCTCGAAATCGGTCCAGCCGTTTCGAAGTTTACCCGGAGCAAAACAATAGGCAAAAATATGATATAATTTGTGCTGTTTCAACATCTAATTCAATTTCTCTGTAAGTGTTGTTATTAATTTTGTTATTTTTAAATTATAAATGTTACTTGATTTTTGTATTTAATATTTTTGTGATACTACGGCTTGTTATATTTATGTCACAGCTGTGTCCGAGACTAAAATCCGCGTAAAATTAGGAAAAAATCTAGATTCAATTTGAGCGTGATGATATATAGCCTCTAGTCTTCTCCAGTAAATGGGCTATCTAACACTGAAGGGAATCGGACCAGTAGTTCCTGAGATTAGCCCGTTCAAGCAAGCATACAAAGAAATAAACTCTTCAGCTTTATACATTAATATAAGATTCCGTAAAGTAACGCTTTATGAACACAATCTTCAAGACAAATTAAGGCACTCGAACAAAATTGGACTTGAGTTAGAATGTAACGTTATCTAGAGCATCCAAACCTATATCCAAATAATCTAGGTACTAACTCAAACATACACATAATTTTATCAAAAGCTGTTCAGTCCTTTAGACGTGCAAAAAATGATTTGCTTATTATTATACGAACAATGTTATACATTACATACTTCATACATTTCCTTGTCCTAAAGGTTGTGTGGAAGAAATCTTCAGCGATAACACCGCCTTTTGTACTTCTTTTCTTGCTGTATGTTACTTTCTTATGTGTTAATTTCTTTTGTGGTGTACAATAAAGCGTATAAATAGTCGTTACCTTCGTGACGTTACCCTGGCCGGTTTGACTCGGCATCTTGTAGTATAAGCTAGTCAAAGAAAAAAAATTGACTAAAGATTGGAAAGAACGTTACCAAATTATAAGCTAGTGGAAGAAAAAAAGGTTGACTAAAAAAAAAAAACAGAGGGCCTAGCACGAACATTCTCGATAGCTTTACTCACTTTTAGGTCCGAAACCGAACGTCAAATGAAACATTAATGCTACCGTTTTAAACAACTTAGTTGCTAAATATTGCTAGAATGAATGGAATAAGAACTCGCACGTATCGAATCCTCGACGTTACGGCCATGTTTGTCGTGCAAAATGGAGGCACGAACCGTTTCGCGTCTATACTTGAAAAACAGTTCTTAAGGATTTTTATATATGTATTAGCGGACAAAGCAGATGTTGTCCTGGCCAAATGTTGGGTTACTTACTATTTACTATCTACATTCTGTTATGCCGCAAAATTGTTCATATTTAATTCATTAAAATAACAAAAAAAGAATTAGCGAAATCGGTCCAGCCATTCACGCTTGATGCCGTGACCCGGGAAAATAGGGATTCATTTTTGCAGATTGACTGATGAGACACGATACTCGAGGATCTGATATTTGATGATCATATATGGCGAAAAAATAAACATTAAATGTAAATATTAATTAACTATGTTATTTTATGTAGCACTGTAAATTTCCGGTTTTGCACATGACAACACTGATTTTATGCTAAATTTATTTCCATTTTCCTGACAATCCTGACACAAGTCAAAGAGATACACATTACATTCGTGTTACAACATTGGTTTAGCTTTTGAAGTTTTGTTTTTGGTTACATTAAAATAAATTAAAGAAAAAATTACGCGAAAGAAATATTTTAGCATAAATTCGATACATCAAAATAGGAATTTCAATGTAAGGGAGTTATGGAATCAACAAAACTGATTGAATAGTATCATTCATATTTAAATAATATTTCAAATGATAGGGATATTCCCGCATAAAATGCTTAAATCACTTGCAATCAGGGTAAGTGCTTCCCGTGTCATTTCAAGTTCTAGTAAATTGAAGATTTTTATTCTAAAGAACGTTATAGCTGTAGACTGTGCACACATTTTGGTATAAAAACAGAACACAATTATGATTGCCAAGAATTCTATTTCTCTCAAAAAAATAATAGAATACATTTTTTTATGAAGGCATTTTATAGAAATAATGATTATAAGCCGTCATTCGCACGAGAGTTAAAAAAACGTTGCGTTAATCTCGGCGTTGGCACTTTTTAGCATCGCCCATACAAATAAACAGCGTATATGTGTGTATACAGCGTTAAAAATAGAACATTGATAAAAAAGTGTCGCGTTATATAAGTGCTGAGGTGAAATTAGGTTACAAATTTTAGCGTGGTTATTTATAGCCTATAGCCTTCCTCGAGAATTAGGCTATCTAACACTGAAAGAATTTTTTAAATCGGACCAGTAGTTCCTGAGATTAGCGCATTCAAGTAAACAAATAAATGAACTCAAATCTACAGTAGTATGTATTAGTATAGAAGATATAAATAATATTAAAAATATATTATAAATTTTGACAAAATGGACTTTAACTTGTCAGAACTGGACCAAATTTAAATAAGACCACAAGGAAAGCGCCAGCATTCAAATAAAAAAGGATCATTAAATTCAGTTCACCCGGTCGAACTTTCTGAGGTAACAAACATAAAAAAATACATTTGCGAACGGTAGTGTAGGAACTCGCTAACTCTGCTAGAACACCCACAAAAACCCACTGGGGCTGTCGTCATCCACTGGATAGGGCACTAAAGTGTCATCTCAACTCCTGTGTATGTATGATATTTTAATGAATACTTGTGAATTACTGAAAAAATAAAAGCAAGAAGTGGAATGATGAAAGGCCCAGCGCCTGTGGAATAACCGTGTTATGCTTACTTGAGCTAAAATACCAACAGTTTGACATAATAATAATATAGGAAGCAGTAGAAATTAATACTGTTCCATATATTCTGAGGCGAACTTCCAATGCCGTTTATTATTTTGGCTACGTCATTTTATCCTCTAAAGATTATTCACTGCGGCCTCTCAGCTTAAATATTAAATAGCACAACACAGAATGTATCCACGGAACCCGTTCGCCGCAACGTAAATTGTTTCAATCAATTTTATATGAGGCGATATTCATGATTGCTTTGAGATGGTTCATAAATTTTGTTGTTTCTATCAAAAAATTTTATAATGCTAATCGAAATATTTCAGTGTATATTTCATCCGACAGTGAATTAATTTGCATTTAAAAATTCTGATACAATTTTTTAATCAAATTTTATATGGCGTAACCGATTAAAGCATGTTTACGTATTCCTTTAGTATTATTCGTTTAATTATGATTGCTAGAGATCGCCGGCTGGTCGATTGCCTTTTTTTGCGTACAACGACATATATTGTCCTTTCTAGGGAAAAATAAAATTTGACAATTAAAATAACATACGGTTGGCACTATTATCCTCTGACCTCATACAATATATGTGTGAGTAAATGGTGTAAATCATTTGGTATTGGTGTGCGTGTGGTTATATTTTAATAATTTAATATATTAACATTTCATTTATAAAGATATATTAGCATTCGCACACCTTCCTCTATATAAATTACAATTGTGCCATTCATACCCCTCCGTTTGCGCAATTTTCGTAAAATGGTACCTAAGGTTTTCGATTCACGTCTTAATGTATAAATTACGGTATTTAAGGACATAAATTCATATACGTTTTAAAATCAAATTTACTCACTTAGGTGTTTTATAACACACTATTGAAAGTCATTGTAAACATATTTAAAAAAAAAAGAAGATATTCTGGTGAAAATATATTTGACTTAGAGCTAAATTTAGGAGGATGCCTTGAGCCCTAGTCTGAGAATACAAAGAATAAGGTTTTTTAATGCCAAGATTAAAATTGAAGAAGTTTAATTGTAGTTGGTACTTCATTTTTTACGACATTTGCTGGGGTACTTATCTCTGCCCACTTTTATTTCTTCTTGTTAAAAAGTAGTAAGCTTGTGTTACGGATAGCTTTCAGTTTTCACAAAATATCGTAACTGATTATTCAGGGGCTAGTACTCTATTGTTCTTGATGGCCAATCAAAAGTCGAAGGCACTTTAAAATTAAACAATTAGAAGTGAATTTATTAATATGATACGGCCGGCAATGACGGGACCTTTTATTCATTTTACTCTCCCACATACCTTGTAAAACCACCGACGTGAGTATTTTTATTAAAATGTGGTTGGTTTACTGTAAGTCAAGTATTTATATTTCAATTAAAAATATATCATCTGTCTCCATTTTATTGTTACACAGAGTATTAATTTTATTAATAGCTTTATTTAAATGAAAATCATCGTACTGCTTTTGTTAAATATAAAAATAGGGTGCGACGATAGCCCATTGAATTGGGGAATCAAACCACAAATTCTTTCAACCGTACCCATTGAATTATCCAAGCATTAAGCTTAAAACTAAATAAAGCATTTCGTTTCACGAAATGAGCGCAGTCGTTGTTTATTTTACAAATAGCTAAAAGCACTCACAAAATTAAACCGTATTAGAAAGAATGTTGCCAGCTAAATCAATTGAAGCTCGGGGACCAATAAGTGTTAACCGGAGCCGATTCCTTTAACTATTGTCGCTTGGCCGACCACTCTAGACGTCACGTGATCGGAATCTCAACTACCTACTACCAATTCTCACTTAGTTTCCACTGGAAACTATAAAGCCATAAGAATTGGTTCACTTTTAATATAAAGTAAGTTTCCTTTTTCCTATTTCTTTATATTTACAATTTTACCTTTGTAGTCTAGACTTTAGTCCGCCAGACTTGATTGATAAATAATTATTAAAGAAATTTATATTAAATGCTTGATATTTTTATACGGGACTTACTGAAAATCCTTGATGTATTCGATATCCATGGTTCCTTGTAGGACTACGGAACCTTATACGTGTGAAGGTATACTAATACTTGAAATAAAAGTAAATTTATTTAATTATTGATTTACTATCAGTTCTTTTATTTAAACTTTTACATTTAAATTAAGAAGTGAGTAACAGTCTTAATGCGATACTAAAAGAACTCGTTGCATTCATAGAAATCTTAGTGAAATCGATCTTAGTACTTCAAAACATACGCAGAAATGGCCTTAGATAAAAACTTGCATTTATATTTTATGGAATAAACGTGATTCGATTTACTTACGCTGAACTGAAACGACCGCTATATGAGTTTTAGTTTCTGCTCCGCCCTTAGAAAATCACTTACTATTTTCGGGAGTTATGTAAAAGAATTTAATGTGGTAAAACGGGCGCCCGAATCTTAGAAATGCTACTAAAATTGAACTCTCTATTTCGGGATAAACCTAGAAATGGCATCTGGTTCGAAGTTCCATTTTTATTTTATGGAATTGACGTGACTCGATTAACTTGTGTTAAACTGAACATTATTCTATACAGCTTACATTTTCTGTGTCACCTTTTTAGTATGTTAATTAAGTGTGATTAAAATTTTAATGTAACAATAGATGAGGGCATTTAATGTATTATTAGATGAAGGTGTAAATCTCACCATATTATGTAACTAGTGGTTACCCGCGACTTCCTGCGTGTAAAATTACTTAAAAATATTTAACTGATGATATGTAACCTATAGCTTTCCTCGATAAATAGGCAATCTAACGCTGAAAGAATTTTTCAAATCGGAGCAGTGGTTCCTAAAATTAGGGCGTTCAAGTAAACAAACAAAGAAACTCTTCAGCTTTATATAGTAGTATAGATAGACATACTTTAAATAACATAACGGACCCGATGGAAGTTGCTCATCTGCTATTAGCCAGTTAAACCATCTCCTTTCTGTCTTTTCCATAAGACGTGACACTGGCTGGAAGCATTATTATTTTTTTAGTATTTTTTTTCTATGTTACTAGGGGTAAACGAGCAGGCAGCAGGCACCTAAATGCCTACCTACCTTACTCGAAATCCACTATGTTTCGTGCCACTGATAAGGGATGTTTGAAAAGCAGTGTTAGAAAGGGTCACACATCTATTACCCTGCCGCGCGGTAAGAGTTTGCCAAACGGACACAACGTAGAGACCTTCAAGATAAAAGCATACTCATTTCTCAAAGGCCTGCAACGCATCTGCGAGCCCTCCGGTGTTGCAGTTGTCCATGGGCGTCGGTAGTCGCTTAGGTGAGTGCCGGCTTTTCGTTTGCTCCTTGTTATTTAAAAAAGAACTGCCCTGACCAAGCGTTCGACTCGAATGGCGACCCCCGAACCGACGAACTTTCTTTCATTACTTCTTCTTCTTCCTCGTACCCTCATATTTAGTATACTTTATAAATTACTGTTTATGGCAGTAACGCTTACTCAAGTATTAAAGAAAGTAACTTAAAAATATTTTTAGGAATCCTACTAATATTGTAAACGCGAAAGTATGCACACATGGATGTATGGGCGTATGTTCGACGCACTTTCGCAGAAAATGTATAGAATGAATTTTAATAAAACTTTACAATAATATTGTTTATACAACAGAATAACACATAGGCTATAAATGATAAACATATTGTATGAATTGTCCAAAATATAACGATAAATGTCAAATAAGAAGAAGAAATTTCTATCATCTGCGAGCTATTCTGACGTGCGCTGCAGAAACCGTTAGTGATCAGGAACGATTTGTGACTGTCCTGCATTTTTGATTCCATCTATATTGCCTTCACAGATTTAACTACACATAAGGAGTATATATAGTGTAATAATAAAAAAACACATACTGCGTAAAAGATTTTAAAAAAAAACGAATTATTCTAAGAATAGTTTTCAGGTTTAATAAAATTTTATTTACAGCTTATTAATATTGAATTTTACATATATTTCACGTTTCTTGTATTCGCAATCATTTATTTTAACCAATTACAAGTCGATAGTTCAATAGTGATCATGAGAGTTCTTGAACGTTTAAATAGGTAACGGAAAATCGATTGACAGTATGTCATTCGAAAAAACGCGACAGTCTGCTGTAGATTTCTGGAGTTTTTCACCTTTCTTTCACTTGATTCGATTAACCAGCGGTTTTTTTTTGAACGAAAAGTTTGAACTGTGTATTGTTAAATCAAATTTAGTTAGAATCAAAGAATAAGCCGGGTAATTGCTAGTGAGACTCGCATAATACTTTCCCAGTTTATTTTAAGATTTAAATTTTTCATAAGATTTCTTTTAATTTTAGTCACCGCAACTTTTTTCGTGACGTAACTACAAATTTACAGTTTTTAAATTATTAGGTTCACCTTAGTGACTACCGACGCCAATGCACTATTACGACTTCAGAGTTCAGACTATTACGTTGCCGGCCTTTGAACTGATTTCCCTGCCCTTTGGTGTTACAATTGTTCCAGGGCGTCGGTAGTCACTCATGTGAAGCGCCTGCCCATTTGCCTCTTACATTATTTAAAATCAAGTCCACAAAAACAATTACAAAAGTGAAATATAACGTCTGAATGGTATATAATATAAGATATATAGTATAGTAATAGTATATAGTATATATTATTAAATCTGAAAGGTATATCCAAGTGAAAAATCGTTTTATCATACAATTGAGAGGGTTTAAAAAACTTTGTATTACGTAGCCACTCTTTGAACATCTTCTGTATATAATAAGTCGATCCATCTTGAACTCGAACCCTTCTGAGATTTGGGAAGTGGGACCCTGGTACTTAACCGGGATAACGCTAGGAGGAAGAAGAAGATGTTAATATATACCTATCGTGTTTTTTGTCACTCTCAACGGATACTTTTTTAAATTTTTGTCTCTAGAATCAGTTTTAATGCAGAGATTATTTTTTCCTCCTTTAGTAAAAAATGTATTTAGTAACGTCGCTTAATTAAAAAAAAAACATAATAAAAACGTATAAGTATCTATATTTCAAACTTTCATATCATTTCTACTCGAACTACATGGATCAAGTCGCGAATATAAGCTAGTATTACATAAACCACCTCATAAAAAGACGATATACATAATTTAGGCGAAACGACTTTTGTAATGGCGCGGAAATATGTAATTATTTTCATATTCTTTCTGATAATAGAACTTTTTACTTTCCAAATCAAAGGATCTTATGAAAGCTACTTTCATTTCTTTATGACTCTTAAGCATGAATGCCTAATAAACAACAAAACATCCATTAACGTACGCAGACTGATTTATTTATCAAAGAGAACGTACAGATACAAATGTAAATGTGTATACAGTAACATATGTATACGTCAGAATGAATCAAAATTTTCTTTGAATGAGCCTTATTGCGTTTCACCGAACTGATCTTGAGTAAACATTCACATAAGAGTTTCTGGTTTGTATCTCCTACTACGTTTTTGACAGTTCGAGATATAACAAGACTGACTCGTGCTTGTCCGGTTTGTTTTCTGTTTTAATAGAAAAAACAACTATTTCATTTTTAAATAAAAAAAAAGTAAATTTTCTTTGTGGCGCGCTATTCCACATTGCTTCCTTTATTTTTATGCCAAAAACATATATACAGCTAACTTTAAAAAAATGCCCAATGTGTAGTGTTGTGCCATAGCCTGATTTACCTTTTAAAGTAAAACAAAATGGAAACGGACAATTTCACAAACAAACACAAAGAAAAAAGGCAACTTTGAATCTAACCCTTATATTATCACGGCTAATGAGAAGGCGAGAAGGATTAAATCGAAATTACTTTTGACACAATTAATAATTTAGATTCAAGTTGAATAATTGAAAATTCAAGATTGCCTTTTGTTTAGCGAAAATCTGGTAACCATGTTGTATGCTCTATTTAACGTAATTGCTGTATGGTTTTGTTATTTCGTCTACTCTTACTATAGATGTAAGCGAAGGGTCTCCTAGCACGAAAGTTAGAAAACTACGGGGCGTACAATTTGCCAAGAACTTGCGTTATAGTTAGTAAATATCCTTTAAGAAAGGATTATTCGATAGGACCACCTTAAGAACGGTTAAGGTCTCTTGCAATTTTACGCGGAAGAACTAGTCCTATAAAACCTATTCCATGGTTAGTGGGGTTTCCATCATCATCGTTCACAGCACGTGCTGGCGTGACTGGCGCGACTGGCAACAGACAGGGGAGAGTGCCATACAAATCAACTCACGCTAGCGAAGTTTCTGCTAACGGTAAAGGTTACTGGCTCTAGCCGACTGGAAAGGATTAAAGGGACTCAGACACTCGAAGTTGTTTATGAGTAAATTAGGGACTAGTTTCTACAAAAGTCTCTTAGGTTTGAGTAAGACGATAATGCACCTATTATGCGAATGCGATAGGCTGGCCAGAATAAGAATGAATCTCTTCGGCGTAGCTTATACAAGACCAGAGGACTACTGGATCTTTGATTACTGCAGCTGAGAGAACAAAGGGAGGGGGTGAGCACAAAAGATCCTTTGAAGTCACACTGCTTTACCCCCCCCCCCCCCATCCCCCTGCTCTTTGTGACACGATGTCTGTCACATTTTGGTGATAGCCTCCCTCCCTCATTAGCGTGTGACGTAATTTGTGGATGGTCCCTTAAGTCTAATTATATTTCATTTTTAATATTTGTATCTCGCAAAATGTCATCGTTTAAGTTACGAACCTAATTTCGTATTTTAAAAATTTCTCATCACACTCGAGTCCTGCAGAAGATAAAAAAAAGTCGCGTATAAACCAAAATACAGCTTGTAGAGTCGTATTTAAGTTTTTATATCAGAAAATAGTCTGAATGCATTAAAGTTTAATATAAATTTTATTATGACATTATCTTGGTCGACTGTATGCGCCGAAGGGATACCGGTTTAATTTGGTTCGAGTACCGGAATTTGATGATTGTAAAATATACGAACGGAACATTTCTTACATATTTTACGGTTTTAATAAAAGACGAAAGATAAAATGAAAGCAACACAAAGTATCGAGAATACGTAAAATATTAATTTATAAGGTAAAATGATATTAAAGTGCAAAACATAGAACCAATACATAAATATCGCGTTTTCGTCTCTACGTTGCAATATAGTAACATGTTTTAATAATAGATGGCGCTAGACAGCTTTTAGAAATTACATCGCAATTGCGGAATGCGTTAAATATTTTATAAAATCCACAATTTTTGGTAAGTTACAATCCAAAAACATCCCTCGTTTATTAATGTAACTCAGAAAAGATTGATTATTGTACATAATAATCAATCTTTTAGTAAAGAATAAGCAAATAACAAGAGCTAAATAAAAACACGTTTCTTGCGCCGTTTCCATCTATTTTAAATTGTAATATAATAGCTGCCATTTTTATGATTTTAATACGATTGCCTTTTGTTCATACGGACTTTGACCACGTGTAGAAATAAGAAATCTTTTTTTTTTGTTTTTTGATAATATACAAATACAACAAAATCGTTTTACAGATGTGACTTATAGAGTGCGTGCAGTAAAAATAAGAGTTTATTTATTTTTTATCATTAAGCTAAACGATTAAAACTTTTAATCTAGAAAGAAATACCTCAAAATCACCGAGATGTGTTGCAAATTAACAACCTTTAGTATAATCTATGAGGGGAATATATATTTTTTAATTTAAGAATAAATGTGACCTGCCAACGCGATCATCGATTCGATAAAATCTATTTCAAGTTTTTATACAATCGTGCGAGTTTATATATTTAAAAAAAAAAATCATTATTTTTATGCATTTTTTTTGTATAGATCAATTGTTTTTCTCACATTTTTTTTTGGAGTAGAGATCTATTTGTATTTATTATTATTTATTCTCGCCTGTACTGTACTGTACCGTGAAGTAAGTATGTCATTTAATAATTACAGACTATATATTGTATTTCGATGTAAATAGTCGAATCCTTAAAATTATTGTCTTGTTTAATGCTAGATGATTTTATGAAAGTTAGTGAATATACATTATTTATAAATTAAATTTGTTTTTCTTTTGTTGCCTCCTCAGTATTATTGGTCGTTTTTGTGCATAGTTTATGTGTATTATTAAATAATTGTATTTATTTAGGAGTTTCACAATCAGTAGCTATAAAATCATAGACAAAACGCGTAGGAATTAAAAAAAAATTTGGGATCAAATATTTTTATTACTGGCAACATAGCGGATTAATATTTTTCCACTGGGGAAGTTTTGACTTTTTTTGCTAGTAGTGTTTTGATAATATTATATTAGTAATTTTCTGCCGAAAACTGATATGCCGTTTCTTCCGCTTCTACTAGACTCAGTTTATAATGATGTTATTTATTTATTAAATTAAGAAAATTAAATTGTTTTTGCTATATATTCTATACGCCGAACGAAACTTTTATATAGAACGGCACCATTATTGTAACTAAACCTTTTTTGACACTTTTTTTTGGGAGCACGATCATTGTCGATAGTTGTAAATCTATAATTTTTTGTACCCCCTCCCCATTCCTGCCACTGTGTATACATTTAAAATACATAGTATAACTCCAACCGAGTGGACACATACGCCCATTAAATTTTCAATATCAATCATTTTTTTTTCTGTTTCTATGGAAATTTTTCGAAATTTCCGAAAGGGCACTGCGTGCCCCCACAATTATTTCCTGGCTATAAATATAAAAATTAATACACCAGTGGGGTTCAATATGACAGTAAAAAGTTTTGATTAAATTAATTACCGACATTTGGGTCATGGCCGAAAACATTTGTTACAGTGGCGTGCAAAAAGAAACGGACGTCGCGTCACGCTCGCAGACTGAATGTCACACCCATTAAATTGCTTAAAATAATAAATAGGTAATGGTTTCTTTATTCCCTAACAGTTAAATTATTGTTGTATGTCATGAATATGAACATGCGTGCAAGTGCTTCATAATTGAGTCTTTCCTACTATTATAATTACGTATTTTTTGCTATTCCCTTTTATTAATGTAATGTGAGAAGTGTTGTTCGGAGGTAATATATATTACCTATAATCCGTACAATCAATTATTCTACCCGATGTAGATTTAAGGTATTATCTAAGGTTTTTTTACGTCTTTTTATGTTACTAGTTGTTACCTTCGAAAAGTAGCGTAAAATTAGGTGAAAAATTTTGGCGTGATGATATATCGCCCATAAACCTTCCTCGACAAATGGCGTATCTAACACTGAAAGAATTTTTCAAATAGGACCACTAGTTCCAGAGATTATCGCGTTCAAGCAAGCAAACAAACAAACTTCAGTTTTATATATTAGAATAGATTTAGACAAAATCTGCAATGTGCTTTCTATGTTTAAGATAGATTCACATTGCTTTAAAAGAACGCAAATGCGACAATGCGTTTTCATGGTACAGTTAACAGAGCCTAGATATCTGCGATTAGATTTATCTCTTACTAGCTGTGCCCGCGACTTGGTCCGTGTAAAATTAGCTTTATATATTAGTATACATTTAGGCAAGCTGGCAGGTGGACCTTGTTATGAATACTGACGCCCACGGTCAATTGCTCAAGGCTCTCAAATGAGAAGCTTTTTCATTAAGGTCGCAAACAAACATTTTGCCAAGTGTTGTGAGCCTGATGACATCCTTTGCTGGACATAGGCCCTGTCCATGGATTTACACAAAACTATCATGCACCACCGCTAACCAGCTTTCCACGATCCTAAGTAATTTTAGGTTGCTAATTAGAGGTAGCGCCATGCTTGTAGCCGAACTGGGCCGGCGCGTCCGGGTACCAGTACCTCTTTCTCACATGAGATTTGCATACGAGATGCTGCTTACATTATAAATTTTTATGCTTAAATATGACTGCATAAAAATGCAGTGCATACTTTTTAGTTTTCCAGAATCTTTGAAAACTCTCTGGTATTATTTTCGGGACCAGAATGGAGATTTTTAAGTTTTACAATAATGTATTTACTAAAACGTGCTTAATGAAAATGCGTAAGATTTTTATGTATAATTTATGTATGTCTGCTCTACAGTATTTGTCAAAATTGAAGTCAAGCGACTTTGACCTCACGGTCACCGACACCTTTGACGATCTGTTTTCACTTCTGTTGGGACTTCTGTCTTGTAATTTTTTCAGTTTTCTATTTTTATAATTCTTCATGTCGAATTTAACAAGCTCTTCAAATATTTTTAAGGCTGCCTGAACTTAACTGAATCAAGCAAGGCTTAATATTGTCTCAAGTCGCCAAGTTATTTTTCATATTACCTTCATAATATATTTAATATATTTATCTCAAAATTTGGTTTTTATTGTGGTAATATTAAAAAGCTGTTATGGTACTTGACTGAGATCCGGACACATTCCACTAATAAATTTGGATGCCTTATGAAAAAAGATAGCTCTCCTAATTGTACTCTTTGCGTAGTAGAGGAGGACATACAGCACTTTTGGTGGAGTGTGACCGGAATGCAGATAAAAGGTATCTGTTGACGCGTCAGCTCATTGAAGGCCGGCAACGCATCTACTGGCCTTCTGGTCGTGCAGATGTCCATGGGCATCGGTAGTCGGTGCCTGTTGCTTACTCGTTTGCCCCTTGTAACATAAAAAAGTTGTTTTCCGTGAAAGCGCTTCAAACATACATTCACGTTTATATTATTAGCAGGATAATAGTAAATTCGGCAGGGATGTATGATGATTTATAGCTCATAGAACACACCACTAGGAACGAATTTTTGGATAGGGCCGGATTAAAGAGGTCCAAGAGCAGGTTGTGAGGTCAGTTGAGGAGGTCGTGGCCTAATCAGTGGTCGGGCCTTTGAGTAGATCGTTAAGTTAAGCTGCTCTGGCTAAAGGACACTTTATAATGCCACACGAGAACGGTAACACGGCCAATTTGGCCGTAATATAGCGCTTTATACGCGCGCCCGAGGTTTGGAGCAGTAAATTCTATTACTTTTTAACCATCTTCAATACAAACTGCTTGATCAATATTATAATTTTGTCGTTGTGGCTTGAACAGTCACTAAGATTAAAGAAATTATTATGAACAAAATAATAAACAGACATATTTCCAAATGACACCAAATAAGGAGGTTATCGATAATTGCAAACATTGTGCGTGTATTTAAACTTATAAATTATGATCCTTTTATTACTTCGGAGATCAATCTAAATGGAGGAGGTCCAAATTCAATTTGAGTATACAAAATACATGGAGTATCTTTGATACTATACGAGTATAAGGAAATGGAATAATATGAGGTTTATGAACATTCAAAACTCAATTTCAGATAAAAATACTTGAAACAGAAATTCATTGAACCACTCGATTGAAGTGTTTGGCGTCAGCTACTATACGATATTTTAATTAGAGGTAGCGCCACGTTGGCAGTCTTTTTGGTCTGTACCCGAATTGGGCTGGCGCATCCGAGTACCAGTACCTCTTTCTTACATAAGAACGACGGCTAATAAAACACCATTTTTATATCTGGTGTTTAGACAGTGCGGCTGAGGTGATAAGGAAACCTGTACTCGATTGAGGCGCTAGCTCTGCTAGAATACCCACTAAAACCCAGCGGGGCCCTCATCATCCATGAAATAGGACACCAGAGGATCGCTATCATTTTGACACCTGACTTTCGTTAATTGGTTTCGTAAATCACTACTTGAAAAATACTGTGAAACTAACGTAAAGGTTAAAAATGACCTAATAATTTCTTCTATTTTAAATGAAGTTTCATATCGATATCACCTACGTAAGTTCTTGTAACTCCAAATTCCCGGCTTTATAGTTGAGCGTTACAAACAACTGAATTGTAATATAACAATCACTTTTTAATATATTATTGTAAACAATAATGTAATCTCCATTACTGAATATATAATTGTTGCTCGTCTCAATCTCTGGGATTCCTCGGAGCAAATTCTAAAAGCCAAAGGAGCGACTTGCGGAAAGCATTTATGTTTTGTATCCCTTTGTACTCCGATGTTTTACAGTTTTATTTTCTTGAAAGCATTTCGGTTTTTCGACGTCCATTCATATGTTTTGTTTATATAAAAATACCAGTGAATGGGGTAATTTAAAGACATAAATAAATTATTTCATTGTTAATAATCTATTTTTTTTTTTGAGGAGGTCGTGGCCTAATCAGTGGTCGACATTTGAGTCGATCGCTAAGTTAAGTTGTTCTAGCTGCGACCGGGTGATAGATGGGTGACCCATTCTAGCACTGGTTTTAATATTTAATCATTTTTATATTTATTGCACTTTTAAAATGCGGCTCGGTGCACACTGTCACTATCAGAGACAATTTGCATAAAGATTTATTTGCGTAAAATTGAGGTTTAAAAATTATTCATTGTCGTTATTGACGGCTTTCAAAACCAAGCAAAGGTTCTCAATTTTAGAGTTTCTTTTTGGTGGTGGGCTGTACCTATTTCTTAAAAAAAAAAATGTTACATATTGGTGGGTTGGAAAGCGTCTAGGATCTAAATAAACATGGTCCGAAAATTATCAAGCATAATAATTCGTTATAAAACCGTTACACATTAGTTAATATAAATTCTGAAAATTTGACAGAAATTTAGTGTGACATTACAAGGTTCCTGAGGGAGAGATCTCAAAGGTAGTGTGTAATTACGTTTTTATGGTTAAAGTTCGTTAGTTTTCATTAGAGAATAAAGGTGTTAGCTGTTATTTCGTCTCGTGGATTACGGTTTATATATGACAAGAGGCAAATGGGCAGATGCTTTACCTGATTGTATCAGTGACAACTGATCCATACGGATACGGATATAGGCATTCGGATACAGATGTCGATACATACCGCTTTGAGACACGGATACGAAAACAAAGTTGTTACGGACAGATGATACAAGAACGGTATGGCGGCGTCTTCGATCGTGGACGCCGTCGGACGGACTGATCCTCTCCATAGACTTCCAGACATCAATCGGGTCCTATCGTTTCTCGTGCCTTCCGAAACACGGAGGAGGATATCACATATCAATCACGATTAGAATCGCGGCGTCGGCGGCAGCGGTTAGAATGGGTCACCCATCTAGCACCCGGTCGCAGCAAGAGCTACTTAATCTAGCGATCAATTCAAGTGCCGACCACTGATTAGGCCACGTCCTCCTCTCAGAAACGCCTTTAATATTGGAAATTAAACGTGTAGGATTAATTGATTAATAGAGCTATGAAAGAGAGAGTTTGAAGAGAGAGTGAATTTGTAACAATGCTAGAAAGAGACGCAAAGTAAATAACGGCATATTCGTATGTATGTGCATAAATATATCATCACGCTAACAGTTTTCACAATAATTGTACGCGGCCGAAGTCCCGAGTAATTACAAGTAAATAATACGTAACCTTCGAACTATTCTAGAAGTGTCAATGATTTTCTGACTTAAAAAAAGAAGTATTTAATTCGTCAGTAATTTTTGATTGCCCTCGGTGAGCAGAGTTTAATTAAACTTTTTTTATTTGAAAGCTGGTGCTTCTCGTACGGTCCCATTTCAATTTGGTCTAGTTCCGACAATTTGAAGTCGGTTTTTGTTTTTGTTAAAATTTTATGAGGGTTGATATGCGTATAATCATGTGCATAAAATATCGGACATGAACTAAATATAAATAACTGCAGGTTATTTGAGCCATCAAATCCAGTTAGACACGTGTGAATAACCATGGCTCATTCTGCTCATTAATTCATAAAGTTCCTTATATTATTCTATATAAAAAAACTCGATATTCACATGGAATCTTTCAATAGAAACCGGATATAGAGCCAATATACATTTATTTAAATTATTATAAGTGTTGAAAGTTGTGAATCGTTTCTAATTTCGTCCTTATTCTTCGAAAATATTGACGATGCCGCAATTTCACATTGTATATGAGAAATGCGGCATTTGTTTGCAATATCTAATTTAGTCACAATTATAAAATTACCATATGTTGAGATTTACTTTCCGCAAAAAAAGCGTGATCCAAATTAAATTACAACGCAGTTATGTCTACTTTTAGCAATGCGCACTATATATAATAGTTTATAATGAAGATGTTATGTTATATTTGGTGGGGCCCGCATGGCGGATGCACCTAGACCCTGTTGGATCTTTTGTGCTCGCCCCCTCCCTTTGTTCTCTCAGCTGCAGTGCTCAAAGATCCAAGTTATAGTGAAATCACAAAGATAGGTATGGGTAAGTTTTTATAAAAACATTATAAAAGAAAAATTGCTGACTTTTTTTTCGAATTATGACTGCTAAAGTAGGGCATTTTGGAGCATTTCGAAGTTATTGTTAACATGGTACACACAAACAGACATGCATTTCTGTGTGTGTCAAAAAAATGACCGCGAAACAACCAAGGCGATCGCTCCAGTGTTGAAACAAAAAAAAAAATAACCGTGAAGCGTTCCGTCCGCTTCTGACCTATCCGCAACAGAGTTACGTCTTGCGCAGAATATCAGCTTCCCCGACGGAATATGACTCATTAGAGTGCAAACAACAACTTCGGGAAGAAGAAAAATGCATTTTAGGGAAAAGTACTCAAACTGCATAATTACTCAAAATTTACTGGGTCGTTATAGCGAAACATTCTGATAAGTCTCGCGTCTTAACCAAAATGTTGCTATATCCGATGTTGTTATAACCAATATGTTTAAACAGGTATTAAAATTTTGGTTCGGCGGGGTCCTTGCGAATTAGTCGTTGTAACCGGTCCGACGCTGTAACCGTCGTCGTTATACCCGGACTTCTATTTCAGCAGTACAACAAAAGATATATACAAAATAAAACAAAGTATATTATAAAGTAGTGCATTTATTTGGCAAGTTGGTTATCACAAAATAATTTAAATAAATAGTTGAGCCTTTAGCTAGAAGATGAATTTAATACAATATTTCAAAATTTAACTGATATTATGTCACTTTAATATTGTATTTCATTTAGAGATTTAAATTTACCTGTCGTCTTATAACTTATTAAATAAGGAATTTAAAGTTCCATTTACGAAATTAAATTAAACCAAAATAGGTACCGGAATTATCTCGTTCCATTTTGGTACAAATACAAATAATTTATTTCCATTAAACTTAACCTTACATTTCCTGGGTATGAGATCCTCTTTCAAGTATGCAGATGCACCTATGTTAGAAGGCTTGTGTTGTGTTTGTTAATATCTATATTCTATATTTTAGCTGATTTATTAAATTAACAAATTCTTGGCAATTTTAATGTCAATCGGAGGTAGTGCTTTTATAGTACAGAATAATAATCGGCAAGAAGTCTTTATAATAAATAAAGCACAGTTTTATTTACATTTTTACTGTTTGCGCTTATAATGTAAATGAATTTTGTTAATAACTATATCTAGGTCTTACTAAACTAGGTCGGAGGACCTAGAACGAACATTCTCGTTAGCTTTACTCACTTTTACGTTCGAAACGAAACGTCAAATGATGTTTCGTGCTTCCATTTATATGACTAACATGGCCGTAGCGTCGAGGATTCGATACGTGCGAATTCTGATTTATATCGTGCAAGCAACTTTTAGTAACTAGCTGTGTAAAACGGTAGCATTAATGTTCTATTTGATGTTCGGTTTCGAAGGTAAAAGGTAAGTAAAACTATCGTGAGTGTTCGAACTAGGCCCTCTGAGCAAATTTACGTATTTACAATTAAGCCGAAGCCAGACATGGCTTCATTCGAATGATCATTTCAATGATAATGTAGCGTGGCCGGGGACTTTGTTTAGCTTCACAAAGTTTTGTAGAACTTTGTAGTCTTCAAGGACAAAAATGTACAAATACTTTGAGCTATGTCTGGCTCCGGCATTACAAGTAGCAGCCATACTCAATACAAGCCGAATACTTATGTTCTTTTTTTAATTAAAAGTAGACGCAGACAATACAGATTCTACTCTCGACATGTGACGGAATAACTTTTTTATACCTCAGAAATAAAACTTTAAAAAACCTTGATAATAATAATAACTAACTTTATATTTATGTTTTTAATTATTATAAAGTTAATTATTATTATCAGGTTTAAGTATAAAATATAATAATTTAAATCGAGTGTGTGTAAAAAAATGTAATAAAAAAATAATAAAATAGTTAATAACTAATATAAATTAAGAAATCAGTAAAACTTAAAAAAAATTACAAAAGATTTAAGTACATTATAATTAGTACTATTTGGTAATTATGCTTTGGGTAAAAGGAGATTTTTTTGATGATCTCTTTTGTTGCATGTGCGGCTTTCATTACTTCATTGACTTTTAAACGTTAATTTAAGTAAAGAAAATTGTATATAAAATAAATAATAATGAGAGAAAAATCGTTACCAATATCACAACAGTTCACTTACAGATACTAAAATAAATAAATTGTAAAAAAAACAGTAGCTGATACATAATGCCCCCTATAACACGGCAGGTTTATTCCGCATATAGGAAAACGCGTTGTAGGATTATTCTCGTGCAACGCACTTGTGTGATCTCGAATGCGCAGAATATAATAATATATATGTAAAAAAAACTATTTCTTTATTAAAAATTAATAAAGAAAATTAATAAGATAATTATTTATAATGTCCTAATAAATTTCAATAATAAAACAAAGTTTACAAAAAACATTTGTAGCTCAAGAACGCATGAACTATTCTAATTGAACCAAAGAAATAATACATGAAGACAATTAGAAAATTGCTGATTGCAGCCAGCTTAGTTTTTTATTTGCGGTTTTATGCAAACTTATTTCATTTTTCTGTTTGTCATGATCTTAAGTTGCGCGCAACTTAATTCCTTATAATTTTTTCTTAATTGCCCTAAAGGTGGCAGAAATTATAATCAATACCTATTAGACATTACGGTTCTTCACACTGGTTATATAAAGGTACTAACACACTACACTATCCAGTATGCAGTTAAAATTCTTTGCGCGTTTGCAAAATTTATTTCGCCAATGTCACGTTCAATGGAGGAGACACAAAGCTTAAGCATACATTTATATATTCTAGGTTTAAAAGAAATGGTACTTCAATATCATTATAAAAACCATTTTTTACAGGTGTGGACGAGGTGATGACAGAAACTAATAAAAAGAAATAACATTTAATATAACCTTTATTGATTTTAAGACATTACCAACATTTTTGTATATAAATATTTACACCATCTTTTAAAAGTAATTGTGTGTTACTATACTTGACAGCTTGACACATTTTAGGCCTGGCAATAAAGTAGCTAGAACCCAGTGTTGTAAAAATTACAAAAGTAATATAGTGCCCTTTATTCGAGTATTCATAGAGCGTCGTCATTGGTTATGATATTATTATAAATAACAACATCCTCTTATTCTTCTTTGCAGTTATTAAAATTTTACTATTTTATCACATTTAGAAGTTATTCTTGGAGTCACCTGCTTGAGGCTTTAACTCCTATATTTAAAAATTGTTGCTGCCCGCGAATTTGTCCGCGTAAAATTAGGCGCAAAATAAATTCAACTTTAGCTTGATGATATATAGCTTATAAACCTTCCTCAATAAATGGACTATCTAACACTAATAGAATTTTTCAAATCGGACCAGTAGTTCCTGAGATTAGCGTGTTCAAGCAAACAAACAAACTGTTGAATTATAAATTCAGAAAATTCGGATATTCAAATTCAGGTTCCAAAATATACATTGTACATTAATATTATGTGACTAGCTTTATCCGGCGACTTCGTCCGCGTGATTTCAGTGATTTTGTTAAATCTTGATGGTGTTTATTTATTTGTACGGAACTCTAATTATTTTTCTAAAACTGAAGTTGAAGTTGCTTCAGAAGCGGTCCAGCCGATTCGGAACTTACTCAGAACAAACATACACACAAAAATAATTTTACTTGCGTTTTTTTTATACTGCATTTATACCAATATATAAAGCTGAAGAGTTTGTTTGTTTGAACGCGATAAACTCAGGAATTACTGATCTTTATAGGCGATAAATTTATGTTCCATACGTTTATTTATAGGCTTCCAATTTAGCTAGAGTTTATAGTCCAATCCGCGGTATTTAGCTAGTATATATTAATATCCGTGGTCGCAATCCAATTATATAGCATATAATATGTAAAATTTATATTCAGGATCTCGGCCATACAAAGACCTCTCAAACAAAATACCAAAACACTGGCCATACAGTCTATGGCTTGGCTATTCTTGATTATTATAAAATATACCATGTGTATACCGAACAAAGATTTTTTTTGGAAAAAATGGTTATAAAATTTATAGGCGATAAATTTATGTTCCATACGTTTATTTATAGGCTTCCAATTCGGGAAAGCAGACGGACGGACGGACGGGCGGTTGGACAGAACAAATTATAAGGGTTCCTTGTAGTACTATGGAACCCTAAAAAGGATGTATTCTAGTTATTTTACTTTGCATTTGAAACTTATTCGCATTGCAACGTCATATGACAATGCCTAAATAGTCTTTCTTAAACGCCATATAAGTCTCGTTTCTCTCAATTACCAATAGCTTTTACTCATATAGATCTTTTTTTCTGTCTCAAGAGGCAAACGACTAGGCAGTAGGCAGCTAAATGCCTACTAACGGCCATGGACATCTGCACGACCAGCAGGCAAGCAGATGCGTTGTTAGCCTTAATGACGAGTTTAGGGTGCCACTCTTATCACTTAGAAGTTGAAAAATAGTTTTTGGATAACGATTAATATTATGTTTATAAAAAGACCTTCACAAATAATGCATTATTTTAGAACAAATTTGATTAGCATATAAAAGGTTATACTGAGCCAACCTTAAAAGATAGACATACGCTGTCGCGGATTTTTAATTAGAACTTTTAAAGGGGAACAATTTTGTCAGACATGACTTTTGCGAAACTTTAACCATTTACGCAGCGCACGCAGCGGAAGCACTCAAATGGGAAAAGGAACCCCCGATTTTGAAAGATTCCTCATTGGTACTCCGCTCCTATTAGTCGATATTCCTCGATAAATGTCTCTAAAGGACAAAAATGTGCAAACTCTTTGAGCTATGTCTGGCTCCGGCATTATATATTTTAGATATCTATGGGTATTTGTTAGTCTTTGGTCATTACACAGACATCTTTTTCATCTTTATGCGGCAGCTCGAGGTGTGAAATTTTTCTTTATTCAAACGTCAATTACTATGGGACGGTGTCTAATAAATCAGAGCTCACGTTTAATCTAATCGCAATTAATTTAAATCACTCCGTATTGGAACTCTAAATAGGTTTGCGACGGAAATTGCTACTGTATACGAAACGAGCCAGTGTGAGCCGTCGAGTGCATAGTTAAGGAAAATGATCATTTAATGGCACCACGAGATTTTTGATAATTTATATTTAACGTTAGATTTAAGATGTTTTTTAAAGACTACCAACCTTTAACATGTGAGGAAGTGGCAAAGAACTCGGATGATTATGAACAAGAGATAGTTGTTCTTGAAAATGTTTGAAAATGGCTAAAATTACCGTTAAATGAAGTTTTTTCTAGTACTGGCGCGCAAGACTATAAAAATCTGAGTTCGCATCTTTCAACTACAAAAAAGAAATTGACCATTTTATCTGTAAGATTCCATTCTTCAAATACAATTGAACTTATAGAAACAACATACAATAAATAAAAGTGAAAGAATGAATAGCAAAAACAAGCCGATAACCTGATTTAAAGGGGACATAGTCACTTCAGGCTTGGAATATCCAGTTGTTTAACATCTTTGTAAAATATTCCTTGCTTATCGTTGATTCGCTCCGAGTTCGTAAGAAATTATTGAAACATGAGAATCATTTTTTTGTACGAGAACGCGGAATTATTTCGCATTCATTTCTTTGGTTGTTTGTCAAAATGGGCGGAGTGGTATCTTGCGCTATCTTGGCGACTTAGGCGTCTTTTGAGAAATATTGTACGAATAAAGTTACTTTAGTTTTGGACGAGTTCGTAGCTTCAATCGGTGGTCTGCATTTGAGGCGATCACTAGGTTAAGCCATTCTTCCCGCGGCCGGGTGATAGGTGGTTGACCCATCCTTCCGACGAACAAATGTCGGCGAGGCGCGGCCGCCCCGGGCGACTCCAACAAGCCCGGACTCGAAGATCGTCCTTTGCAGTGGTTGAGCATATCGACCTTCGCTCCCACCTTTCATTCCTCGCCGAAAGCCTCCCACCTTGGTGTGCCTTTCCCAAACTATCATTATAAGAAAAAATAATCATATACGCAAATGGAAGGCAGATATCTATAGTAAAGTTGAGTGTTTAATAAAATCCAAAAAAGTCCTAAAACTTGTGAGGTCAAGTATATTCTCTAACCGCCCGTTCACGCTGTGAAGGTCACTCTGACAGCATTACACGATCAGAAATTTTTTTTAAAAATTCCATACCATTTTCTTTATCTTAATAGATAAAGAAAAAGATCTGACCAGCATCAAGTCTTTAGTACAGCCTTAAATCAGTTTTGGTACAACCGGAGGTTTAAAATAGGCTTTAGGTCCATTAGAAGCAAGCTCTTGCAAAGAAGTCCTGATATCAGTTCTAGTAATGCTATTCTCGAAATTAATTCAACTGGGCAGACAAATTTAAGACCTAAGTGGGTAATCATAAACATTGATAAATTCAAATAATTCTTTATTCAAATAGACCTTTTACAAGCTCTTTTTGAGTCCACAAGTATTGTTAAAAAGCTACCACTGATTCGGAAAAGTTTAGTTACGAGAAGAACCAGGAAGAAACTTTTGATTCGAAGGAGATCTGAAAGAGATGGAAGAAAATTCGATGCTTAAGTAGGTTTTTGCAGGGTGGTCGACAATTACATGAAAATCAGTACAGCACATCGTGATCAGCCAATAAACGCTCGCCGCGGGGTGTATTGGACCTCACAGGGTTAACTATTTGCTTTTATAACATCTGCAAGTATCAATTAACAGCCGGCTCTTTAAGCTCCTACTGTTTTACTAAGAAGCGAAACTTTACTTGCAGACGTAGACATAATATCTCAAAGTGGAATTTATTTATCCATTTTGATAATACGTCTTATTTTGGATTAAATGCAGTTACTGTCAACTTTGAATTTGCTAGATTTCATATTGCTACAAATCGCCTGGTGGTCGAAATTCTATTAAAAGTCTTAAGATTTGCGTATTATACGTTTATTAAAATCTATATACCAAACTTCTAGTACAAGGACATTGTAATATTTGGCAATTAATATTTTTGCAATCGTCATGGCTACTTTTTGACACAATCTTATAGTAAAACATATACATGTGTGTGTTTATAAATAATTTTTCATTAGTGTGCGTGTGGTTTTATTTTAATAATTTAATATATACATAATGCATATTTTATAAAAATAGTATATTCGGATACCCTCCTCTATAATAAACTTCAACTGTGCCAAATTTCATACTCATATAATTTTCGTAAAATTGTACCGAAAGTTTTTGCATCACATATGAATATATAGATAACCTGAGATATATGAGTGTATCAATATGAGTAACTTTGTATATGATAACACTCAGATTGTTATTAGTATCAATGGTAGAGATAAGTTTTTATTTTGAATATATTCGCGTTGTAAATAATAAAAAAATTGAAGTCATACATTACTTGATAATAAATAAATAATATGCAAAATCTGTCCATGACGTTCGAGAATAAAATTTCAAGGTCTATAATCTATACACTCGCAATGTTTGAATACTCTTGTAAGTTCTAGTAGACAACTTTGCAGATTGCCTGAGGCAATCATATCTGAAGACTCAGAGGCTTTCTAATCTAACCCACGGAACTCTAAAATGCTTCAAGTTATAAATGCTTTCGCAAGCCAGTAATTAACTCACTAATTTACGTAAGCCGATCGTATGTGATAAGGGAATTGAGCAAAAGACATTCTCGTGACTTTCTTATTCGCTTGAAACGTTCACATCGATATAAAAACGATATATTATCCTTAATGACTATAAACAAATTGTTATATCCGATTTTGACGCGCAATGATACATAATTTGCCATAATCGATGGAGTGGCGTGTGAAATATCGATTTCTGGTTCCGATACAGAGGAAAAACATGACCGAACTTACTGAATCGAGTACAACTAGAGATGTTTTCGAAATTCGTCCACAAATCTTTAGATTTGCGTTCTATATGTTTATTTAAAGCTATATACAAAATTTCAATTACTTAGTCTACGCTTTGACACAGTCTTTTAGTAAAAGGTTTACACGTGTGTGTGAATCACGTAAATCGTTTTGAATTGTTGTGCGTGTGGTTTAATTTTCATAATTTAATATATTAATTTCGCATGTTATAAAGAAATATTAGCATTCGCACACTCGCCCCAATTTAAACTATATTTGTGCGAAATTTCATACTGTTCGTAATATGGTACCGAAAGTTTTTGTCTCACGTATTAATGTATAGTCGACCAAGAAAGCGCTTTACCATTTTGGATGACAGATCCTAGTTAAAGAAAATTTTGCTTAGGGTTATTGTTAGAAATCAACGTAATGCAAAAATAAGCCTTTTAACTAATGAAGGTGCAAACGACATTCGACCTTAGCGTGGCAAACCAATGACTTAATACTAATAATAAAACATCATACATATTCAAAATATTGTCACCCTTTTTGCCGTATCTTCAGACAAAATACCAAACGAATAAATACGAAACCTATTGAGATGGCATATCGTTTGCACATCTTGTGACACAATAAGAAAACACGAAATGTATGTTTTTCCTAACCTTTATTCGGTATAACCTTGTGGGTTTTAAGCAGTACCAGCAGTTTTTTTGTTCACTATTAAACCCAAAAGTGTACTGAAACAATTATCAAAGATGTAGAATTCGGGTTGTATAGCAATGTATCACGCGGGGGCCGGGCCAACGGTGGTTTTTAATTTCGGCACACAATCAGTGTTAAAGTGAATTGTCCGATAAATCAAGAGGAGTCGGTAATTGCTTGTATAAATTCGACACCGCCCGAGGGACCGTCGATCTCACTGCAAGGTAATTCTGAAAATGTCCCACCGTTGGTGAAATAAAATTAAAGTAAAATTAAAGGCAATTTATTTGCACGCACTATGCGTGAAAAGAAATTGCGCGTGACGCACATGCGAGTGAATCCAAAATCGTGCGAATTTCAAGGGATACCTGCCACACACATCTCTGTTGTGTAAATAAATATATACATATATAGGACTATATGACACACGGACGTCTGTTACTAAGGTAGACAACTTAATGCCTGTATTATAGATAACAGCGCCTGTCCCTTAAACATTTGATTTATTTTCGGACCCCTTCGAAATGAAAGAATTTGCAAAGTATCGCAGTTCATTGTCACTTTTTATAAATATATCTGTAAAGGTGTTTATTCAAAATTTTTTATGTAGATGCCATAGATATTTCGGTTATTATATGTTATGAATCAAACAATACATTCTTGAGTTGATTTTGCATAAATCTATTATATTGTCTATGCTACTCTCTTAGGACAGTCAGGTTGTCCTTTAGGTGAAAATCAGTACGCTTTTTGAAATAAAAAAAGATTCTTGACTACTGACTTACTATTATTGCGTTTAATATAATCTTTTTTTTTCAATTATTCACAATGCTTTTTATGATAACACAATTAAAAGTATTCGCAATTAAATTATAAAATGTAATAATGTTAATGAATATTTTAGGAACCCTTAGAGAGTGACTTCGTTGTACGCATATCTGTCTGTCAAGACACTTTTTCTCAGAAACGCGGAGAGTTATAAAGTTGAAGTTAATATCAAATACTAATATCGCCAGTCCGCTTTGAACCTTAACGTCTACATAAATTAATCCTCCTTAAGTGTACGCAATCAAAAGATCCAAAACCTACAGGGTAGTTCCCGTTGACCTAGAATCATGAACTTTGCCATGAAGCCATATCTTGCAGCTTCTAAGCTATATCTTTCTTGTAGTAAATTTGAAAACCCAATTTCCTTTTAACCCATGGGGTACGATATCATGGGTTTTCGAATTCACAAAATCGGGAACACGCTATGGAACTAACCAACTTTTAACGAATGCGGCAACACATCTATATAATAAATATTTTCTATCTTTAATTAGCAACGTTATTTATCATATCACTTTTGCCGCAATATGTTCTTTCTCTTTAGTTAATACTCCTACCAGCTGCAGACCATCTTTTCACCCACGCAATTTGTCCTTCCCTTGATAATACTATCAAAATGAGGATTCAATTGATAGACATTAATGTTATAATTGTTGTTATGTATTGCTATAGGGAAAAAACCTGCGATAAAGATCAACATAGGTATAATATTTATGTTGCGATTTACAGTAATTTTCTTAAAGCCTGCTCCACATATGTTTAAAATAAACTCCTCTCTTGTTTAGGTTAATATATTCGTATGTAGCTGCTAAGGTGACGTTCAATGATTTTTTTTCAATTTCGAGGTTTAGAATTTTGTTTTATGAAACCCTAATTATGTTGGCTAAAGTAAAGTTGCTTATTCCTTGTAATGTCAGCTATCTGTCGATAAAAGTCTCATCGAAGTCAGTCCAACACAAAAAAATATTGATACGAGTTAGGGACCTTCAAGATAATAGCATATTCAGGTCTCAAAGGCCGGCAACGCATCTGCGAGCCCTCCGGTGTTGCAGTTGTGCCCGCAAGTTAGTCCTTTATAGCTGCTGCCTCTTTTAAATCTTTTGCCACCGAATTATGTAACTGTTTTTGTTTTGCGTCTCACGTAAATTTAGCACGCTTAAAGCTGAGCTGTACACCCATTTCACTAGGTAGTGCAGACAGTTTAGTTAAGTTAGTAAGTAGTGTAGGTTTTAAGTTAGTAAGAATTGTTATTTTATTAACTACACTTATTATATATTATCTTAAGCTGTTTGTAGTATCTCATTTGAAATAAGTGGTTTTTTTTTTTTTTCTTCTTTCTTTCTTCTTTCACTATTGGTCGTAAGATTGTAGAGATTATGGGGAATCCAAGAACAAAATTATATCTTAAAATGTGGTAAACTATATCATCAGTACATCGTTGATATGTATGCCAAAATAGAGACTTGTATGCATTGGATTAAAAAGACACTGCCTGAAAATAAAAATCGTCTGAATAAGGCCGATTTTGTTAAAAGAATACGAATGGCGTGCATTATATACTATTGTAATGCCTTAATACATCATGTTTAGCAGGAAAAGTTAACTAAAATACAAATTAGACACGATGTAGTTGAAAAAAAAAATTACGTACCTTTATTTAGTGAAGTAATTAATGCACTCGTGCATTAATGAATCACTTGGCGCTCGGTACAAAATCTACTATTACAAACTCGAACGCCTGTCATTTCTTCTTATTTTAGTTAAAGTTATATTGTACTTTTACTTATTTGCCAAATATAAGTATTATATACCGCAACGAGCCAAGGGGCCTTTGAAAATGTTACCAGTGCAAAGTATTTTTATTACTCTGTCGGAAAGCTCAGGTATACGATTGAAAAAGAAAGTTTTCACCAAGTTTAGCCGAAACAAATATTTTCTTACAGAAGGTAAAAATAAAAAAAACCATAAACTTGATTATTTAAACTTTCAGGTTGTGCGAAAAAGTGTAAACACAAGAGATGCGCTTTTATTACCTACAATCTTTCCATTAAACTTTTTCGTATAGGGTATTTAGTTTTGTCGGAAATCGAGATAAACCTTTAAAAACTCACCCCTTCCACTTCCCGACCTCAGATCGCACGTGAAGTAACTTTCCTTCTCCATAGACTTCCAGACATCAATCGGGTCCTATCGTTTCTCGTGCCTTCCGAAACACGGAGGAGGATATCACATATAAATCACGGTTAAAATCGCGGCGTCGGCGGCAGCGGTTAGAATGGGTCACCCATCTAGCACCCGGTCGCAGCAAGAGCTACTTAACCTAGCAATCAACTCGAATGCCGACCACTGATTAGGCCACGACCTCCTCTCAGAAACTCCTTTAATATTGGAAATTAAGCGTGTAGAATTAATTGATTGACAGAGTTTTGAAAGAGAGAGTTTGAAGAGAGAGTGAATTTGTAACAATGCTAGAAAGAGACGCAAAGTAAATAACGGCATATTCGTATTAACTAATTACGAACATCGAATAATATTACGCCCTACTAACATTTCTCCCTCGAGAGAGAAAACTACGCTTAATATGTCCTGAAGATTATGTATCGAGATGATAAGGATGCATAACTCGTAGGAAATTCCCCGGAAAAGTGGCCAAAGGAAATGTATGAAACTAGACAGTCAATGGAATGAGGAATATAATAGAATTAGTGGAAATGATAGGCAGGAACCTCTCTAGGACAGAAATTGTAATACATATAAAAAAAACTAGTCCAAAGCGACAAGAGCATTAATATGAAAACAGACTTTCCTCTAAAAGGATATATGAAAGGAATCACTAAAGTATGATAATATTAAATTTCATCCTTGTGCGTCCCGTGGTTTTCGAGATTACGTATTAGGTGAACTTTTGCTTTTATATACATAGATTAAGGATAGTTTTCATCTCGGGTGGTCGGTTAAATAATGTAGAGTATACTAGTGTCATTTTTTTATAGTTTATACTCCACCTTTATTTTATTATCTTCTTCATTACATTTTTCTGTCTTTCCACTATTTTCCGTTCCAAGTAGCGAATATTATGTGTAAGATTTCCATTTGGTAAAAGTATCAGAGAGTGGGTTGACCACACATGTAGATAAAGCTGTCAAAAGGAAAAGAAAACAGCCGATTTTGAAACATTCTTCTTTGGTGCCCCGCTCAAACACTCGAAAATACTCGAAAATGGTACCCATAATAAAAAAGCTGTGTATAAGCTTTGCCTTTATTTTAAATTCAATCCTTAGGACAAACGATGGGGTGGAGTGAAAAAAAAAATATTTTTTGATGCCATGATTAAATCTATACGCAGTACATAACTGTACCAAATTTTATGCTTTCATTAATAAAACAATCTTGAATACTGAGAAAAAAATACACGAATATATTTTCCTGGGGGTTTTAAAATGTGTCGAATAAAAATCGTCTTATTTTGCTGTCGATAAGAAAATGTCCCACCCGATCTACATATTCCGTCTTATCTATTTCATGCCGCTTCACAAGACTACAATGGAAATAGAGGCGTGTAAAAGATGCTAAGGAATGACCTGATTCCTGCGTTAACTGGAGCAACTGTAAATGCTGTATTTATGTAGTTTACATAACTGTTTTCATTTTTTTTTTAATAAGTAATCTCCCGAGTGAGGAGGAAATGGAAGGCTCCGGGTTTGATGCTGATTTTGTCAAATAAGTAAAAATATATTTTTTAATTATGTAATATCGGAATTTGTTTGACGTTTTGGATGGATGAAATAAAAGGTTATTTGGCAAATTTAACCGTTCGAATTTCCGATGTGTTTCTGGTTGTATCTTCTGTGAAAATTGCAATAAAAGTAGAGAAAATTTTGAAAGATTATTATCCTAGACAAAGAAACAAAAGACAGACGTAATTTTTTTAAGTGCCGTTTAGGCATTCATAGAAGGATTTCAAAAAGTAAGTGAAGTAGTAGTAAGTTAAATTAAGTGAAAAAGTAATAAAGATAGTTATATGAATGTCAGATATATGTGTATACAACTTCTTCTTCCTAACGTTATTCCAGTCTATTACCAGGTTTCTGCACTTAGATTGCAGATGATGTGACTGTGGGGCGTGCTAAGATGATCGATAGCCATCTGACATCATTCTCCTAACCCCCACGATCTCTACAACCTTACGACTAATATTATTTATCGGGTCCCATTGGTTTTACGTGTCTTCCGAAACACGGAGGAGGTCTGTCTGTCTATATCAAATATAAACCAGTGTTAGAAGGGGTCACCCGGTATCCCATGTATCACCCGGTCGTAGCAAGACCTACTTAACCCAGCGATCGAGTCAAATGCCGATCACTGATTATGCCACGACCTCCTTAGACACTTTAATTTAATAAAAAAAATACTTGTAATGTTACCAGAACATAAATTATCGAAGTTTATTGATCCTAATATTATATTGGTATAACGCTTTACATTCCGGAGCTTTGAGATCATTATATGATTGAACAACGAGAGCATACGAAAATACTTCATTAGCATATAGTTCCATTGGAGCTAAAAATAGCGATGGAATTTTAAGCTGTTTCCTGTAGTTTTTATAGGAGTTATTGGTTATAGATAGGCGCTAGACATGGTTATAATAGAAAGTTCATAAACTGGCTTACATTAGGGGTCCTCCATATATATACAGTCGTTCTTGCAGCATATATATATACATAGATAAGAAAGAAGTCACGGTTTAGAAGATTATTAAAATCATATTAGTGAAATAGCAGGAATTATCTAAAGTAAAATGAACATTTATCTATGGAATATATTCCCAATAAATATATATTATGTAGATTAACGCAGTTTGCATAACTTTATAACTATATACATAAAGTAATAAAGTGGTGCAAACTGCGTGGAAACTTACCAAACGTACCAGGTTAAATTTATAGTTCCATGAAACAAATGGGTTTGGTATACAATAATCAGTAAATTAATAAGCCGTTCTGTAAATACTGTATTGTTTACAGACTAACATAATTTATGGATATAAAGTATTTTGGCAAAATGTGGAACCATATTGCTACTCTCAGTGAAGAAGCTTACACGTGTGCATTATGCACCAATAACGTTATTGCATATATTTGTTTCCTCATCTTTGACCCATTCGAACACTGGTTATCAAAACTGGACCTCATCTGTGTTTCGGAAGGCAGTTGGTCCCGATTAATATTTCTGGGATGACGTCAGATGGCAGTTGGTCACCTTAACTCGCCTACAACCACACATTTTGCAATTAAAACGGACGTTCGTACTAGACTGGGATAACGCTAGATAGAAGTAGAAGAAGACTGGTTTCCCCATCTTCTTTAGGCGTTCCTCCTTCTTTAGTAATACGGCGAATGCTAAAAATGTTCCTCGTTGTACTATGGAGGAATTCAATGGGTCACAAAAAATCTTGTCGTAAAAACGCAATCACGCTGGATTCCAGTGCTTGAATTGAGTCTCATTACAAACTCAAGTGCTTTAATGACTTTCAAGGGGCGAAATAATGATCCCGCACGAATATTTCTCGCAAGCTGGGACCTATTTTGATTTCTGTACGTTCCTTTGATACTTTGAATACAAATAATTCTTCATACAAATAAAAAGAATGAAAGCCTTTACTATCCTATTAAACAATATCCCCTATCCCAAGGACACGGATGAATATTAAATTATTTGTAAGATTTTCTTTAGCAATGTTGGATTTGACGATTCAAAAGGTCCCGTTAAATTATATTGAAACAGAGAATCATTTTATAGCTATTCTTTTTCAATTCATTAAATTAAATAGAGATTTGGAAATAAAATAAACTCCGCTGATTGACAATGAGTTATTGGCAAAGTTTACCTTCAAAGAGTCTATTAAAACATCGAAATTAGACAAACCAATGTTTCAATTTTCAATATTCTGAGCTAAATTAATTGCCTCTTGAACATAGCTTTATTTACTTTGGTCTGAGATTAATAGCTTTAGCTGTAGTGAGTGCAAATATATACCAATGTAACGTACGAGTGTTTGAATGTGGTTTATTTGTGTCTATATAATATTATTTTAAACTGCGGAGTGAGATCAAAACAGGAGGTGCTCAATTCTGCTGATATCTATATATATATATATATAGGGCTGGCGCGTCCGGGTACCAGTACCTCTTTCTTACATAAGATCGGCCTGAAGTGTCGACAATGCTGTGGCGTCAAGTGATGGTATTGTTGTCACGTTTTGTTCGGTTTCTGAGACTTCCCGGTGGCCTAAACTCGTCATTATGACCCGTAACGCATCTGCATGCCTTCTGATCTTGCAGGTGTCCATGTGCGTCAGTAGGCACCTAGCTGCCTGCTGCCCGCTCGATTGCCTTTTATTCCTACATACATTTTTTTTTTATTTGGTTTACCAACACCTTAATGCATTTAAAACATATGGCTAAAAACGTACAGATAGCTTAACTGGTGAATCTCTAGTCTTTCCATAACCCCGCTAAGCCCTCACTACACTACCGCTAGTCCTCGGCTAAGTCCTCGTTACACTATTGCTAGACCTTCGCTAAACCCTCAATATGCTACCAATAGTCCTCCACTAAACTTTCGCTACACTAACGCTAAACTTTTGTTAAGCCCTCGGTACACTACTGCTGCTCTGCTTGTTAAATTAAAATTAAAATTTTTTATAGGACAAGCTAATCAAGGAAACTCACAACGCAAGTCACATTTTTTCATAAGATTTAAGACTTTGAGTGTATAATAATACAGTTTATTTTATTTTTTATATCGGTGTTGCCAACAAGGTCACTTTTAGTCCTCCTGTCATAGTTATTTATTGACTCTGGAACAATGCAAAGACGAAGGTAAAAGTTATGTTTAAAAAAAATGGTTTTCCGTACTTTGGTTTGGGGACGATAATTTTAAGCGATAACGCCGAACGCTCTGGCCGATTGTGTCTATCTATCGCTTGTTTTGCGCTCTTGCTTGCACTCTCGGCTCAGGCGGAACGTGACAATGAGTTATACTTTTTCTTACGTGCAGCCGCAGCCGGCGTTCATACATTTATATGACGTCATCAAGTCAAATGAACACAGAAACACTTAACTTAGCGACATTAGTTTCTTATAAACGGGTGTAAAAGCAGGTACATCGGAAAAGTCTGCTACACATAATAAAGAAAAATATTCCATTCTTTTTGTTGTGTTCGTTATTTAGGACAATGTTTGTATAATAAAAAAGAATGGCAAAGTGAAAAGGAAATTGAACGGAAACGGAACGGATACGGGGAATAATGTTACAGGATAATAGAATGTAGTAAATAGTAAGTAACCCAACGTTTGGGCAGGACAGCGTCTGCCGGGTCTACGTCATTTCTATAAAATATATCATTTTGATGCATTGTTCTTTGTAAATAAGGAGTTGGATGTAATATTATCAGAATTTCGATCTAAACGTAAATTGTGACGTCAAAAGGCTATTCAGGTGATGAGCATGCCATAATGCCCACCTTGGATCTACGCCTAATTGAATCATTTGGTAATATAATATATGAATATTAACGCCGGTATTTGAAAGCGCATATCTCGAATTAACTTTATCTATCTATCTACAAAGAAGCATCCGATTAATGTTAGAAATGCTAATTAAATTAGATATTAGAATAATGTTCTCTTATGTTACGCTTTTGAACCGACTTCAAAAAAAAGGAGGTTATCAATTCAAACCGTATGTTTATTTCTTCTTTGTAAAATTTTCGAGTTTTGAATGCAACAATAGGTAATTTTGGAGCACTTCGACATTAATGTTAACATTATACTGGGTGTATATATTTATGTCTTTATTTTTAAAAAAAAATGTGTCCAGGCGCCTGTTACCTATAGAGATGTTATAACTTTTTGACAGTGTGTACCGACTGGCCTTGTAGTGCCAACATTTAACATATGGTCGGATATCTTAAAACCAGTGTTAGAATGTGTCATCAATCTATAACCCGATCGTGGTAAGAACTTCTTAACCTAGCAATCGACTCAAATGCTGACCACTGATTACGTTACCTCCTTCATTACCCTTCATGGATAGAAGAAGGAGAAGATTTTCAAATATTCAACCTTCTCCGTGTATCGGAACGCAACTAAAATAGTCGGACCCGATTAATGTCACTTCTTCTCAACGTTTCGTTGGCAAGCATTAAATTGTGTTGGCCCAGAACTTAGCCACATCAACTGACGGGCAGGTAGAATTATTTATTAATAGTAAAAAACCCCCGTGAAGATGAAATTGAGAAAACCTAAAAAATGTGCCGAAAAATCTAAAAAGTTTAATGATATCCTGGTGATGTAATCTTTATATATAACTAGCTGTGCCCGCGAGTTCGTCCGCGTAAATTTAGGTAAAAAAATAAATTCAATTTTAGTGTGATTGTATAACCTGTAACGTTCCTCGATAATTGAGCTTAATAGCACTGAAAGAAATTTTCAAATCGGACTAAAGGTCCGGTTCCTGAGATTGGCACGTTCAAGCAAACAAACAAACAAACTTCAGCTTTATATATTTGTATGGATTCGACTGTATGGACTCTAATGACGAAACTAGTGACAGCTATTATGTAACTGAGTGGTTCTGATTACATTATCGTTTGCACTGTCCTAGAAACTTGTTGTATAGAAATTTACTTCTCATCATAAAAATCGAAACACCTCGCAGATTTATATTTTTTTGTAAGGATTATCAGAAAAATATGTATATTTAGGAATATATGTCAAAGAGATCAGAAGTGTTTCAATTTTTCTGATGAGAAGTAAAGTTGAATAAATAGTCAAAATACATAGACAATTTATCACTGATAGAGCTACCGCAAATGAACCTACTCTAAATATCGTACATACATATAGTCTTTTAACTTATTTTTTTTTTGACTAGATATCTATTGATTATAATTTAAGCCAAGTTTTATTTATTACACTACATTAACTTTCGTAATTCTCGCTACGTTTTGTCCATATTAATTTTATTTATAAATTTGTTTTATAACCACTTGAAGATTTATCTAATTAAATATATTTAAATATTTCTCAAATTAATTAATGGTAAATACCGTATGAATTAATGTATGTTATTATTAAAATCTAAAATATGTTCGCAATGCTTTACGTCTTGAATTTAACTCTCAGAAGTCAGTAGTTTACATTGTCGTGTAGTGTGGCTCTACGCACCGAAATCTCGGGTATTGTCTTGAGATTTGTATTTAATTAGCGCGACCTCAAGCTTGAAGGTCCCCCAGGCTCGAGACGGGAATCGAACTCATGACCTCGAAACGGAAGGCAGGGTCACTGCCCACTGCGCCAAAGGGCCAGTCAATTCTTGAAATTTTCTTAAATATCCTTCAGTAGTCGTATCGGTTAGAAATCGGTTGGTAAATGATTCCACAGAGAAATTGTGCGAATTAAGAAGTTTCTAGAAAGTCGCACGGTATTCGCCTACACTTTCTTCTTTATGTTATATTCGCATCCATTATAGAAATTGAACGTTAGACGTACCTCTGTTTGTATTGCATCCCAAATTGCTCAAATTTATCTTAGAGCCGCAACTAATGTGCCACATCAGTTCAAGTTAGACACTAGTACCAAGGATATGACGCAATAAAAAAAATCTTAAAATGTCAACTCAATTTTCAATTCCAATTTAAAATCTTTTAGGCGACTTATCAATTAATAATATCACAGGGTCCTGAATTGCTTCGCATATGTCCACAACACTACACTTTCAACTATTTAATTTAATAAATACATGTTACTTTGTGTATATGTATTTATACGCAGATTAGAGCAAATGTAATTTGGGTTTTTCGCCTTGTGATGGATTTCCGCCTGATTCTATCATTTGGAAATTTTGCTCTTCAGTCGGATCTCCGTTGGTCGAAGCAAACCGACGTCGGCATCACTCACTTCCGTTCGGGTATGTAAAAAAACTGGATAAAGTCGAAAATACAGAGGCTAGACATTTGATTGAACATTAGATTCAACATATCACACCAGCTTACTCCCTGCGTAAAGAAGTTTTACTTCAAAAATATTAACACAAAAAATGCAAATGTGTTTTCAAAACGTATCTTTGGTCAACTTGAAATTTGAGTAGCGTTACGAAACCAATAAATAGCAGTAACGACTCTGGTCTATTCATCCACGGTGCCTAATCCGTTGGTAACAAAAATAAACTCTATTGTCTTTGGTCCGAGTATGCTTTTTTTTAATGGAAAAAAAATGGAGGCGCCTCAATTTTGTCGCCCGATATCCGGTGTGTTAAGGGTCTTTTTTTGGCCCCCGTAGGTCGGAGACACGGCGTTAAGACATTGTCTGTACTTGGCCAGATGATTTATGGACGCGTGACATTTTTGAGTTGATTTTCGGAAGTCTATTTCAACATATGGTCCGGTTCTCATAAATACTCTGCGAAATCAAGCTTTGATTTACTGTCCGTGATGGAGACAGCTGGTATTTGAAACAATTATTTTATTGTTCGCCCTATTTTCAAGATGCGAATATAAGCGATTTAAAATACTCCCTATGACGTTGCGCAATTTTTAATTTTTGCATGTATTATAAACAACCAATTAAAAGAAAACAACTGTTTTTTTTAATAATTAAAAGTTTGACTGTGATGTCACAAAGCTTTTGCCCCCCCCCCCCCGTACCCATTGTCACACAATGTCTCATTTCCATGACCCCCCCGCCCTTTAAGTGTGATGTAATTTATGGATGACCCCCAATGTAGAAATTTGACAAGTAGTTTATAGTTAGTAGACATTGCTAAGAACAGATTTTTTAATAGGGCCAGATTCAGGAAGTCTAAAGACTCTTCTTGCAAGTTTAATTTTTGCTGGTGTCGAGAGAAACAGCTCATGATAAGTTTACTAAAATTAATGAGAAGTGCCTCACAAAAGTTACAACTACATATATAAGGACAGAGATAGAAATATAACATTTATTCAAGTGTTTTCATAAATTAAAAGCACCAAGTGAATGTGATTGTCAACGAAGGGGAACAGATGTTTCATATAATATGTACACAACAGATATTTTGGGGACAAAGCTTGTGCACACATTACTGTTGCAGATAAAAAAGGTCTTTGATATGATACTCATAGTGAGGATGACACTCATAGTAAATACCTTATATAGTATATTTATTTTATTAATTAAATATTAATTATAGTTTTAGTACCTATCATAAAAGTGGATGACCATAAAAAAACATGTATAAATAAATATATACATATTTATCATAAATGTTTTAACTATATAAAAGACTGCCATAGTAGAGTGAAGAAGACAGTTAAAACCTAATATAACGACATTACAGTCGGACAGGTTATAACGACGGTACGTATATTATTATAAAATAAAATACTTGTTTCATTAACCTATTTTAACTCTCATACTTAAAAATGATTCATTCAATGCAACGAATAATAATAACTAGAATCAACTTTATCATCATATTTACAGTTGCACATTGTTGTAATATATACGTTCATAAAAATGATAAATCATATATCTATGTCTTCCGTATCATAATAGGTAGGTAAACATATAGCATTACAATGATATGCTCAGTACTGAGCATTATATCTTTAACTATTAGTTATATCAATAAAAGATCACTCCTTAATCTTTTCAAAACAAACAACTTCGTACTATGATGAAAGATGTAAGTAACAAAAGAAAATACAAAAAAAAAGTAAGGTTATAATGATGGTGCATTTCGCTAGGAAATGGTTTTATGTGTCATTACTATATTATAAATGTTTAGAAGCTAATCTAAAGGCCCATTAATTACCTGTTAGTCTTGATTTTGTGCATGGCAGCGTAAACCGCCTATATTTTAAGTACGGGCACTCGGTGACAGCCTTGTGATGACATGATAGATAGCAATAGACAAGAAATTGAAAAGTCGAAATGTACACCATAGACAATAAATAACAGAATTTTATACGAAGATAAAAAAACACCACATTTACAATCTAAATCATTTTACAAAACCCTAACATTTATATAACAGTCCTTTTTTTCTAGGATTTATGAATATGGTATATTATCATCCCTCAAAACTAAGTTCATATTTAAATGAGCTTGTTGAGAAAATTCATCATTTATATTATTTCACCTTGAGTCCGTTTATTTAATGAGTGTTTTTCACATGTATAATTTAGTACATGCTAACATATGCCACGATGCTGACAACGTGTATCATCCTACCTAAGGAGGCACCCATAACATCACACATGTTAAAGGACGGGTGGGGTTTTGCCAGAGTAGGAGGTCAAAAGCTTTGTGACGTCATGTCAAATCAAAATTTAAAATATTGTAAAAAAATTGCTGTTTTTTAATTATTTATAATACATGCATAAAATTGAAAAATATGTGATATGACATCAAATGTGACAACATGTGAAATGGACGGGGGAAGGCGAGTTAAAATAAATCGTAAAATTCGTATGATATAATTTTTTGGATAACTCCTAATACGTTTTAACTACATTTATTAGTTAGTCAATACATTTACTATTTTTTTCAGTTAAAGTGTACATTGAATAAAAACATTAACACTACAATTAAAACCTCTCCGTGACATATTTTGAATTTTTAATTTCCTGTAGTAACATAGTTTAGTAATAGTTTATTTACTAGTTGTAGCATTAATATTTCCTAGCACATGTACACTTTAACTAAAGGATCTAATAAATGTATGCGTTTACTAATATTACACTTGTACTGTTAATCATTAGTACCCAAGGTGTTTCAAGTGGACCCCTAGGGGTCCACGAGAGACTCGACGGCGGTCAACGTAGGCGTGACAAAAAATGGGGAGACACTATTCGTAAGCGGAGGTCTATGTAAATTGATCTACTTTCGATAGTGAACAACTATAATGTTGATCTGAATTTAAAATTAAAATCATTAAGAAACTTGTAGTCGAAGATGCGTGAAAATATTGGCAGAAACGAAACAAAAAAATTACGTGAAAAATAAACCGTAGATGTCTTGCTTATTCACCACAACGCGCCTGTCCACAAGGCGCGCATTGCCAAGGTAGCTGTGTGGGATTGCGGATTGGAAGAAATCAATCATCCACCCTACAGCCTAGACCTAGTCCCTAATTATTACTTTCTGTTCCCCAATCATAAAAAAGACCTTCAAGGCAAGCATTTTTCCGACGATGAAGGGTCGAAGACAACATTTCAGACCAGGAAGAAAAATAGACGGAATTAAAAATTTATTTTTCCGGAGAAATAAATGTATTTTATTCAGAATTGTCCGCTTATTCTTACGTTAGGCCGATACCGAGAATATATTGAACGACATTGAACACTTCGAATAAGTAGTTTTCTAAATAAAATACGTGAGAATTGATTGGCTTCTTGTGCATATGGCAAAATGGTTAAGGTGGATGGAATCACTTTTACGATTGGCCAAGTTTACTTTTATGACTTCCACTCACAGTACAATCAATTAATTCATTAACCAATCAATTCCTGTTGGTCGTTACTAATCTGCAACGTGAATTTCTATATTTTCTATTATTTCACATTTTTTTATCAAGTTTTGAGAATATAATAGAAATTTAGCTACAGGGGATCCACAGAAACCAGCAAAATTTTGAAAGTGATCTATGTAAAGAAAGTTTGGAAGCCTCTGCTATATAAATACAATCAATACGCAAAATGTTCTCGCTGCTTCGAATAATCATCGTTGATTTGACAACAGAGTATTAAAACTGTCAAATGTCAATGTCAACGGACGAAATCACGACAATTTGTCAAAACTTAAACTTGAAGAAATTAAGAAAGTAAAGAGTAAATTACAATAAATAATACCATTGCGAATAAAGTGTTGAGTTTTAACTTACTCACTTGAGACAATATATAATAGTTTAAGTAATGGAGCTGGAACAAGTTGACGTGCTGCCCGACGATAATGTGTGCCCATTTTGTGACGCTGAATTTCTTGATGTAGACGATTTACAGTTGCATTTAAAGCAATTGCATGTCAATGAAGGCAAAAAGGATAGATTTTGTAAACTCTGTGTTCAAAATTTCTCGGACACTGAACAGTACTCTTTACATATGAGGAATATCCATCTGGACTCATTGAAATGTTGTAAATACTGTACTAGATTATATATTGAGACGAAGGAGTTACTACAACATGAAAAAAAACATAATGCTACAATGCTCTATCCAAAAATATCCTGCTCTAATTGTAAATTTTCTTTTGAAAGTAAGATTGACTTAGAGAATCATGAGTATAAAGAACACTATGACTGTAATGATGGTCTAATGTTACAGGAATGTTTTCCTTTTCTTTCATCACAACTTAATATGAATATACGAAAATTTCTTGAAGCGTCCTATAGTAACATATTATATATATGTGCTGCATGTGATATGACAACACCAGATTCTAAAATTTATATACAACATTTGATTGTTAATAAATGCCATTCTCTGTCTTGTGATGTATGCTTTAATGTTTACACGCTGAAGTCAAAACTTAAAGAACATATTTTGCGACACAGCTATGCATATAAAGTTAAAAAATCCTATAAACGAAATAAAGAGTGCCATAGGTGTGGTGAAAATATTAATATAACTTCATTAAAATCACATATCAAAACATGTTCTGGAATGAGATGTAATCAATGTAATGTTACATTTAATTCTATTAACGAATATACTAGTCATGTGACAGAGCATTCCAAGAAGTTACTTCCATTAGAAGTTTGTATATATTGTCAGCGCCAGATGGTTGGTGTAGAAGCTATGGCAAAGCATGTAGAAAGAACACATAAACATGAAAAACATCTGTATAAATATCATTGTATTTATTGTGAAAAAATTTTTAAACACCCAAAACTTCTATTTGCACATTTTTACTCAAAACATAAAGAATTAAAACCTTACACGTGCAAAATTTGCAATGAGAAATTTAGAATTCGTAAAAATTTCACCTTACACATCAAATTGGATCATAATAGTGTTGGTTATGTTGAATTTGATGATAATTTCCATGTATTTTTTACTGATAAAAAATCTCTTAGAAAAGGGAGCCATCAAGATTTATTGGAGTCAACTGTCACCCAAGATAATGATGTTACTAATGCTGATGATTCAGATTGTGTCAATGAGAAAAATCAACTGGAAGAAAGTCGTTGTGAGAATATGCCTCATGAAAATAGCAAAGAACCAATTTCTGACATAAAATGGGAAGGATCAAAAACTTCAGAGAAAGAAGATATAGTTGAAGTACAAACACATAATACAGAGAATACTACTACAGTAATTGAAACTGAATCTGAAGTTGAAATCAAAAAAACCACAAGGAAGAAACGTAAATGGAAATTAAAAAATCGACATAAGCAGCCTGTCAAACGCACTAAGTTTGAATTGAATAATATTAATGAATCTGATGCTTCCTCCGATGATTCGGACTTGCCTTTGAATGTTTTCAACAAAAAGTC
>JANCMC010033613.1:12694331-12731740 GCA_024363005.1 Charaxes varanes
GAATTGAATAATATTAATGAATCTGATGCTTCCTCCGATGATTCGGACTTGCCTTTGAATGTTTTCAACAAAAAGTCGAAACAGTCAAAAGTAAGAAAAAGAAAATGTAAAACTCCTTGGAATAAGGTTTTAAGAAGTCCAAAACAGCTGCAAAAAAATAAGAATAAATTTATTTGCTTGAAATGCAATAGGAACTGCTATACATATCAAAACTTTCACCGTCACATGGCTTTGCACGCAAGAAATGAATCTAAAACTTGTATAAAATGCTATGGAAAATTTAAGTCTACGAGTGAACTCAATGAACACATTAAAAGTGAACATTCCAGTTCCCAACTAACAGAAACATTGAAAAAGTTACTAGAGAAACGTAAAAATAAGTCTGATTCAAATCAAATTACAGATTCAGTTGCATCGAGTTCAGCTAAAGAAGTAACAAAATCTGAAAATTTTCTTAAAACATTCAAAAAAGTGCACATTGAAAAAATACCAATACTAAGGTTACAATAACTGAAGTTGATAAAGATCAAATATCAGTCAAAAAATATATAGAAAACTTTACACCTGAAATCAACGAAGTTAAATTAACAATGATACCAAACAGTTTATCTGGACTTTGTAATGTGAAGCATCATCCTCTGATAAAAATGACTAAATTTACGCCAGAAACTATACCCACATCTCCACCGAAACTACGGATGCCAGTCAAATTTAGAGAAGACACTACAGAGGAGTACAAAGTAAGCATTAAATTATTACAAGAGACTTCAAATACAGTATCAATCTTTGAAAACCAATTTAATAATGATGACTTGTATGATGCCCCATTTGATAATTCTGACACTGAAATAAAAGGGAAAGGAACAGTTATTCCAGAAGTTGCTGAGGAAGTAATGCTAGAGGGTACAAATGAATCTGCTAAAGTATTCCACACTATGAGCCTACAGACTGCTTTAGCAGATGATATAAGAATAGCACATTTGTCCTCACAAGCACCATATTACAAAATAATTAAGATCAAAAACCTTATTGATGAAAGTGGTCAATTCTTTACACAAGATGTTGAAGAGAAACATGAAGGTCTGCCAAATGACATAACATTACCCAGTGGTAAAAGATTAGTTAGCGTGAATCCCTTGGCTCATTTGTTAGACAAAAATGCTATTAACAAGGTGGTCAAAGCAACAAAATCAAAATATAATAACTACAAACCTAAACATAAAAATATAACAGATGCCATAGCAAAGGCAATGGAAAAGTTGAACCAAACCCGCGCTCAGAGAAAGAAACCTTTAAAAAAGAATACTACATATTAATGTACTCTATATAAAGTAGCTATTCAATAGGCATGACAACAGTAATCAGAAACTATGTATTTATCTGATAAAATAAGATACATAAAGCTTAAGAAATGTAATTATTTGTATATTGCAAGCAAGATTAATAGTGATTATCAAAAAAAGGAAACTACAAAATACTACAATTCGTCGTGATAGCTAAAACAACCAGCAGAGTGTATCACATCCCCGTATATTATAAATGTGTTCTAATAAGCAATCGCAACACATTTTAAATATAACTCTGTATGTAGTTATATACTAGGCTAATAAAATGTAAAGGTTTATATATATTACTAGCGACTTACCCCAGCTTTGCATGGATGCTATGCAGGAATACATAAAAAGCTTTCCATATTCAATGGAATCACTTTGTTTATTGATGAAAACAGCATTAAAATCTGCAACGTATTTTAAAAGACCCAAGCGTACAAGAACAGGAATCAAGTTTGTTTTATAGCATGTAAATATTAGTGTGTTAATTGCAAAATAAAACAATAATTAATATGTATTATTGAAAGAGAGAAACAGTGTTTATTATGTACTGTGTTTTACTTATTTGTCTTTTTAATTAATAGTAAAATGGATAAGATCACCTGCATTTTTATTAATGCGCTCAAATGTACTGTAAGGTTCTGTCTTTTTTGTATAATTACTGTCAAAAGTATTAATTTCGCACTATCAGTTTCGACGGTAACCGATACCTGTGGGGTACATATATTCTAAATATGAACTTTTCATATACGGAGGGTTCTTTACATCTCTTATAGGACCTTAAGAAAAACTCGAGTGCGTCAGACTAAAATAAGGTAATTTACATGGAGATAAGTTTAAATTTCAAAAATCTAACGAGTTCAGCGTAAAGTAAGAAAGTAGGGGCAAATCGTGATGTTGTAAAAAAAAGGTGTGCTCGTCGCTTTTCAAATATTCGAGCGTGGTCTGATGGTTTTCTCAAGGCTCATGTAACTAAAACTATCAGTAACGCCCGAAGTGTATGTACATTTCAGATTTTATCTAACCTTTACATAACCTGTTATATATTGTTTTTGCACCCAAATAAAGTATAAAATAATAAAGCCTTATACCGTTGAGCTATTGAGGCTCTAACTTCAAATACTAGGTGACGTTCGCCCTAGATCTTTTGACTGACGTGCTATGTAAAATTACTAGTATTTCAGAAAACGTCCGGCCATTGTCACGTTTAGTGGACAAGATATAAAGGAGATTGGTTACTTGTCTAATAGCAGATGAACCAAAAGTCCGTAAAGACAATGTCTGCCGGCCTGTTTAAACCTTTGTATTGGGGTTCTATTTTACAGACGATCGTCTTCTCCAAAGTTAAATAAACTAATGCCCGCGTTTTAAGTAAAAACTAGCAGATATACATATAGAAATATTAATAAAACATACTTATATAGTATACGCACACTCAAGAATCGAATCGACACAAATCTGTAGCAGAGAGAAGGATTACTGTGCCGACGGAATCGGTGTTTAATATAGAAAATATGGGGCAAAAAAAATCAAAATAATCCATCGTTAATGATTGAAATACATTGAGACATCTAACCGTCTAGGCACAAAAGCGTAATAAATTGAATGCACACCTCCTGGCGTAGACAGAGTTTACATAAAACATCACTGTACCTATCTGGAACAGTTACACGCAGGGACCGACCGATTCTCGAAGGTCGCGTTCGATTTGCAAGTTTATGCCGCGCTATGAAAAATACATGATCTCTTGTAGACATATTTTTAATAACGGAACATTAAGGAAATATTTAAAAATAAACAATATGATGAATGGTTTTTAGTGACGCGTCTCTGCATACGATCGCGATATGACCCGAGTTTTCATTATTGCGTCTCTGGATTCTGTTGTCTAAATAGCGGCACACACATTTCGAAACTCATCAATTTGCTTACTGTGGAAGGAAAAATACTGTTTGCGCATAAAATTAGCGTAATGATGGAAATTAAATTTCTTTACATAAATCTGCGAGAAGCGAAAATAATTGTGTCGTAATACGAATCTCCAACCTTTTGTGACCGTATTGAAGCAATGCGCTTAGCCTTGGCAAAGCTCTTTTGACGAAGGATAAGATATGACTGGCATAAATATTTTATTAAATACAGAAATTCTCGGTTAATAATTTAGAAATACAGGTGGATCGCATCTTTCAGCTCAGTTGCGTTTGAACTATATAATAGGTGAAGCGAAAAGTTCACTTCAAGAAAATTATGAGGACAGATGAGTGTGAAATTTGGCAAAATTATAGTTTATATAGAGTAGGTTTTTCAAAAGATAATATTTTAATAAAAAATTCATTGTAAATGCAATATTACATTATTAAAATAAAACCTTACGCACACCAATACCAAACGATTTACACAACACATGTATACATTCTAAAGTCACAGCATGATCTTGACAATCGTATGTTATATTAATTGTCAAATAGATATATTGGTACTAAGCATGTGATACGCAAATAAAATTTCTGGCCGAATATTGGCCACCTCTCTAGTGTTAATAGTTAAGTAACGATAAAAAAAATCTTTATTTTAACCATTTTAGTTTACAATTTCTCAGTTATGATTGGAGTCTCCTTTTGAGTAAAGAGAGTGTGTGTATGTGTGTGTGTTTTTAAAAATAATGAGTGTATATAAATATATTGATTTGTCCTTTGAAAGTATTTATTTTACACAAGTTCCTTAATTTCATCGTAATTCTTAGATTTAAAAAAAATTGTTACCGCAATTTTGGAGTTTTTATAAGACATCTGATATATGTTTATAATTTTATTCAATTTGTTATATAAATATCCCGAATAAAGGCATATACAGAAAATTTTAAACTCTTAAGTAATAATTTAGAAACAGTTAGCGATATGTATCGCATCATCCACTTCAGTTGCGTTTGACTAATATTAAAGGTGCATTTTGTTCGTAAGATACCATTGAGACAGAGAAATGCGGTCCGTTTCGCCGCACGCGCGCCGTCGTGTCGGATTAACTCCACTCAACAATATTGCTTTGGAATTTGAATATGAATAATCTTTGTGACAGTAAACATCGCATTGTCATGATGTATACATTTCGGAATGGACATCTTGATGGTTATGTGTAATATTTTCACGTTTAATCGAATAAGATACATTTGGAAATCATTTAAGCCTTCGAAGGTCTCAAATTTTGGCTCAATGTAATTTAGATTTCGCTTTAGAATGTCAACGGCTTACTGAATGTTTCATTAACATGGTTCATAGATATAGCCCTTGTCCGTAGCTTCGTTTCGCCTTCATTTTATGTCGCCCTTAGGATTATTCTTATCCAAACTAATTTTTTAGGAATAATTGAGTGAGTGATGTGAGTTAATTTATTATCCTATTATCTTGTTGACTGTATTGCTATCAGGTGTACAGAAAAAGAAACATATGCCTTTTTCTGTACACCTGATAGCGTTTATGTAACACCATGTAATGGAAAAGTCAACACAGTCAACAAGATAATAGTATAATAAATTTACTCACATCACTCACTCAATTCTTCCTACAAAATTACTTTGGATCAAAATTATGGAAGCGCTAACTCATTGGGGCTGTTAAATAACCCGAAGTAGCCAACTTCATATACGCGGAATCCACGTGCGTGTAGACAAAAGGTTTAGATAACCCATCCTATGCACCAACTTTATGGAGGCACTTTATACTTGACGGGGTACGAATGATGCCACCCGACGACGCTAAAGACACATTGGTGGAGAGCACATTTTAACGATGCACCATACGTTTGGCTCCTTTGTATCGCGCGCCTGTTCAAGCACTGAATAGGAACTGGGAGGCCTCCATGACAACGTATTTATTTCACCTGACTTTTGCGTCTTACTCGGGATGAGCATTGTTGATAGTGTGCTTTATTGTTTTATTGTTGCGAGCTCAGATCCAAGGATTAGAACTGTAATAGAAACTTCTATTAATAACTGTTTAGCAGTGCTGACCTCTTAGTATGTAATACGACACTCGAATTCTACTACAAACTTACTGTCTTTCTGTTATTGTTGTGATATTTCTCTATAGTTTTGCTTGATTCTGAGTAAACTTGCTAGACTCGCATTAGCTGTTAAGTAAACTTGTGGTGGATTTTTTATGGGGGAGTTTCCAACCAATATATTTAGCGGGTTTAATTTTAAGTGGACTGTATATAAAAATTAGGTTTTGCTTGGCCCTAAATCTCCCCTAAATGCACTTGCCGGAAGTGGCGACAAGAAATACAGCCACCAGGATGAAAGAGAATAAAAAGGCAGCTGTAAAAGGTAAAAGAAGTACACACTAACCTGCAAGGCTATAGTCCAGGTACGTGGGGGTGATTTGATTTGATTTGATTTGATTTGATTTGATTTGATTTGATTTGATTTGATTTGATTTGATTTGATTTGTTTTGATTCGATTCGATTCGATTCGATTCGATTCGATTCGATTTACTTAACGGACTAACATTAACCATATAGGCGTCGTCCTTATAGAACGCAAATGCGCGACGCGAACGAGTTTAGTTCGTACGAATTGGTATCGCACGTTTGTACGAACTAAGTACGCTCGCGTCGTACATTTGCATTCTATTTAGAATAACGCCTAAAGCAAGTCATATTCCAAAACCGGACCATTACCAAAATTAGTTCTATATACATTTTTACAAACAATATTTAGACATCAAAGAAGTATGGAGATAAGAACATAAGGAGGACCATATCAATGTATTAAAGTGTCCGTCGAAATCCGCATATAAGGTAAGCGTCACAATAAAATTAGGAAGAATTGTAAAGGTTATTATTGGTCAATTCATTGCTTCATTCATACCATATCGTGCCGTTCTTGAAGGCAACTAGTTAATTAGTTCTATACCAGTGCCTTTTCTTTGAATCTTCGAACGATAATTTGTATTTACAAAAAGCTATTTTTTTTAACTAGCCTCCTTTTATTCTACAAAGAAGTTAAAAGAACCATGTTGAATTTATTTCTACGATCTGCGGCTTGAATTGGTTAATTGTGTTAACCATAACTACAATTTTTTACTAACTTGCGAAAATAATAAGCGTTTCTTAATTAGACGGACACCTAAGCAACTTCTAAAAATTACATATTTTGAAGGTCTCGTAACCTTACGTTTATATTAATAAGGTTGAAATTCAAGAATAACATATTTTAATTCCAGGCAAGGAAATTGCTTTCTAGACAAATTTAAAAACACATTTCATTACTAACTTTGCTAGAAATTTAAAGGTTAACTCTAAGTAAGAGAGTCAACACCAAACAAATCTATATACATAGATAAAATGTGTTTTTAATACTTCAAGTTACTTGTTCTTGCAGGAAATTTCTTAGAAACTGTAAACAAGAGAAACGGAGGACCAAATTCAAACGTTAAAACGGTTCACGCAGTCGAAATTTCTGAGCTAACGAAAATAAAAATACAGTCGAATTGAGAACCTCCTCCTTTATTATTAAGGTCGGTTGAAAACGAAATTATGAAACGGTGTGGTCGACTAAAAAATTAATATAAAATTTTTATAATATATAAATTTTGCTAATAGTCAATGTTAGAAATTAACGTAAGGCTAAACAGACAAAAATAAGCCTTTTTTAACTAATTGACGTGCAAACGACATTCGACCTTAGACTGGCAAACCAATTTCTTGGTAAATATACAAACTTCTAAAAACTAGTGTAAGTAACATAAACATTAATATAACGCAACATATGAAAATCATCAAATGAAAACAAAACATACGTACAGATACCCAAACCAACAATCACAATATTGAAAAGTAAAAGTAAATTAACTGGCCAGAAGCGTTTTTATATTGTAGGTTTCCATATATTTCCGCACATATGATAATTTTCCTAATGAGCTTTTAGCGTGTCCTATCAACATGGAAAATTATATGACTACATCTAATAATTTGGAAATCCTGGGGAGGAACTACTTTGCGAGCGGACTGAGCGAAACTTTAAGGGTAAGGAAATTAAAAGTTGAATATTAACAGAGATCATGATCAGTTGCTGCAAGAATAAAAGTGTGCTTTTGTTGCTTAAATTATGGTGCTTATTTTATTTAATTACTAGCCGTTTCCTACGACATTTTCCGCGCAAAATCAAACTTGCGAGATCAAAATCGGACCAGTTGTGTCAGATTAGCGCGATTAAGCAGACAAACAAACTCTTCAGTGTTATATAATTAATATAGATAGAATTCAACAAAGACGCTTCTCGTTTTCCGGCTTAGACTATTTAAAGTACGTAACGGATTTTAATGCGATTTCCACCAATAAATAGAGTTCATTCACGAGGATGGTTTATGTGTAATACGTACACAAGTGCAAAGCCGGGGCGGGTCGCTAGTATTTGTGGAAATTGGAAGTTGCTACGGCTGCGAGGCGATATATGAGGGTTCCGTATCTATAAAGAAAAACAGAACTGTTTCACGATCACTTCATTGGCCGCCTGTCTATCAAAACTTTATACCTTCCTCTTCTTCTTCCTAGCGTTATCCCAATTAAATACCAGGGTCCGCTAAGATTGTAGAGGATGTTGCTGATCAAATTGATCAAAACTTTATACCTTACGAACACGTAAAGGTTTAAAGTTGGAATTAATACCAAATACTGAAATCTGCGGTCCCTTAAAGCCAAGTGAAAAAATCAACCCTCTAACTGTATGCAATCAAATGATATAGTCATTTACTCCTGTACTAGTATATTCGCAAAGGGTATGAAAACATGAATATAGGGTAGGGATTATAGGAGTACGGTCACCGACAGAAACGATTTGTATCCCTGTAAAAAATTATATGCATAATTAAGTTAGCTATCTCGCTCACTATGTACACTAGTGCCAGCCCCGCTTCTTTGGGTTGTCGACGTCCCCGATCAAACACGTCGCTATGTCGCTCCTCACGTATCATCTGTCCGCAACAAGTATAGTAAAAATGTATATAGCTTTAGTAAGGAATAATTTCATATAGTATTTGGCAAAGAGAGAATGAATTTCTACAAGGTCTAACACAAAGTTCAATTTTGGGCGTGGGATTGAACTTTATGAAATGTTATCTCAAACATATTCTAATTAATCTATTAAGAGTAATCATTGGGCTAGAGAACGTTGGGAGGGTTTTGTATCGCCCAACTCGATTCTAAATTAGAAATTAGTTCTAAGGAATAATGCTGAAAACTCAATGCTGCTTTATAAACAACGTTCGCCGGTTCTTCAGGATCTAATTGACTTATATCATATCTTTATTGTTGGGATTTTTATTTGTCTATTTATATTCTCGTCATCCTTTTATCGGAGTTTTAAATCGGGTCAAGGATTGAAATGGATCTTTATGGATTTTAGTCCGTCCATCCCCCTCATACATTTATTATGATTATTATTATTTAGGGCCTATTTTTTTCCACTGCATCGCAAACGCCCCCATACCATCTTTCCATTTTCACTTAACGTTCGGTTTCGAACGTTAAAGTAAGTACAACTATCGAGAATGTTCGTGCTAGGCCCTCAGGCGAACCATCGCAGGCACTCGGTACAAAACTGACTTGTGTATGCACCTTCATTCTAGTGACACACTTACTTGTTATTACGAAAATTAAGTTGTAGTTTAAAATCTAAAAAAATTAAGGTTTTAATCTATACCCATTCTTGGAATGAATAATATGAGTATAAATTCCTTTCTATTGAATGGCTGGCCCGATGGCGCAGCAGGCAGTGACCCTGCCTTCTGCTCCGGGGGTTGTGGGTTCGATTCCCACCTCGAGTCTGGGTGTATTATCCATATGTATTATAGTAATTATAATAAATAAAGGTGTAAGAATTAAATTAATTTAATTATTAATTATTATTACCTTCATAATTATGGTTGGACCCTTAGAGTGTCACGTTAAGATAAGTTAAGTTAATTAACATTATTTATAACATTAACAACATGGAGATAAGTTTTCATTTCAATAATCTGATGATTAAACGTGACATAAGGAAATGGGAGTGTCACAAAGTTGTAAAATGAGAACACCACCAAGAAATATTCGAGTGCGATTATTATTTTTTCTTATCGTTAGTGAAATCTCTTAGGTATTACGGAAAATATGTCGTCTGACGATTCTTTCAAGGGGATATACCTAAAACTATCACGCGCTCCATAAAACCGCGCACCAGGCGTTATAGACAACATGGTAATACCTTAACATAACCTTTTTTTCGTTTCTGCACTTAATCTACGTAGATTAAGTGCAGAATATATGCCGACAACGCTTAAGTCACTATAAATTTAGCATCACTGTCTCCCCTACTATAGTTATCTAGTCCAACAAAATAAATATTAAGAACATAAAAAAATGTCTTAAAATCTTATTTTTTAAACAACATAAATATCTTTTTTTTCTTTTTATAAGACAAGGGGCAAACCGGGCAGGCGGTTCACGTAAGTGACTACTGACGCCCATGGACAACTGCAACACTCTTCTTGTACCTATTTACAATTAAAATTCTTCATTTACAAGTTTTTAATCAGGGGGTGGATCTTTAAGATACAAGATACAACTTTTTATCTATCCGATAACTGGTCACATTCACGTATTCACAGGACCCCGGAATACCCTAGCTGCTAATGCCACTCCTCCTGCATCGTCCGTGACAGGAGTGTCCGCATCCTTTCCTTCCTCTCCATCTACCTTTATATTATTTTATTCCATTCCTTTCCTTTACTCCTGTCTATCAAATTAAAGGTAGCGCTTCGCTTGCAGTCAGTTTTTGGTCTGCAAGACCTGGCTGCAGACCAAAAGGACTGCAAGCACGACGCTATCTCTAATTACATAAATATATAGGACTAAAGGAAGAAGGGATACTAAAACGGATACTACTGTCGCAGACAGTATGGGTGGAGGTACAATAGCAGCTCGGGTAGTCCGGTGTCGCGTACGCGTAGTATCCAGTTATCGGACAGATAAAGAGGAAGATCCATCAACTGAACAAAAATTGTAGTTATACGTATAATAACGTCTTACCTGCTATTTGATGTTGATTCTGTGGGAGAGATTCGACACACTCCTGCTTAGTACACGCCACACTTCCATCGGCCTCACACAAGCAGGTATTGCAATCTTTTTTAAATGATGTGCCTGGCTTGCATTCCGTGCGATCTTCTGGAAAGGAACAATAGATATAATATTTTTATTATTTAACTAGCGGATCCGGCAGGCGTTGTCCTGCACGAACGTCGGGTTACTTACTAGTTACTACATTCTATTATCCTATAATTTTGTCCCTGTACCCATTTCCTTTCCCTTTCCCGTTCCCGTTCCATAATGGTTCAGTATTTTGACGTTAATGGCTTAAACATGAGTGATATGCTGTCGCGGGTTTTTTTGTACAACTAATTAAGATAAACATTTCCTTCATACACTAAATACGTGTAAAAGGTTTTTGCTGCGCAGAATAGCTCGCAGATAGCAGAATTTTTCCCTATTTGACATTTATCGTTATTTTTTATATAAGTCATAAAATATCTTTTTAATTTATAGCCTATGTGTTATTCTGATGTATAAATTATATTGTTGCAAAGTTTTATAAAAATCCATTCTGTAGTTTTCCGTTAAAGAGTGTCAAACATATATCAATACATCAATGTGTACAAACTTTCGCGTTTATAAGATTTGCACTAATTGTTACCAGCCATGTTAAGAAATCAATAGGACATATTATTAAAAACACGCCTGTTCGTAGAGTATTAAAATAATAGAAAGATTTTTAAATAATACACCGTTTAAAAGAGGTTGTCTTTTATCTGACGTTATCCGTTACCACACTCCGCTTAACCTAAATAAATAAATATATAGGATATGACTAAAACCCCTCAGCGACATTCATTGGAACCCACTGTTTTACGTGCCTCCCATAACATGACGAGGAAGTCGTATATTTGATAAACCAGCGGTGGAACGGGTCACCTATTTATCGCCCGGTCTGGGTAAGAACTGCTTAACCTAGCGATAGACTCAAATGCCGGCCAATGATGAAGCTACGACAGCTTCAGCTTATAAATTTGAATAAATCGTATTTTGGATTTGAATTCAAATTTGTGGTTTGACAAGCTAATGACAGAAAGAAAATACATTTATTCCTAGTGTTCGAAATTCGAATAAGTTCGACTAGCGTCAGCATACAGTCTAATATTGTGGAATAATAAGTGCACTAGGTTAAAGGCTGTCTGCTGCACGCTCGTTGCCTTCTTAAGTTTAGAAAAAAGATAATGAAAAATTAAGGTTGGCGGGAATTTAAATCAAGAAGAAAAGAAAAATATATAAAATATTATTAAGAGATTAGATAAGGATCCGCAAGATTGTCAATATATATTGAATAAAGGAATTAGATCAAACACCATACAAATGCCAAAACGAATAAAGACAATTTGTACAACCGCCGTGCCGCGTGACGTGAGCATTTTCCAGCGACAAATTCGAATGATGGCTGCCAAAAGGCACGTGACGCGTTTTGCTGGATCGCCCGGCCGATTCTCGAATTGCTCTTTAACCTCACAATTATTGCAGTTCTATTAATAGCATCAACAATTGGCTCCGTAATTACAACGTCGACTAAGATAGCTTTGTCGGCGAGAATGTCGAAAATTCTAATCTAAACATGGCCAGCGGATCAATTTAGACTTGTTTCTGTGTAATTTGTGTTTGGAATGAGACTGGAATTGTAGTCTTTAAGTACTCTATGGTCCGCTTCAGACTTGGTACGTGTTACGTTTTAAAGCTTTTATAACGTAGAGTTTTGTTATAATGACCACATTTGTTACCCGCTTAGCAAATGTGGTGATCGTGATATTGTATAGATTATGGGGGTTCCGGGGATGACGTCAGACGGCAGTCGAATGTCTTAACTTGTCCCACAGCTGTATCTTCTGCAATCTAAGCGGACTCTGTTGCTAGGCCGGAATAACGCCTAGCGCACATTTCGCTATATTTATAATTATAATAATACGTGAAGCGAACAGTTTCTGTACCATTTTAGGAAAATTACGCGGATGGAAGAGTATGAAATTTGGCGAAGTTATAGTTTATATAGGGGAGGGTATACGAATGCTAATATTTAATGCGTGATTATAATCACGCATTTTAAAGCCATGTTTCACGTAGTTTTGTTTCCTTATTGTACATTTTTGGCTGCGTCCTTAGTTTGTAAAAAACTGTTCTTTATAGGCTCGTTAAAGAAATAGAAAAAAAAAAAATAGGAATTCTGATTAATCGGAATTACACTTTAGATCTTTCTGTGAGGACGCCCCTTTTTTTGTCCCTTTTCCCCTCCTACTAAGTATAATTAAAAGCTTGTATTAGGAGTTGGTGCGACAATACCCCAACAGTGATGGGGTTTGAACCGGCTACCTTGCGGATTTCAGCCCATACCTTATACCGTTGAGCTATTGACACTCTCCTTTTCCTTATGTATAATCAACGAAAATAGATTCTGGTAGGGTGTTCTTGTTGATGGATATTTGTTTAAAAAAATTGTGCAAGGTAATATAATATTTAAATTTGCTTCAAATCTCGCTATAACAACAATGATTGTCTTGTTATTCAATTTTGTTGTTACTAAAATATTTATTAACGAATAATTGGAATCGCTTCACAAATAACAAACATATCAATGACCATAAATAAAATCAAACAGTAGAATTAAGGGACGCCTTCTGTTTTTAAAGTTAATTAAGGCAAGAAGATTTTAATGCACTTTTAAGATGGTCATATGATGCTGGTTTAGTTCTAAATTCTAAAAAGACAAAAATTAAATATTATTATTTAATAAAACAAAGAGTAACAACTAAATTAAAATTGAATAGTATCTAATAATAAAACAAATAAAACTTTGTGTTTACATTTTTTCGCAATTGCGACAATTTATTGTTACAGTTTTATTAACAATGGAGATTGCCTTTGCCCAGCAGTGGGACATTGTAGGCTAATTAAAAAAGTATATATTAATACGAGAAGCGACAACTTTAAGTACCATTTTACGAAAATTGCTCCTACAGAGCAGTTTGAAATTAGGCACAATTGGGAAGAATTTGAAGAATACTGTGATAAAATAAGCAATACAAAAGTATGGGGAGGAGATTTAGAAATAAGAGCATTATCTATTGTCGCACCCACTCCTAATACAAGCTTTTAATTTAAGCTTAGTTGGAGGGGAAAAGGGAATATTAGACATACCTTAAAGTATTCCTAATATTCTTTAGAAAAAAAAAAATATAACTATAAATGAAACAAGCGGACGCGGCAGAGGTTGGCCGGACCGAAGGTTGGGTCACTGACTATTTACTACATTCTATTATTTAATAATACTGTTCCCGTTTCCGTTAAGTTTCCGTTCCATTTCCTTGCTGCTATTCCTTTTTTACTATACAAAACATTTTCCTAACAATAACGAACAAAGCAAAAGAGAAATCATCCAATTTGGTGCAGTCGTTCGGAAGTTATGCACGTCTCCCTTATTTTACTGCATCGAATACGTAACAGGTGCCTTCTAATTTAGGTATCCAATAAATGTTTCAACAGTGGTTACTTTTATTTTTAATAGTGTATTCTTCAATACGGCTTTGTTTCCTTTGAGGTCGACGTCTCCCTTATTTTACTGCATCGAATACGTAATAGGTGTCGTCTAATTTAGGTATCCAATAAATGTTTCAACAGTGGTGACTTTTGTTTTTAATAGTGTATTCTTCAATACAGCTTTGTTTCCTTTGAGGTCGACGTCTCCCTTATTTTACTGCATCGAATACGTAACAGGTGCCTTCTAATTTAGGTATCCAATAAATGTTTCAACAGTGGTGTCGTGCAGATGTCCATAGGCGTCGGTAGGCACTTAGGTGATCCGTTTGCTCGTTTGCCCCTTGTAACATAAAAAAAGTCCTTAAATAAATTTAAAACATTTATTAAGGGTAAGCTTATTCAAAAATCCTGTAATAATGGAAAGGATTATTTGAAGTATAGATAGCCTGATCGAAATTCGCCCTCAACCTTTTTACTTACAAAAACATACATAATATATTGTTCTATTCACAGAAAAATAAAATTTGACAATTAATGTTACATACGGTTTTCACGATTACGCTTTGAGATCATCTAATACACGAGTGTGTAAATAGTATAAATCGCTGGCATTGGTGTGCGTGTGGTGGGGGTGTCCCCCGCTACTCTACTCCAGAAGTCGCCTACTCCAGCGGTTGTCCGTTCTGCGACAGATGTGTCCAGCCCACTGCCACTTCAGCTTGCAAGCCTGCAGAACTCTGGTTCGATGGCAGATAACCTCATTACCTAGTCGGTCAGCCAACGAGACTCCTAGCATAGCTCTTTCCATTGCTCCCTGAGCTACTCGTAGCTTGTGGGCTAGACGCACCGTCAGTGTCCACGTTTCGGCTAAACAATAGGTTTTTTTTTTTTTAAATTGAGATAAAATATATCTAGAGAGGAGGTCGTGGACTAATCTGTAGTCGACATTTCAGTTGATCTCTCGATTAAGTTGCCTTAAGCCACTGCAGTATACCCAAGGTCTCATATTGGCGGGGACACTATAAATGCAAATGAACTATGTCAAAAAAAAATCCTTATTCAGTTTATTTAAATAACTAGAATTATTAACTTGATCACCATCCATTAAAGAGAGTGTAATGAAAAATTTAATACAATTATTTTATACTCTATTTAGTCTAATACAATAATGCTAGTACAATCAATGTTCTTTTTATGTATAGCCATACCAGCCGGCACGACAGACTGTCTTGCTCGAATGTTGGCTATTGAATATATGTGATTGTTGCATTGGACCTTTATTTTGCTACAGATAGTATTCTAGAAAATCTGGAGCTTAAATATGGCAATCCGGTATCTTAACTCGCCCCACAGTCACATCCTCTACAAACTAAGCGGACCCTGGTATTTGACCGGAATAACGCTAGGAAGAAGACATACTAATAATCCCAATTTGTATTTATTTAAAAGTTGCTGAATTTGAAGACACCAAAGCCGACACGTCGCCCACACGAAGATTCAGCGTAGCAGGAACTAGTCTCCAGATCAGGGCTAAATCGCAAGTCTTCAATCATTGGTTTCGCCAACTAGTAGGCAAGAAATACTAAATAGCCTATGCTTCCTGCAACAAAACTTTCGTCACAAAATTTGGTTTTGCCAGCCATTGCCGCTGACATGTCCACAACAAGCAGTAATGATGCATTTATCCTTTATGTAACCGTATAAATGATCTCTAATATACATTTATAGTAGCAGTAGTGTATAAGCAAAAGTGTTGTGCATTTCTATATTTTTAAATGTCAGGTCCTTTACAATTATACATTAGGCAATTCGCACAATATCTTTATAATTTATAGCCTCTGTGTTATTATGATGTATAAACTATATTATTGTAAAGTTTTATTAAAATTCATTAAGTAATTTTTCCGTGAAAGGCCGTTAAATGTACATCCAAACATTTACATATACATCCATACATCCATGTGTACAAACTTTCACGTTTATTATATTAAGAGGTAGTAGAAAGAATAGTAGGATCACAAGGATTCTCGTAAGCACATTCCACCATAACATCGTAGCATTCCGCGAATAAGTATAGAGTGTCTATTATCATCGGCTCACCACGGCCTTCCGCGTCATAGATCTAAATGTATGATAAAACAAAAATAAATTTATGTAAATGTTTAACCAACATTTCAATAATCATCTCTCTTGTGTTTAATACGTTTCGCATTGCTGTGCGCGAGGTTGACAATTTAATATATTTACAATGCATATTTTATAAAAATATTAGCATTCGCACACCCTCCTCTATATCTATACTTCTATACTAATATATAAAGCTGAAGAGTTAGTTTGTTCGTTTGCTTGTACGTGCTAATATGAGGAACTACTAGTCCGATTTGAAATATCTTTCAATGTTAAAGCAGCTCATTTATCGAGGAGGATTTTTTTTTATCCTCGTTAGATAATTCAACAATGTTACAGGTTTTAATTTAAATTTACAATATAGGATAGGGTTATAGGCTATACTATCATCACGCTAAAATTGAATCAATTTTTCTTCTAATTATACGCGGACAAAGTTGCGGGCACAGCTAGTAAACTATAATAATGCCAAATTTCATAGTCCTCCGTAGGAGCACTTTTCATAAAATGATACCTAAGTTTTTTTTACAACACAAGGGGCAAACGGGCAGGCGATTCACTTAAGCGACTACCGATGCCCATGGACAACTGCAACACCAGAGGGCTTGCAGATGCGTTGCCGGCCTTCGAGAAATGAGTATGCTCTTTTCTTGAAGGTCCCTAAGTCGTATCCGTTCGGAAATACTGAAGCTGGCAACTGATCATATAGAGAAATTGAGCGAGGCAAAAAGTTTCTAGAAAAGCGCACAATTATGGACTTTAGGCCATCGAGATGATGAGGGTGGAATTTGAAATTTTGACTGATGTCCTTTGGTGAAATTCAGCTGCTATTAAGGTGTTAATATATTAATGTATGAATGCCTTACATCGATGGTTAAAGCCTTGTTTGATATAACACCAACTCTGCAAGCTATATAAGTTATGGGCACAACATGGTTGTCGTTCCGGGGCACAACGCCTGTTGTTTGAGCGATTATAAAGTCTTCTACGAAATCATTAGCGTTGCGTATGTTCCATTTAACGGATAAAATTGAGTCGTTTTTAACGATAAATCGATCGTCTTCCCGTCGATATAGTAGATGTTTGCCGTATTCTGAAAAACATAGAAAAATACTATCTAAGAATCTAAGACGCACGCATATTGTTATGTTATTTAAGTTTTCTTTTTTCTCCCCCTTCTTTTTGTGTATATACTACCGTCTTGTCCGTGGTGCCATTTCTAAAAGGGTCGCACCTGAAAATCAGCGGCATCATGAAACGCTGAGGTGCAACCATTTTACTTGTCGCTGTCTTTGTTTATTTAGGCTTTGTAAGGTAAATAAATGTTTATTATTATATAGCTCCTTATGTAACAAAGCGAAAGGCTTCGCTTCACGTATTGATATATTAACTATCTCTATTCGTATGACGAGGTCGTGACCTAATCAGCTCTCTCCCTCTGCAAGCTAAGCGGACCCTGGTACTTAACCGGGATAACGCTAGGAAGAAGAAGAACTATCTCTATTACATCTATCTATCTCTCTCATCTCACATCTCTCTCATCTCTAATACAAAACCGTATTGGAAAATTGAATAAGTTTGCCTTTAATTTGATATTTAATTATTATTTTACTTATTTATCTACTTAATATAGTAAAACATAAAGCAATAAAATATCGCTTAAGTACAATTCTCCTTGCATAATTCATAAACCGGTAAAGTTTTTTCTATTAATTATACAAAAGAAGTGAACTGACATTGTAAGATAAATAGATAAAGATTTAAAAGAAAGATATTTTTCTTATTGTAATTAAGTTCCGATCATTAAAAACAAGTCGGATATTTAAATAGTTCAATAACAAATTTGTTGTATTGTACCACCAATGGCGGCCGACGACCAGAAGCATTTGCGAGAATGGAGAGGATTGGAATAGCTTAAGACAGACGAGAGTGGTCTTAAAAGGGGGAGACCTTTGCCCAGCAGTGGAACATTGCAGACTAATTAAAAAATAAATATTGTTTTTACCAATCATCTTAGTTAAAGGTAGTATATTCACGACGGGCACGACACCACTGCAAGCTATGGTGACACAGACTATTTCGGGGTTATCCTTGATGCAGAATAACAAAACGCTCGTGTGTACACCAACTTCGGTTGGAGCGGCTGAAACAGTCATTTTTCCTCTGCAACCAGGCTAAAAAAAGAATATCAAATGTAAATTTTTGACTGGCCCTTTGGCACAGTTGGCAGTGTCCCTGCCATTCGCTCCGTGGGTTGTGAGTTCGAGCTATTGGGTGAGCAAGGAATGCGAGCGATTTTCGTCCCAAATTACGGAAATCGGTCAAGCCGTTCACTCGTGCTGCTGTGACAATTACTACTATTTATTTGCGAAGGTCTGTATAGTTTTGTATTTATTGTTTTTAATTATGAATTTTACACATGAAATATTCTATTATTGGCAAAGAGTAGAAATTTTCATGCTTTTGAGCTTTATTTTTAAAGGTTAAAACTTAACTCTTACAAGGCAATTGTATCATTTTCTTTTAGATATTTAATTACCTCCAATCTTACAAAATTCTTATCAATTTGAAACACCGATGTGTCCTCCAAAAACTCGATTCCAATGTCTGTCCTTATCAACGATGAGTTTCTTAGATCGATTGTATATTTTTCTTCGTAAATTCTGTAACGGCAAGTTAAAAATAAATTTATTTAGCTACTAGCGGACCCGGCAGACGTTGTCCTGTTCGGACGTCAAGTTACTTACTGTTATCCTATATTATTTTCCTTTCCGTTCCATTCCCGTCCCCCTACCCGTTCCTTTTCTTTGGTTACATTAAAAATAATACAGTGGTTAAGTGTTCTTAAATTTGGTAACTTTCCACGCAATTTTCTTAACTTTATTTTCAAAGGAACCTTTTCCTGGCAGTATTTTTTTTATTAGCCTGTTGTGTCCCACTGCTGGGCAAAGGCCTGCCCCTTCTTGATCCACCTTACTCTTTCCTGAGCCAATCTCATCCATAACTTACCCGCAAAGGTATCAAAATCGTCGCGCCACCTCTTCCTCGGCAGTATTAAGTACAACATAAAAAAATAATTTGCGAAATCGGTGGAATCGTTCACACGTGATGCCGTAACCAAGAGAAATTACCAGCGTCTGTATTTCCGAACGGATACGACTTAGGGACCTTCAAGAAAAGAGCATACTCATTTCTCAAAGGCTAACCTAACCCCTTTTGTTAAAACTCAATTAGCCTATTTTATTAATTATCCCATCAACTGCCAGTGAAGGTTCCTTCAAAATCTGTTCAAGCAGCTATCTGTTTGAACAGATTTTTAATTTGAAATTATGTGTATACAGAACATATAAATTTCTTTTGATATAGGTACTGAATGTCCTCATTCGCACGAGAGTTAAAAAAGCGCTGCGTTAAACCTGGGCGTTGACGCTTTTTTTGAGTCGTTGATAAAAATATAGCCTTAGTATATATATATAGCGTTAAAAATAAAACATTGTCTTCCCCAAAGGCGTCGCGTTATAGAAGCGCTATCGTGTGAACACAAACTTGGTCGCAGCCAGAGCAACTTAACTTAGCGATCGACTCAAATGCCGACCACTGATTAGGCCACGACCTCCTCAAATATTCAATAATTCAATAATTCTTATTTTCCTTTACTATTTACTCTAATGACATAATAATAACAACAATTGACAGTTGACAGATTAAAAGCCCCCTAATTCCCGCCTTTATCCATAATGGTGCCTACATATAACACTATTATTTTTTGTGTAAGACCTTAGTAATCCAATTTATAGGTAAATTATCATATATTTGATCAATTCCTATCTTATCTATAAACAGAAAACAATACAGTAGTTTCATTCAAATTATAAAGAATACAATAAGGCGTAACTTCGGTATAACAGGAGTGGAGAGCATAACACTGGAATACGTAACATCCGACACATTTTCACTACCCATATTTTTTCATACCACGGGCCTTACATCGTTTCTTAAGGTGAAAACTCCAAAAAGTCAATTAAAATTAGATAGTTACAACGTTACAACGATGTTAAATTTAATTAATTTTATTTTAATTTCTTTAAGTTTAAAAAAAATATTAGCATTCGCACACCTTCCTCTATATGAACTACAATTGTTACAAATTTAATAGTCCTCCGTACGCGCAAAGTTCCTAAAATGGTACCTAAATTTTTGGGTTCACATATCAATATATAAATTATTAAGAACAACTCTTACAAGTATATAGATATGCCGAGGAATCTTAAGAAAAACCTTTAAAATAGATCAAAAGTAATTCAGTTTTTCCTGAATACCGGGCGGCTGATAGACAATATAAAAAACACACTTAAATAAACATAATCCTGTTGGCGAATAAACAAAATGGACAATAAACATAATGAGGTATTTGCTTCGATCGCAAGTCCTAGAGCCTTCCTATAAAATATTGAAAATAAAAAATTCTTAAGGTGCGTAATTCCTACGCGCCTTCAAACAAACAGCCTCCACAATGTTAATATAGTGGTATGTAGTAAACTGGTCATAAAATAAATCTACAAGGCGTAGAGGAAAAATGTTTTGATTAAATCGTATGAAGTCATGAATTGAATACCCTATGCCACTACATCGAATTCTACATATTGCAGTACGGTCGAATCGGTTTGTAGCTGCCATATCGGAATATGGCAGCTACAAACCGATTCGTTGTTTTTTTGTTGTTAACTTTAGAAAATTCGTATAATTTTGCCGTGTCTTGAAATTGTATGCGTTTGTGAACACATGTATTGAAATACTGTTGCCACTAAACTGCAAGCAATACCGATTCGGTATAGAAATACATGAAGCCGTGTGAACGCAGCTTTAATCTCGCTAGCCAAAAACAAACAAATATTAGAAGCAATAAAGTTAAAAAAGTGTAATAAAACGATGTTATTAACTATACATCTTCTTCTTCCTAGCGTTATCCCGGTCTAGTACCAGGGTCCGCTTACATTGCAGAGGATGTGTATTAATTCTGACGTAGATCGTATTCATTCGTCGTAGATCGTATGCATTCAGTAGTATATTGTATTCATTATTTTTATTCACTCTTCATTCTTATTGTTCTTCAAGTTCTTTGTACAAAATCCGGATCATCTTTAACTTTTTTTACTCTTCCTTTCTTATTACTCTGCTAGTTCCATTATACAAAATCCTGGTTCGTCTTCGGAGCAGCCATTTTCACAATGAGATGGGCGTCACGGTAGCGTGTAACTCTTATTCCGAACATTAAATTAAAGTATCGGTCTTCTTAACTCGTCCCATAGCCACATCCTCTGCAATGTACGCGGACTCTGATACTAGACCGAGATAAAGCTAGAAAGAAGCATATACTTAAGCGATTTATTTATTAAGCCCACTTTCTCACTGTACCTTTAACAATAATTTTACTGCCTGAAGTTGTTGCTCTTGAAATAGTTTAAAAGGGTTGTAACGGCTTAAAATTATTTCAATTCAGATTGTATTATAACTCAAAAAAAAAAAACTTTATAATTGTTTTTTTTTGTTTGACTCCTAGGGGGTAATAAAATTTAAAACCATACTTCAATATAACACTGTGCTTCTTTCGCAAATTTTAACTAATGTTAGGGAGAGTGGAAGGCTCTAGGCCTCGGGGTAGACCGCCCATGCGATGGACCCATCAAGTGAAGGCAATTTTGGAGGTTCCTTTCCATGAATGCTCGAGAAGAGCTAATAATAGGGAGCAGTGGAGCCTTTTAGTCAAGCGTATCACATCTGAATGATAACCACGACCAGTTTGCCAAGACTAAGAAGTTCACTAAGTATAATTAAAACTTAAAAAAAGGTTTGTGTGCATGAATGTACCATGTAATGAATGTACGCTGTGCGTGTGATAGTGTTTGTATGTGTTTGTAAATGTTCTGCGTCTGCTTATAAACTGGGTACTGAAATGGTGAATTGCGAAGCAAACTATTTGTAACATAAAAAAAAATTGTTATATAACATATAAGTGATTTATTTAAAGACTAGCTGTAACCTGCGATTTTGTTCGAAGGACTTCAGTGATATTTTGCGCTGAACCCTTATTACTTAGCTAAAAGCAAAAAGCCTATGCTAGTCCTTGTAAAATCACTTTTCTACCAGTGAAAGCCCCATCTAAATTGGTCCAGGCGTTTCGGAAATTACCCATACCAAACAAGCGTACAGACAAAAGGCTTCATTTCCATTTTCGATAAAATCATCGTATATATAGTCATATGCAATTGATTAAAAATTAATTTCGGTGTTACAAAGAGACTCTTCAATTATATTTATTTGTTTAATGGACACACCATTCTACAAGCACGCTATGTCAATACTAGTGGCACAATAGGAATTATTATGATTCATCATACTAATACAGATATTCAGCCTACTTTTTCTTATTTTACTAACACCTATGAGTCCATGTTGCTTAAATAAATAAATTTATTATTATTATATATGATTTAATATCTCGTATAATTGGGGACATATTTTATAAGATCTAATCTTTTTTGCTATTATGTGCAGGAATTAATTCTCCCCTTTGATTAAAAATTAGTCTTGCTTACCCCATTTCAACTAAAGGCACGCTACTCCTTAAGTAATAACCATAAACACGGCTGTGAGTATGAAGATTGTGTTAAGTACTGATTCTGGATTTGGTAATGTGATAATTTAATAAAATGCTATAAATTTAATTACAATATATGTCATCTTACTAATATTTATCTTGTTCACTGTACCGCGTTATAATAACGGAAAAAGACCTCGCAGCATTCACGGCCAGGCCGGGGTCCAATGTCTTGTAAAGACCCTCCTTTGTATGAACGACGATGCTGAATCTTTTATTAGTTTCGTGAATTGGAGGGTCAGTCGATATAACCTTCATCGACATCTGTCGTAATATGTGCCGCTTTTCCCAGACACAAGTTTTCCCGACTCGGGTGCTTTTTCATTATTATTATTTTCACGTGAAAAATGTCAACATCGGAGAATTTTCTTGATATCTGCTCGGCATGAGTTACCTTATTTTTTACTAGCTGTGCCCATGACTTCTTCCGCGTGGAATAGTGATTTTGGACAGCATCACTGATTAGAATAGCTCCAATATTTTGTCTCTAGTCACAAACATTCACATAAAGCTTACATATTCTCATTCCCTATTTTTATCCCCTGTAGTGTATACAGGGAGGAGGGTAGTTGTTTACGTAGTATCAGTGGATACTACCCCCCCCCCCCAAAGGAATAATTCTTTAAAACACAATATTTCCATACAAACTTTCCTAGTGAGGATACCCTTTCAACCCGCTTACCTTTTTAAGGCTTTAAACTATCTATGTACCAAATTTCATTTAAATGGGTTCAGTATTCTTAACGTGACAGCGCACCAGACCGAGTTCCTTTCGCATTTATAATATAAGTAAGGATTTGTGAGAAATGTTTTTAAATTATATTTTCTTACAATACTATTTACGTTTGAGGTAAAAACGACGCTGAATCAAGTATAATATTTCTAGATATAAAATCTTATATTGAGTCGATCGCAAGGTTAGGCAGTTCATACCGCGGCCGTATGATAGATGAGTGATCTATTCTAGCACAGGTTTTTAAAAATCTTTGACCTCCCCCTTGTTTTGGAAGGCACGTAAAGCAGTGGGTCCTAATGAATGTCACTGAGTGATTGTGAGGGGCTTCTGGGTTGACAGACGCCGGTCATGTTAGCTCGTTCAATCACATCCTCTGCAATTTAAACGGAACCTGATACTACACCGTAATAACACTAGGAAGAAGAAGAAGAAGAAATTATCAGCGACTGCGGTTTTTTTGAAATCACAGACATACTTCAATTTAAATAATATGACTTTTCCTTTATTCTGGGGATATTGGTTTTGTATACTGTGTGATAATAATGGCAAGGCGGCCTCAAAACGGTTCCATTCACGGTTGGTCTGGGACGCAATGTCTTGGAAGGACCAATTTTGGGTCAACGACGACGCTGAATCCTTTATTAGTTTCGTGAATAGACGGCCAGTGACCGTCATCAACAAGTATTGTGATATTATCTTCGCTAGACTCCATTCCATCAGTTCAGAGAGCGTCCCTCTGTTTTTGTTCGCTTTGAATTCGTGAGGGAATTCAAATGTTTGCGTTGAAACTGGCTTTTATCCTAGATTTTATACTCGTTGTTTGATAGACTTTTATTTTATTTACTCAATATTATTTACTTTATGTAACTTTTGATATGATGACCAACGACCGTCAGCAACAAGCATTGTGATATTTTCTTTGCAAGACTCCATTCCATCAGCTCAGAGAGCGTCCCTCTGTTTTTGTTCGCTTTGAATTCGTGAGGGAATTCAAATGTTTGCGTTGAAACTTGTTTTTATCCTAGATTTTATACTCGTAGTTTGATAGACTTTTATTTTATTTACACAGTTTTAATTACTTTGTTTATTTATGTAACTTTTGATATGCTGACCAACGGTCGTTTTTCTTTGCTAGATTCCATTCTATCAGTTCAGAAAGCGTCCCTCTGTTTTTGTACGTTTTCAATTCGTGAGGGAATTCAAATGTTTGAGTTGAAACTGGCTTTATCCCAGATTTTATACTCGTAGTTTGATAGACTTTTATTTTTATTAAAACACATTTATAAGCTTTGCGTGTACGTAACTGAATAATTTAATTTCTTGTATAGTTTATTTTGATATTATATCAATGACCGCCTTAATAATAACTTAACTTTATTACCAGTATGGTATGGTCATCAGAATTATTATGATAAAATTAAATAATAAAAAAATGTACTCTCAATACTATGTACTATTAAACTATCTTGCTTATATGTACTTTACCTTTAAGAAACAAAATTCTAGGATGATAAATGACCCTTAAAGAAACACGCTTTAATAAAAACTAGAAGTCACCGCCTGGTCAAAATTCGGCCATTTATTTGACAATTAGAATATTTGACACAATGTTATAGTAAAATGTATACCTGTGTGTGTAAATCGTTTGGCATTAGTGTGCGTGAGGTTTTATTTTAATTAATAATTCATATAAAGATATTATCATTCCAAATTAAATACCCCTATGTAAGCACTGTTTTAGTAATATGGCACGGAATCTCTTCGCTTCACGTATTAATATAAAAATGATTACTAACATATGAAACGATTATTATATAACTAAGAGTGGGGATATTTCTACAATATTCGCTTTGCTTAATACCAAAGGAACTCGAAGCGTCCTGTTCACGATGGTACGGGCCAATGTCTTGGAAGGACCTTCTTTTGGTCGAACGGCGCTGTTGAATCTTTTATTAGTCCGGCGAATGGCGGGTCAGTTGACATAACCGTCATCGGCATCTGTTGTGATACGCCGTCTTTTCCAGGCCTAACAACAATTTGGGACCCTACCACTATTTCTGTACACGTGGAATATTTTCGGCTGACTTGAATCGACAGTAATACACGGCAGAGGGAAAGGATGCTGAGCTGTCGATTATGAACGTGTTGTGCGTAATCAGGAATTTTGCGGATACGTTCTTCGAAAATTGCGTATGGCGCAGAAAGGCGTGAGTTTATAGGTCGATATATGCTTTTAGGGATTTATAAAGGAAATTGTATATCCCTATACCTTTCTACCTTTTAGATTACTGGATTGTTTTTAGCATCACTTTGTTGTCTGTTTGTCTGTCAAGACGTCTAAAGTTGAAACTAATACCAAATACCGATGTCTTCTTTTGTATATAATAAGGGGAAAACGGCTTTCCGGCTAGCCGGCTTTCGCCCAAGTGACTACCGATGCCCATGGACAGCTGCAACGCCAGAGGAACTGCAGATGCGTTGCCGGCGTTTGGGAAATGAGTATGCTCTTTTTTGTAGCCGATAGTTCAAATTAAGCATGCATTACATAATCTTATTACTCCTTTCCCAAGTCCTGGTTAACTAGCAAATTATATATATTGTGTATAACAGGCGGCTGTTACCTTTAACACAGGCATTAAGTTGTCTACCTTAGGAACAGACGTCCGTGAGTCATATATACCTATATATTTATTATTATTATTATATATGCTACTAAATAAAATAAGTTGAAATGAAGTGCGTTTTAAAGTATATGTTATGGATTGGGTGTTAATGAAGTGAGAAAATAGTGATAGCTCAGCCCATAAAATCGAGAAGGATGAGACAGAAGATTTAGATCTTTTATGTCTATTTTTCTTTCCCGATTTTATATGTATTTTACCGGTAGAAATTAACCCACCGTATCTCGGTGTAATAGTTTGTTGGGACGCATGATAGAGAATGTAAGACACACTTTAATTAATATTACACACATAATTATAACGAGAATCGAGTACTGAGTAACCTCCTTAAGTCCTCTAAGTGTCCCACCAGTCACCTGTATACAGATTAAAGTAGTCAAGATGACCGCCATTGAAAGAACATATCATTATGCCTATTATTATATAGCTTCATTTGAATGGTCATTTCAATGATCATATAGTGTGACTGTGGACTTTGTCTAACTGCGCAAATTTTATTTATTTTTACTTTATTACAGAAACAATCGGAACAACAAATTATATAACAGTATTAAAAAACAGTGTTACCCATTAACATATCTCTACAGGTAAAAACATGTTAAGGTTATAAGAGCACCGTGTTATAGGGGGATTACAGTATTTTCTTGGATCAATTGTCTTAAATTAAGATGTACAGAACGACTAACGCCATCTAGCGTGGATAATTTGAACAAGTACTATTGAAAACTTCTAGCGCATCGTGCACCGTAGTCCGCAGTCGCCTTCGCGCGTCGCGTGTAGTGAACTTATACAACTTGACTGGAGACACAATACACGAGAGCCTGATATTTGACGAAAAAAATTAACATTAAATGCAAATATAAATTAACTAGATCGTGTATCTTCGAATAAAATAGTATCTTCGAAACGCATGTATATACTAGCCTAGACGCACGATGACGGTCAGTTTTGGAAGCAATCGTCTACAAAATGTTGACGCGTAAAACAAGTCTACGACCCGCGCCACCCCTGTTACGTACTTTTAAGTTTTATTTACATTGCGGTTTGATGTAAAAAAATTGTTTCTGATTTAAAATCGCATTGGGATAGATAGTAATATTGATATTATACAATATTAAGTTTTAAAAATAGTAAAAAATTGTACATTTAAAAAAAAAGCCGACGAAGTCGACGACGAACGACTAGTCAAGAACCATATACTGAACCCATGGGATGCGTATCCGGTACGATGTCTTTTACATCCTGTATATTACATATGTTTTTTACTTTTCACAAAAAAATGATTATGGGAACTCATACTAGCTGTAACTGGCGATTTCGTCCCCGCCACTCTTATCCCTTAAGGGGTTTACAAAATTGTCTACGGCCGATTCTCAAATATACCTAAACAAAATTTTTCATAAGAGTAGGTTAAGGCGTTCGGGAAGAGTTTGGCAACAAACACTGACAGGAGAATTTTATATATTAGATATTTTAAAATGTAATTGATAAGATACAAATTAAAGATGGAATTTAAATGGGACATAGAGAATAAGGTGATCTTTTATTGAAACTTTCTATAACTTTTTGCTTCAGTTTGCTTTTATAGACTTAAATGTTAGCTTTAGGTATAGGTATTATTTATAAATAAAAATACGGGAGGTCCTATTACATATAAATAAAGTTGGTAAGTCTGCAGCTTATTTTTTAATATATGGACCGTTTATTTTGAAAGTGATGTATTTCCATTTACAGCACATAAATATGTGCTATCATAGTCTAATTAGCCAAAAACAAATTTATATAAACAAATGAAATGTTGATAAAACAATAGAAACAATGCCAGACCTCATATGATTTGCCTGTATTTTTAAATAAAATATAGTAGCCTTTAATTTTCTCGAAACAAAAGAAAATGGTCTTACACCACTTTCAAAATAAACAGTCTATATATATATATATATATATATATATATATATAGACCGTTTAAAATAATTTCATATATATATATAATTGCGAGGACGGAGGAGTGTTAAATTTGGCACAATTATAGTTTATATAATAAATAAGGCTGTGCGAATCCTAATAATCTCTTATAATCTATATTTGTATATTAAATTATTAAATAGAACCACACGCACACCAATGCCAAACATTTTATACACACATGCATATGATGATGTCAACGATTAATCGTGACCGCCATATGTTATATTAATTGTCAAATAGAAGAATATATGTCGTTATACTAAGCATGTGACAACCAAAAAGGTTTGTAGGTGAATTTCGACCAGCCGAAAATCTTAAGCAAGGATTGAGCCTTTAAAACATCAGTTAGCTTTATGTCTTTTAACCATCATGTCCAGTAGTCCCATCTCAGCCTTTAAAGGATTCCGTAGTCCTACTGGGGACCCCTTATAGTTTCGTTCTGTCCATCCGTCTGTCCGCCTGCAAGGTAGTCCCTCTCCCTAGTTCTACTTCCAAACTATTAGATGTAGAGACTTGAAATTCTCCATATTAATACAACTTGCTAAAAACTCTTTAGGAACATTATTTCGAGCGAAATACGAGCACTTATGAAGTTATTTGACAAATACTCATATCGCATATCACATACGGAACCCTTCTATATGAGTCCAGGGGGTGGATCTTCCTAACTGGTCCACTACGGCCGTTTTTCTTCTTGTTTTGCTGGCGACGTTTGTCAGGTAATCATGAACTAAAAGGAATTTGTGCACTTTTTGTTATCCCAGCTAAAATAATTATAACACCAACAAATTTCCATGAGAAACTAAAATACTTTGCTTTAATCCACGAATGAATACGAGGGAAAATAGGTGTAATGCTGCAACCCGATAGCTACACCACCGAATCCGCCACCAAAAACTTTACGAATAACCTTTGTAGAGTCTATCTCCTGATGACGCTTCGGTGTCGAAGCGAAACGGGCGTTGAGGCACATCGGAAAGTTAGTATAGTGCTGTGCTTTGGTGGCGGATTCGGTGGTGTAGCTTTCGGGTTGCAGCATAACACCGATTTTCCCTCGTATTCATTCTTTTATGAAAATTACGATTTAACATAGTGGGCGGAGACCTTATTGTAATCATTATATTTGAGATCATACAAAATATAAACATCGAAACGCTCAATAAATTAGTGCATATACTATAATAAGTATTGTCTCGTTGTTTTGTATGATTCAAATAGAATGGCTTCAATAAAATACAGTGGCAATATGACATGAAAACTTAGTACTAATGGCTTAATGAAGGTATTCGGTCAGGAAACTTTGATATATGGCTACAAATTCCTGAACGAATCATCATCGTTCACTTCCAAGTTAGGGTAAAAACAAACAAACCAACACCATACGAAAAATAAATAATTATTTGACAGGGAGGGTATTATCGCACCCACTCCTAATACAAGCTTTTAATTTAAGCTTAGTAGGAGGAGAAAAATGGAATATTAGATATACCAAAAAAGTATTCCTGATATTCTTCTTTTTTTTTAATAGAATAGAAGAATATAACAAGTAATTGCACAATAGTTTATATTGCGCAATATAATTGGTTGTTTAAGAAACGCCTAAGTATCTCACCAGGTCCACAATGGTAGAACAGCTGCGCGACTGCCATAACGACTCCAGCGTTCCGGCTCTGCAGCAGCGGTTTTGCGGCACGCAGCAACAGCCGCAGATCAGCCTCCACTGTAGGCGAGCTGGACGCGCGTTTGTTATCACTACCGTCGCTGTCAGAATCGTAGAAGGGCTTCTCGCTGTCGCTTGAATAGTTCTGGAAGCATATTGGCCTTTACCAGTATAAATTAAAAAAAAAATTTGTTGTCTATAATGTCCGTATACGGGTGATAAATTTACGAAATAACGCCTAACGTTTAGGTCGGTCGTGCCTCTCTATCACTGGTTCCGCCCTCTCGCTTGCACAGCCGGCTCAGGCGGAACGTGACAATATATCATACTTTTTCGTGCGCGCAGCTGGCGATTTATAAAACGTTATCATGTATAAAATTTAACAGTAGCTCTATGGTAGTATAAACGAATCCTTAGTGGTGTCAGTACGGTAATAGTGTCACAAGTTCAATGGTTTTTTCCCATCTCAAAAATTAGGAACGCGCCTAAAGAAGTAAGACTACAGAGTATTTACTTTAAAATTCTAATTTTTTTTTTAATGTCACTTGGCATAAGTTTTCTAAAACAGTGTTTATCTGTCGTGCAAACGATACATTCGTACATATCGATAGTGAAAATTGGTGTGCGAACAGTATTACAATAGATCATTTTGAGACGAAATTCTTCGCATTCCATGGATTCACCGTGTGGGTGCGGATCCATCGGTTTGCAGAAAAAGGAACCATAGCAGAAATTCCGTACCTAAGACTCTGTGAAAACTACTCTTTAAAGTGGCGTCTAACACTCACCTTCAATTGAAATTTACGTTTGATAAATGAAAATTAGGGTCACCACAAATGCTGTAATTATTTATTCCTTAAAAAGAAGTAAACAATTTTTTATATGAAATGAATAATATTGATTTTATACAACAGTTTTAGAAGATATAAGTTCAATTTGTTGTTTGTTTAGGTTTTAATGCAAATAGAGAAACTAAATCGATACTCACATCATTATTGGGATCTGGAAAACAGGTTTTTGCGTAGACGGTTAAAACATTGAGAAGTGCCAGTTGTCCCCATTCGTCGACATCCGCCAAGAGAGAGCAAAGCTTTCTAAAAACAATTTTACATTAAACACATTAAAAAATTGAAACATTAATAATATATTTTAAAATATAAGAAAAATCGAAAGACAGTGCAAAGTTAAATTTGTAAGGATTATCAGAAAAATATGTATATTTAGGAATATATATCAAAAAAAAAACGAAAGTGTTTCGATTTTCCTGATGAGATATATATATTATTAATGTTTCAATTACTCACAATGCAAATTTTATATTTTTTATATTTTAGTTACAAAATAAGCATAGGAGGTCTTAGTGTAATAGTGTAATTGTAGCCGGCATATAAATCTATGGCTAGGTCACGCAGCTGTTACCGCAGCCCGACGATAGATAGGTGACCAATTTTAATACTGGTTTTCAAATATCTAATTTAATCTGTGTTTCGGAAGGCACATAAAACAGTGGGACCCAATTAATGTCACGGTGATATTAGTCGTGAGATTGCGGGGGTTTCCGGGATGACGTCAGACGGCAGTCTGTCATCTTAACTCGCTCCACAGCCCTCCAATATTCGATCAGCTGTATAGTTGATTGAAGTCTACAATCTAAGTGGACTCTGGTACTAGACCGTAACATTTAAATGTAATCACATAAATGTATGAGGAAACAATGGTCTGGTATATCAGACTACTTTAGCAGACAAGAAATAAAACTTATAAAACAACAGTACCTGTAGCTCCTATGGATAAGACTCATACGATCACCACACACTTCATTGAAAGCCATTGCAGCAGAACCAACTACCAGAGGGGCTTTGTCAGACAGAAGCTTGTCTATAATAGCTACCAATTCTTCTTTTTGATCTGGATCGAGACTGGGGGTAAAATAAACTGATTAGAATAATAATTTAATTTTTATTTATATTTCCACATAGGGACTGAAAACGTTCAAATTCCTGGTAACATAATATATACATTTAAAAAAATGATTGTTACATACAAATAATATTGTTATAAATCAATAAAATAAAATCTAAAACCTCATTTGTTGATATTGGGTCGACCTCTTTAAATGCTACTAACCTCCTGGTGGCACAGATGGTAATGGGCATTGTTAGTCACCTTGGTGAACTACCTGCCCATTTGCCCTTTGTAATATAAAAAAATATATATACCTGAATAAATTTATTAAAACTTACCTATACAGCTTAGGAATAGCGTGTGCTGCAGTTTTTCTTACATAGGGGCTCATATCACTAGCAGAGTCACGAATTGCGAGCATCACAATAGGCACAATCATTGGAACACGTATAGATGATAGCACTCGCAGAGCACTGGCCCTTATCAGCTGATTTGGATCCTAAGGAAGATTATGTTTAAGGATTTAAAACTTTATTGTACTTCGTAAATATTATACTATAATATATTCATCCCTATTAATTTATTGCAGAAGCCTTTGTTACCCTACTTTTCCTAAGTAGCTGAATAAAATTTTATATGTGTATATTTGCAGCAGTTGATGGTTTGCAGAGAAAGTGAATCTGGTAAGTGGTGCTGCTGCTGTCAAAACATACATTTATATATATTGTTTCTAACTATCAAAACCACCTTGGTTTATTTGATTCGTATCTGTATTGTTTTGTTCACAATCTTTCTAGGAAGGATATAATGAAGGAGAAAGTAACAATCCTTTACAATTTACATTTATAGAATAATACATATATACTAAAACGGACAGTTTTTCTCAACTTCTGGATGTTTCCTGTAGATTGTGTAGATACTGGAATTTTCGTCTAACTGTAAATTGGGCATGACAATGTCTGCCAACTTTGCTAATATTTTATATAAGTCAAGGATTTTTAAATATATTTTATAATTAGACTGATGTGTATCATTCTTCTTCGTCTTCTCAATATTTGCAAGTTAGTTAAGTAAATTATTAAAAAAAAACTACCTTCAGTGCCCTCTGGAATGTACTAATAGACAAAAGTGCCAGATCCTGTTGTTCTTCAGCATAACTTTTGGTTTTAAATAACGTAACGTAAACTGCATTTTTAATTTTAATTGAAACAAAATTGTAGCTGAATCTCATCGAACGCCTAAATGCTGCAACGAAAATTTTCTTCACAATTGGATCGCCTCAAAATGTGAGTTATACCAAGAGGGGATTCAAAAATTGCCTGGAAGAGTTGTATGCAGTAATGGACACTGTTTTGATAAGTCTGCTAAACTATTATTTCTTGAAATAAAAGCATTTTTAGCAGGAAAAAACCTACCTAATTATTCTTTACTTCTAAAACAACACTGGCTTGTGCCCGTTACATCGTCCGGGCCAAGCAATAAACTTCTAAATTGTTCTTTACGATACCAGGTTGAAACCCCACCGCCGTTGGGGTATTGTCGCACCCACTCCTAATACAAGCTTTTAATTTAAGCTTAGTAGAGGAAAAGGGAATGTTAGACATACATAAAAAGTATTCCTAATATTCTTTTTTTTTTAAAGAAAAGAAAAAAGTTTTTCTCATATTGTCTACTTTTTATCACCTCACTTGTTTACTACGGCTCCGTTAATATTGTCAAATAACGCAAAAAGTAGGTGGTATCTTCTATTTTACTTGACTGAGAAACATCTAATATGATCGACTAGAAATAGCCGGTTGGTCGAAATTCGCCCACAAACCTTTTTACGTAAAACGACATAAATTATTCTATTCAACTTTACCGTTAACGGCGCTGCGTGCTTCAATTTAAAATTTAATCTTGCCAGAATGAAAGCTAGAATAAACGTGCCATGCAACCATCTTTTGCCTCTCATCGTTATTATTAACTTGCTGTTTCCCGCGAGTTCGTCCGCGTAAAATTTACGAGAACCCTCAGAACTCCTTAATGTGACCCTATCGAAAAATCATTTCTTAGCGGATTTCCACTAACTATAAACTATAAACTGCCTTGCTGGCAGTTTTTTTTTAAAAAGTATATTAGGAATACTTTTTAGTTATGTCTAATATTCCCTTTTCCCCCTCCTACTAAGCTTGTATTAGAAGTGGGTGGGACAATACCTATTCGTAAAGTAAAAAAAGATTACTTTACGAATAACCTTTGTAGAATCTGTCTCCTGATGATGCTTCGGTGTCGAACCACTCTGATGTATTTTTGAATAATACTCTTTGAATTTTGAAAAGCAAGTTTTATATTTTAAAAAAGACTTAGAAACCTTTAAATTTTTTTAGTTAGGATTGCTAGGCAGAAAAGAAGGCAGTTATCAAGAAATCACAAACAGACCCTTTAATTTTATTTATACTTATGATGTATAGATATGGTTTCTTCTGGCGGCGATTGGCGGTTTCACTGGCAATAAATCAGGGTCGATTGAGGTCGGGCCGGACGCGAGTTGTTATTTTTAAAATGCTTTTTTTAGAAGTATTCAAGATAAACATTTTCTTCATACACTATATACGTGTAAGTCTAGCGGTTTTTGCAGCGCACACCAGAATAGATCGCAGATGACAGAATGTTCGCCTACTTACTTGAAATTTATCGTTATATATTTGACAATTCACACAATATCTTTATGATTTATAGCCTATGTGTTATTCTGACTTATAAACTATATTATTATAAAGTTTTATTACAAACAATTCTGTAGTTTTTCCGTGAAACGGTGTCAAACATACATCCAAACATCTCTACATCCATGCGCACAAAAATTCGCGTTTATAATATTAGTAGGATAATAATATATTCAAGGCTTTAACAAGGGAGTCTTTAATAATGTCTATGTAAATGTAAAATAGAAGTATTTCTGTGATTAGGAAATTGTCTTTTTAAGTATACTACTCCTTTCTGCCAATCGCAAATATTTCTTTTTGAATTGTTTATGTCGTTCTTGTTTAAGTTATCAAATAATGTGTCTCCACTGGTGATTTATATTCTTAATCTGTAGATATGTTGTACAAAAAAAATCTTATTTAACCACTTAATACTACTACTACTACCAAAACGGCAGATTAGATAAGAACCCAGCTGGTTATCTCCTTTTTCATATTGACTTGACTTGGGAAAAACATACTTTTATTTTATGACTGTAAGCGATTGAAGTAAAATTGACAAGTTTTATTTATCTGTAAATAGAACAATATATGTCGTTATACGCAAAAAGGTTTGTGGGCGAATTTCGATCAGACAACGATCTCTAGACTCAATAATTATCCGTTGTATTGAAAGGGCGTTAGCGTAAACAATACGTGTAGCTAAGCAGTGACCGATGAAAAAGTATTCTGATGTTGTTATGCAAACTGTAGTTACGAAGTTCAACTGATTAAGTTACTTCAGGTTTATAGTGTTTGAAGCAATTAAAGCCGGCTGAAACCGATGACCGTCCTGAAACGGCATTTTGCTTTGGGAGCCCTAACCTAACCTAACCTAACCTAACCTAACCTAACCTAACCCAGGCATTAAGTTGTCTACCTTAGGAACAGACGTCCGTGTGTCATATAGTCCTATATATTTATTTATTTATTTATATCACTTGTTCTTAGTATGAATTTTATAAAAATCATAAGTTTGATATTTTTAGACATACAGAAATGTTTTAAATAAGATAAACAGAAGGCACAGGGCGGGCTCCCCCCGCGGACGCAGCGACTTGTACTGGTAATTAACAGGGTACCCTCGGGGAGGAGCGGGTCAGCCGGCCATATATTATATTAGAGATGACACGCGCGGGCTCCGAGGACCCGTTCTGAAGGATCCTAATCACAACTCCGAATGTTTGGATGCCGACGACGATATTGTGTAGCGGGTCGACATCCGCTAAAAGTGATGTAATTTGCTTAATGCAAAGATAATAAACGTTCTATTACCTGTAATGTATGCAATACTGTACTTTGTGAGAGTATATATACAGTTGATGACCGCAACATTGTACCCCAACATAATCTTTTAATTATAAAAGTTTGTCTAGCTTTTCATATCTTCTATCTTATACATTAGCGCAGAAGGTTTACCTGTGTGATGACTTAGTCGCATATTTTTATTATATGTTATACCAGCTGTTGCTCGTGGTTTCGTCCCCTCAGATTTCCTTAATCTGATCCTATCGAAAAATCCGTTCTTAGCGAATGTCTACTAACTTTAAACTTCGGGAATGCCTCCTTGTTAGCCAAAAAGCGGATAGCAGTACCCTCCGCGTTTTTTTTAAAACTGGATCCACGCCTTTGTTGAGGACAGATGGGTAGAGCAATCAACAATTTAAAATATAACCTTATCTTTGTAGTATAAGAGATAATTCCTCTCTACCATTTCGTGTTTAAAAAGAAGAAAAGTGAGTAATAAAAAGAAGTATCATAATACTGCTTGTCATGGATGCCCATAGATTGTCTGTAAAGTAGGCTCTCCAGTCTGCACCAATAAAATTAAGAATCAATAATCGCAAACGCTGGCTATATAAGTACATACATATATGTTATATATCCCGCTAAGCCAAGCAGTATGAAAACTTTTGATATAACATCTTGACTTTGCAACATTACAAGGCTTTTTCTCGTGTTTTTGTAGCAAAACGACAAACTGGCAACTACCAGAAGACTCGCAGATATGTTGACGGCCTTTGACAAATGAGTACGGTATTTGCTTGATAATGATTGATTTGCTAATATTGAATAAAACCTAAGATTCGTAACAAATATAAAGTCTATAAACATACACGTATCTACTCTTTGATAAAGATTACATGTAGCATAATATTCTTTATAAGTTCATATAAAATCAACAATATGAATGCAGGTATAAAGTAGTATAAATCTAGCTTAGCGTTTAGCAGCGTAGAGAAGACATTGAGTAACAAGTGTAGTGGTTTATGAGTTTTACTGAGGTAGAGGTAGAACATTTATGGCTACGTTTTATGGCAAATCTAGGTAATACAATTAGACTTTACAGAAAGTATAGACTTCGTTAAAGGAGAATTTTGTCTTTAGTTATCAACTAAAATTTTGAATCACGTGCGTATCTAAAATAATGTTTCGCTCCATATTCAGTCCCGAATAGGCCCCGACAAATACCATAAATCGGGCTGTTGCCCGCGACGGCTCGATATAAGCTTCTTAGAATGTGGTTCCTTATTTACTGAGCTAGTACCACGTTTGCAGTCATTTTGTTCAGCAGCTATATTGTTGTCGCGTTTCGTCGTGTTGTTGAGTGTTCCCGGTGGTCAAACCCCCTCAAATGGCGGCAATGCCTTCTGATAGTTCATAGGCATCAGTAGTCACTCAGATGAGCCTGTCTATTTGTTCCTTGTTATATATATAATAAAAATCTAAGCCCCATCGGGAAAACTAGTGGAGTAAGAAATTGTCTATACAATGTGTCTCGCACCACGCACAGCCGTTGCCCGATATAAGCTCCTTACGATGTGAAGTAAACGGTGCAGAAGGATTCATAAGGAAAGTGAATCCTATTATTTAGAAGTAGAGAGTTATATATGTCGTCGTACCCTTACAGAAACTCCTCTATTCGAATATTTTAAAGGCTATCAGCTATCACTGATTAGGTTAAGTCGGGACACTAGAAATAATCACGTTGGCCACATTTAAAAA
>JANCMC010033613.1:12731840-12841809 GCA_024363005.1 Charaxes varanes
ATTTTAAAGGCTATCAGCTATCACTGATTAGGTTAAGTCGGGACACTAGAAATAATCACGTTGGCCACATTTAAAAATAATTACAAAATAAATTTCAATACATCTTAATCTTCTTTCAGTTTTTTTTTAATATAGTTTTCATTCATTCATTCATAATAACTGACAAAAACAAAGCTGAGGAGACTCATGTCTCATTGCATATTTTTTTGCAGATACCTTCTATAAAGACGTAATTTTTTAGTTGTTACAAATAGATACTTCAATTGTATTTATTAAAAACTACATATATTTAAAAACAATTTTTGTACTTAAAAACGTTGGTCCAGCTAGAAATTTATACGGCAAATTTTTATCCCTATAAAGAAAAGAAGCAACATGATATTACGTTCCATTTTTCAATTCAACCATTCGTTTTTCAGTGGAAAAAGGTACGACAAAAAATCGTTTCAGGCAAGTTACACAAAGAATTATTTTATCAAGTAAATATGAACGGGATCGCTCGTCCTGCGATATCCGGTTGAACAGAAGTTTTTAAACGATTCCACAACTTTTTCACATTCGAGAACTTTTAAAAGCGGTCATATAAAAATACATTTTTTTTCATTTTTCTTTCTCGATTCCGAGCTACACTTTAAATACGTCTATTGTATGCGGTTTCGCTTTATTTTTAATGTCATATTTTATTTTTCCGGTTTCTTTTTTATGACAAGGGCGAAGCGTGCGCTGTACTAGAACGCTCGCCGATGTGGAGGTAAAAAAAGCCTAAGGAAGTTTGTTTTTGACAGGGGTGGCCTTGTCTTGGTGGCCTCCTTTTTTATCTAAGACTGACACCAAAAGCGTGAATTGAAAACTAAAAAAATAATAATAAGAAATTATTATTTTTTTTTTACTTAAGAAGCAACAAAAATGCTGTACAGTTTACTCGATCGTAAAAGACAAGACAATCATAGACAATTGAGGAGGCCTAGGGTACTAAGTTGGTACCGACTTTTTCTGATTTATGGAATGGTATCAGTGGCAAATAATAGCTGAACGCTCCGAATCCGTCTCACATATTAAAACCTTTTTCCTGGCTCTTTAATTTATTCATTTCTACCAGTTATAAATGATATTGGAAAGTTCTTAATCCGTCTCCTATATTAGGAAAACTTGGTACTAAATTAGTGCCTTTGTCCCTACTCCCTGATGAAAGATGAAATGGAATTTAAAATTCATAATCTGACATCCATAAATAAGGAAGCTTTTGGTACTTAACTAGTACTATTTTTCTTGTACTGTGATTTATTGCATTGCACAAGTGGAAAATAAAAGTGTAATCGAACCTCCACTTTCTTTCTGCGTCCCGAACAAGATTACATAATTCGAACCCCGCTGTTGTACTTTCAAAACGTGACTCTACCCTAAATTGCAGTTAAAGGCTGAACACGTACTAACAACAACACATAAAGCAGACAATTGTATTAATAGCCCAAGAGACCACCGCAAGAATTTCTTTGAAAGACATGCGTGAAAATATGCCATGGATTCATTAAATAAAAAAGAGGATAAGAACATATCAAGACAGGCTTACATAGAAGGGAGGGATCCGTATCTGAGACAGAATTTACGTATTTGTTAAATACGATCAATAGTGGTCGTCCGATTTCGCATAAAATAATTTTCCTATTGAGTTTTAGTATGTTCTATCAATATGGAAAATTTCAAGTCTCTACATCTAATAGTTTGGAAATCCTAGGGAGGATTACGTTGCGGGCGAACAGACGTAAACAGACACAGAAACAGACATAGAACAGACGTAAACTGTAAGGGTTTCTTGTAGGACTACAAAACCCTTAAAAGCAGTATCGGCTTGTTTATAAGTAAAGCCGTAATTTCACGCAGGAACGCATAATTCAAAGTCAACTGTTATGTGGCATCCGTTAAAGATTCCTAAAGGTGTAAGCGAGATGTATATCGTTGAAGGCGTATACCTTACGTCCTTTGAGCATCTTTATGAAATTGATCAAATTTAATATACCTATTGTTTCTGGGATGGGCATGTGGCACGAATGGACCCGCAAAGGTGGGCCAATGTTGCGAGTATATGGACTCCCACTAATGGCCACCGTAGGTAAGAACGGCAGGACTATGCAGGTTAATTAATAATATTAATTCGTGTTTTTTCGGACAAATATTTTGACTATTCCATTGAACAATCACTGTTTCGTCCATTATTGACGATTTTAAAAATTTCATTAAGTTTAGAGGCAACGTTGGACGGTAAAGACGTCACTGTATGATGAAATTATACTAAGGAGTAAGTTAGTTAAAAGAGGAAGTAAATCTTTTTCAGATGAAGAAGTGGGGGAAGAGGGGGAATTTAGAGCACCACCATTAGGTAGGGAAGACGGGCATTCACCCACCATAGATTGATGAGTTTGCCTATCATATCCCTTTCCCAAGGGAGCTCGAGGACGCTTAATCTAAATGCTCATGTGAAAAGAAAACGTAATTTTCGCAGAAAATGTTTATCCTTAATCTATACTATATACCAGTGTTTCCCAAAATTTATAGGCCGTGCCCCACATTAACATTTTTTAAATTTTCGTGCCTGCGTACACAATTTTTTACCTTTAAAAATTCACCTTGGTTCTAAACCGGGATAACGCTAGAATGAAGAGGAAGAAGACATTCAATAATCGTTTATAACTCCGGAGTTTCCGAATTAAGTTCTCTTCGGTGCATGGTAATTAAAGAAAAAATCACAGAAGAGAATATTGGTCGTATACTGTGAATTATTTCCTTGACCTATAATCTTAAATTATGACGCTACCTCTAATTTGATAAATATATAGATTTTTTTTTTAAAGTAGCACCTATTCGCACTTGACCAAATTAGTTTCCAACTTAATTCGATTCATTTAATTCTATAGCATCTAGTAAGTATTAATACTGAACTGAAAAACAAATATCCAACGGGTAAATGGCTAAGTGGGGAGTAAAGATCCTTTTAAAAAACAGTTCGCAATGTGAACTAGGTGAACCATATTTAAAAATCAAACAGGATTATTCTTGATAGCGTTATCCCGGTCTAATACCAGGTTCCGCTTAAATTGTAGAGGATGTGGCTGTGGGGCGAACGAAGATGGCCAACTGCCGTCTGACGTCATCCGCATGTCATTTGGATTTGAGACGACGGATGTCGTCTGGATTTGAACGATGCCTGTCGTCTGGATTTAAGACGACGCCCGTCCTCTCGATTAGAAACCGCTCGTCGTATTGATTTGAGACGACGCTTGTCGTTTGGTTTTGAGACGTCACTTGTCGTCTGGATTTGAGACGACGCATGTACTGGTTTTGAGACGATGCCTGTCGTCTGGATTTGAGACGACGCTTGTCGTCTGGATTTAAGACAACGCATGTCATCTGGATTTGAGAGAACGCATGTCATTTGGATTTGAGACGACGGATGTCGTCTGGATTTGAACGATGCCTGTCGTCTGGATTTAAGACGACGCCATCGGGAACTCTCACAAACCGAACGAAACGCGACAATAATACCATCACTTGACGTGACAGTGTTGCCACTTTTATGGGCTCCTTCTTACGTTGCCGTCACTTTCTTATGTTGTCACTCTTATCACTTCACGCCGATCTTCTGCGAGAGAGAAGTACTGAGGTTCTAGTACGGACTTTCCGAATAAAAGTAAGTTGACGAGTTGAATTTACTTAACATAAAAATGTTTGTGCTAACAGACCCTTGTTAGCATTAACGCCTTTGCATTGGCATTAATTAAAAACGTGACACGTGCCTCTTTTGGGCTTAGCATATACATTTTCATCATAATGCCTATGTATATATAAGACATAGAAAACGATTTCAATTTTACTTTATTAGTATGTACCTGTGTGAAATAAATGCATTTTCAAAGAGATTTGGTTTTTTATTATTAAAAAGCATTCTCTGGAACTATAAAAAGACTTTATACTTACGAAGTTTAAGTAAACAATTATAAGTCAGTTTAAAAAAATATAATGTCACAGACGTTGGCCTACACGAACACTCGCACGCTCGCACGCAGACTCGCACGCAGACTCGCACGCACGCAAGCACGCAAGCACACACGTTCCCACGCACGCACGTAGGCAGACTCGCACGCACGCACGCACGTACGCAGACTCGCACGCTCGCACGCACATACACAGACACAGTTTTAAATTTTGGGGGAAACATAACTGGTATGTGCGTTAGTTTTAAAATATTGTAAAAAATGCTATCCGAAATGTTTTTCGAATAAAATAAAAGTAAAATATTTATTCGAAAACGACATATAATACAAATAAATTACAACAGAATAGTACTAAAACAGTTACATTTAAAACAAAACTAGAAATGGCACGATTTTGAAAATATTTAATCAAAGTCCAAATACACAATGGCTGTAATTTTTTTGTGTTTATCATAAACAATTTATAAGGAACTTGTGTCTTGTATGTGAATTTTACTTCATGAGTGGAATTTTCTTTTCATCAGGCCGATAACTGTTTAAATCCATTACCTGCACACACTAAACTTATATAAATTAGTAACTGTCATTACTTCACTATTAATTACTTACTCTTATTGTATGTATAGTGTAATGCTCAAAAACAAAAGATTTTCATTGATTTGTTCGTTCATTCATTCATTGATTCATTCATTCCAACATTCAGTCGTTCTTTTTTTTATGTTACAAAGGACAAACGAGCAGGCAGACGGCAGCTAAGTGCGTACTGACGCCCATGGACATCTGCATGACCAGGATGCTAGCAGATGCGTTGCCGGCCCTAATGACGAGTTTAGGCCACCGGGAAGTCTCACAAACCGAACGAAACGCGACAACAATACCATCACTTAACGCGACAGTGTAGAGACTTTTGCATCCAGAGGGTGGATCTTCCTTTTGTCTGTTCGATAACTGGTATTCCTGTTTAACTATCTAATTAAAGGTAACGCCACGCTTGCAGTGCTTATGGTCTGCTGCCGAATTGGGCCGCCACGTCCGGCTACTAGTACCTCTTTCTCAATTAAGATCGGCGTGAAGTGACGGCGATGCTGTCACGTCAAGTGATGGTATTATTGTCGCGTTTCGTTCGGTTTTTCGAAACTTTCCGGTGGCTTAAACACCTCTTGAAAAGGCCGGCTACGCATCTGAGAGCTACATGATGGTGCAGATGTCCATAGGCGTCGGTAGTCGTTTAGGTGAACTGCCTAGAACATGTGAGGTATGTGTGTTTTAGTGTGTAAGACAACAGTGTAAAAGGTGGAGAGTTGGGGTGGGAGAACAGTGGGGGGGGGGGGGGGGGAAGGAAAACTTAACAACCTGTGACTAGGAGAGGGAAAAGGGGATAAAAATCGCAAATTTCGTGTGACGTACTTTACGGATAACCCCTAAGTGGACCCTGGTAAGACCGGGATAACTTTAAGAAGAAGGAACCTGCAAACTTGTATATACTCACTCTGGCGTAACGCCTGAGGAATCTGTAGGAGAGAGGCACGCCGAGGTCGAAGTCTATAACGCGCAGGATGGTGATCTCCATCTTCAGCAACTGGCTGAGGGGGTTATCCTGTAATTGATTTAAAAAAAACACCAGTGTGCTTTAGACTATACGACTGAAGTAAAACTTCTTTAGCTTCAGCTATATGTATCTATACTAATCTATAAAGTTGACGAGTTTGTTTGCTTGAGCTCGCTAATCTCAGGAACTACTGGTCCGATTTGAAAAATTGTTCTAGCTTTAGATAGCCCATTTATCGAGGAAGCTATATATCATCACGCTACAATTGAATCTATACTTTTTAAACAAATTTTACGACGACGTGTGATTGAACTTTAATATGCATTTAAAGTTTCGCCCTATCACAATTTTCGTAACGCTCTCGTCGCGCATTCACCAGACGTCTCCTCAAGTCGAGCGTGCTTAAAGAAGTTTTACTTCAATAAATAAATAAATTAAAGGGAAAACAGTTTGGGACCCAATTAATATCACTGAGTGATTTTAATCGTGTAGTAGAGATCGTGGGGGTTCCGAGGATGACGACAGATGGCAATCGTTCATCTAAAATCGTCCCACATCCTCTGCAATCTAGGCAGACCCCGGTGCTGGCAAACTTATGAAATCTTTATTAATAAAGTAAATCCGCAGTAAAATTTTGAATATGCATTATTTTTGGCAGATGGTGTGGTGGAGAAACGCGTTTGGTCGTCGCAACCTCTGCCCACTGCGGGTGCTGCTGACGTGCTGACCGACGCCGATATGGACGCGCTGCTCTGCTACTCGCAGCCGGCACACGCTGATGATCTGCTGCTCGCCTCCCCCACGGAGAACACACAGGTGATAAACATTTTATAAGAAAGAAAGAAAGAAGAAGCATTGATTCGAGAGCTAGCACAAACTGTAATAATAAAGTAAACAATATAATAACAAAATGAAATTAAAACAACGTACGGCAAAAAAGTACCCTCACTGTCTGTGCAACCTTACAGAATAGGTGTTTTGTCTCAGCGTTTGCTGCCAGTTGTATATTATACATAAACATATAAATAACAAAAGATCTAGAATAAAGTCCGCCGATAATTTCTGTTTTGTTGTGTTCGTTATTATTAGAACAAGGTTTGAATAATAGAAAAGAAATGGCAAAGCTAAAAAGAAATGGAACGGGAACGAGAACGGGGAATAACGTTATGGAATAATAGAATGTACTAAATAGTAAGTAACCCAGTGTTCGGGCAGGACAACGTCTGCCGGATCCGCTAGTTTGATATAGAAAATAAGCCAACGTTCAAGCAGGACAATGTCTGCCGGGTCCACTAGTTAATAATAAGGTTATGTTTGGCAGGGAACGCAGAGCGGCCCCATGCAGCGGCTGGTGCGGCGCATGACGCGCGTGTGGGTGCGCTGCGAGGCGCGCGCTGCCCTGGACGAGCTGGCTTCGTTATTGGACGAACGGCGATACGCTTGGCGTAGGATACACCCTCGCATCGTGAGTGACTTTTTAACGTCTTACAAATCGATGAACGCCGGCTGCACGCACGAAAAAACATGACTCATTGTCACGTTCCGCCTGAGCCGAGCGTGCGAGCGAGAGCGCGAAACGAGAAATAGAGAGGCGCGATTGGCCTAAGCGTTCGGAGTTGTCGCGTAAAATTATTGTCCATCCGACTTAGACAACCACTTTTTTACGTTGCCGTAGTCGTACAAGGCATCCTTTTAGTTTCGCTGTGTCCGTTCATCTGCCCGCCCAGAAGGTGTTGTTTCCATATTATTAGACGTAGAGTTTTGAATTTAACAAATACTAGTGTTCCCGCGACTATTTCCGCGTAAAATTAGGCGAAAATATTTGGTGTGATATAGAGCCTATAGTCTTTCTCGATAAATGGGCTAGAAAGAATTTTTCTGATCGGACCAGCAGTTGCTGAGGTTCAAGAAAACAAAGAAACAAAAAGCTCTTCAGCTTTATATATTTGTATAGATGGGGCAAACGGGCGGGCGATTCACATGACACGAAAACATGGCGGTTGTGTGTTTGAAAATTAGAATTGATCACCCATTTATCACCCGGCCGCCGTTAGGGCCTAACGATCAACACCAATGACGACCTCTGATTAAGCTATGACCCCCGAAATCAAATACTGATTATATAACAATAAATTTGCATGCCAATGAAATGGTTGTGGACTCTGCTTATAGCTGCTTTTCAGTCCATGCCCTTTACAAATGCTGCCAACATAACGCTCTACAAAAAATTGTTTATGAATTTATAAAGAAAAAAACAATACTACGAATGGATACCAGCAAACAACAGAATAAAAAGACATAAACAATACAAAAATTACATGTCATACCTTTATTATTAGTACATAACTTTAGAAATCTAAAGTTAAATTACTTTAATTATCTAATTTATTTGAATTGTATTGTGGGAAGAGCGAGTCCTTCTGAACTTAATAGAAGGTCTCCGCCCTTGTGAGTGTTGTAAAAATTTAAACAAATAAATTTTAAATTCATTATTTCCCCTGCAGTTTGCCATCGATTGCGGCGACGAGGTGCGTATGCGCGCCTGGGCGCTCCCCGTCAACGCAACAGCGGGTGACGCACGCGCCCTAATCGAGTTTCGACGCTCGCGCGGTTGCGGGCTCGCTTTCAAGCGACGCTTTCTTCAGCTGAGAAGCGCTTTAAGCGCTCTGATTGTGAAGCCTCCGCCGGGCGCCGATGTGCTCTCCGCACCGCTGCACGTGCTGTCACCTGAAGAGGGCCACGATACGGACGCTATGGAGGTTGAAATTTCGTGATCGATCCAATAAGAAAAAACATTGGTCGCCTCTTTATATTTGACTTGATGCTGTCAAGGTGGAAATACCTTGATCCGTCCAATAAAAGCAGAAAACTAGATGGCATGTCTATAATTGACACAGTGCGGACCTCATTGAAGTTTGAAACAATGGTGATCAATCCAAAAGAAAACAAAACTAGATCACCTGATCGTGGTTATTGTAATCCATCTGAAGAAATCAGATAATTAGATAACATCTCTATGATTGACATGATGCGGATGCTGTGGAGGTTAATATATTGTGATCCATCCAGAAAAAGGACAAAACTAGTTGATCCGTCTGTAATAGACATGATGCGGATGCTATGGAGATTGAAATATGTTGATCCATATGATAAAAATGGAAAACAAGATGACCTGTCGATAATTGACACTATGCAGACCTTATAGAGACGAATTTCTTAGCATTCCATGGATTCACTGTGCGGGTGCCGGGTCCATCGCGTTGCAGAGAAAGGATCCATAGCTGTGCTCGGGACTTGTGACCCAGGTGTAGATTTATGAGCGTGCTCTTTATAGTCATCACTAACACTCACCTTATCTTATAGCAATATTGGAATAGTCTGCACAGAGACATGTGAGCGAAAACATTACACCGGTCGGTTCATTTTGGTTTCTTTCGCCTGGCTGCACTTTTACAGTGGAACTATTAGGAAAATATGTTTCGGGCGAAATTTCACTGTGACGTAGGGATTTGCAACTTTAAGTTGATGTGTTCCGGTTCAAAATGGGATGTACGCTCTAAACTCACCTGATAGTCTGACAGTTATATGTGTGTTTAAGGTAGCAAAGGCACAATAATTACCTACATTAGCGAGTTGACCTGACCGTACAAATGGAAATAGGTCTGTTAGCGGGTCACGACCTTTGGTGTCCGTTGTTTTGGCTTTCCGTAACCCGTATTTTATGGTCTGCCGACTTTAGGGCCTGAATAATATTTTACGGTGTAAAGTGTTCTTTTAAAAGTTAACAAGGGGCAAACGAGCAGAAGGTACCGATATCCGTACTCATCAACACCACTAGAAGGCTCGTAGATGCTTAGCCGGCCTTTGAATAGGGGTTTAGGCTACCGGGAACACTTTAAACGTTTCGTTCGTTATTGTGCAGATAACATATTTTTTATAAATTACTATAACCGCTTATTTTTACGTGGAAAATTCCGGTACGGGTACCCTTCCACCACAAGGGCTGATGGTGGTTTATGTTGGGCTCCAATCGACTAAAACCCCTCGGATATAGAGATATTTGAGGTAGTCAGTTACTAGGGTACAATAATAACTAAGTGGTAGATGTCGCACCGTTACACGCGTCTGAGAACTGGCACAGGTACGTGTAACGTCAACACTTGTGCAACTTAAATGTGCCGAATGTCAAAGTCATTGTTGTTGTATGAACGTTGTTACACTTAAGTTCTCTTTGGAGAGATTTTTTTTTTCGAACTATTTAAGTAGAACTTTAATTCATATTACAAAGTGACATTAATCGGGTCCCACTGTTTTACGTGTCTTCTGAAACACGGAGGAGGTTGGATATCAAATATAAACAAGTTATAGAATGGGTCACCCATCACCCGGTCACAGATTTTTAGCATAATAGTCGGTTTTCATCCATAATCAGTATGCAAAACTTATTAAATGAATGACAAAATTTCGCATTTTTTGTGGTGCAGGCAGGCAGGTGGTTTACATAAGTGAGTACCGACGTTCATGGATATCTGCACCACCAGGAGGTTAGCAGATGAATGGCCGGCCTTTACTAACGATATTAGATTACTAGAAATTCTCTCAAACCGAACGAAATGCGACAATTATACCATCACTTGACGTAACAGCATTGCCGCCCACTTCACGCTTATCTTATGTGAAAAAGAGGCACTGGCCCAGGCCCAATTCGACTGCAGACCAAAAAGACTGCAAGGCGATACTACGAGGCGTACGAATTTGTATACCAACATATATCTAACTAGTACAGTACAACAGTATACAGTATACAGTACAACGTTCTAGCAGTGCATCACTATTATCTCCCATAGATTTTGAAGTAAAACTTATTTACGCACGCTTGACTTGAGGAGTAGGCTGGTGAATGTGTAAGGCGAACGACGATTTCTTGATTTCATTCTCGAACTATTTTATGAATTAATAATTTGTTCCATACATTAAGTTTCTAGGTAAGATGCTACGTTTAAAGTAAACAAAAATGCAAATTCATTTAAAAGTCAACTAAACATATAAATTAGAGGTAGCGTCGCAATTGCAGTCCTTTGGTCTGCAGCGCTGTTAGACGTCTTAATTTACGATTATTTTAAATATATTTTATATTAAAAAATATAAACAGGGCAAGTATGGGGAGCGCCATAATACATGCATACTTAGGTGATATTTAGCCAATAAAAAAATGTTTCATTAAATTTCTTATTTAGTTTTTTTTAATAAATGAAGAGGTCGTGGCCTAATTATTCGTCGGCGTTTGATTCGATCGCTAAGTTAAGTTACCCTCGCTGCGATCGGGTGATAAATGGGTGACCCATTCTAGCACTGGTTTATATTTGCTTTTCGATCTCCGTAATATAAATTCATTATATTTTAATTATGATAGTCTGCTTGTATGTCTGACTTTTTGTAGTACGATCTTCCTTTTCTGTCCGATAACTGGTCAGATCCACTACGGGTACGCAACCCCGGAGCACCCTAGCTGCTATTGTCACACCCCCTATACCGTCCGTGACAGTAGTATCAACATCCTTAAAATCCTCTCCGTCTACCTGTACATATATCCTTTTACTCCATCCCTTTCCCTTGTTCCTATCTTTCTAGCAAGAAGTAGCGCCCACGCTTTTAGCAGAATGGGGCCGGCGCTTCTGGGTACCAGTACCCCTTTCTCACATGAGATCGACATGAAGTGGCGGCAATGCTGCTACGTCAAGTGATAGTATTGTTGTCGCGTTTTGTTCGGTTTGAGAGACTTCTTTGTGCTAATTATGAATTTGATTTAAAAAAAATTGTTGCTTTATCTACTTTAAGGTATGGCGCCTGCCCACTCGTATACAAAATAAATTGGCCAAGAGCGTGTTAAGACACGCATAGAAGGGTTCCGTATCTGATACGCTATAAACGTATTTGTTAAATAACGTCAAAAGTTGTTGTCCAATTTCGTTCAAAATATTTTTCCTAATGATTTTTTACCATGTTCTATCAACGTGGAGAATTTCAAGTCTCTATATATAATAGTTTGGAAATGCTAGGGGGGGGGGGGGAGCTTACGGGCAGACAGACGGACGCACGAAAAGAGAGAAAATAAAAGGGGTCCTTGTAGCTGGAACACGTTATACTGTAACGCGTAGCACTGTAACGCGTAATACATTCGATTTCACTACCTATATTTTTTCATACCACGGGCCTTATATCGTTTACTAAGGGATAATCTCTATAGGAAAAAAATTGTAAGCCGCAAATGTTTAGTTACATCACAAAAATTATAATTATCACGTTATTCCAAATTAAATAAAGCGTTACGTGACGGTGCGGAAATGCTGCGAATACCTCAAATCAAAAGAAATGTTATGAAAAGTATAAATCTTGGAATTATCAGGTTATTCCAAACTATTTAAAGGCCGGCAACGCATCTGCTTGCCTCCTGGTCGTGCAGTTGTCCATGGGCTTGGTAAAATAAAATCCGTAAGGACCAGATCCTAACCGACCGTTCTTGGCTGTTGATTGTTGCACCTACACTGACTGACTGACATATGTAAATACATCCAATAGGAGGGGTGACGGAAATGCTGGGCAAACCTAAAGCGGTTTTAGTATTCTTTAAAAACAAAATCATACAAAAATTTCGATAAATTTCATTATATCATCAACCCTCTTCTTCTTCTTTGGGTGCCTCTCCGATCAACGAAGTTTGGCAGTCAGCTTCGCATACTCAGTTTTGTCCTTTGCGGGGCGAATCAGTTCGGCGGCACTCGCAATTCCCGTCCACTCCCGGATGTTACACAACCAGGACTTCTATTATGGTGGATAGACCACTTTAAACGACAGAGCACGCTTATACGAAGGTGCCTCGCAGTGAGGTATTCTTACCTTCGGACAAGGAACATACGTCCACCTCGTACGGACGGCGTACTTGAACCACGGCATGGGGTTGCGGTCGTAGGAAAGCATGAACTGGTACCCCACGACGACGTAAAGCTCGTCTCTCGGCGTTGGCGAGAGCATCTCCCACCTGCATGAAACTAAAGTCAAATAGCAGCTAACGCGCGAGTGGAACTAACTACTTGAATACAGTCTCAACGTACGTCGAGATAACCTGCACGATTTGCCTAAACACAAAATTCAGCACACCAGTAAGTGTCTACTAAATCTTATCGCCTTTTTGTTTTTGAAGGCGGTTTTCTTTTTATTTAAAAATAATTTATCAAATAAAACATGTTTGTGAACGTGTACCAAAAGGGTTACCATCAAATATATTATGTTCATTGCTATGATTTACTTTATAAAGCATTTATTTTTTAAATTTCACTGTCTTGTTTACCAAACGAACTATGTATATTCCAAATTCCAATCGAAAGTTTTGTCCACGCACAATGTGCAGTACATGGTTTGCCAAGCTTTTTCTGGTCGCATTACTCGGTTGCCGCGTACAAAGTTATAAATTGATTAGTAATCACGTTCACCTGCTTACCACTTTATGAATATATTAAAATAAAGATAATTTTATTCCGAGAAGAGATATTGGTGGTTGTGATTGTCGAGGTTGCGTTACGGTAGCGGTGAAAATCTGTTCTTTGAAACGGTAGCCCTTAGGAAAGATGTTTCTAAACAATTGTATAGACAATTATGTGAACTACAATTGTTACCTGAACTACTTCCATAATATAACTAACCGTTTTGCCGAAAATCCTAAAGAACCTATTTTTATGACCTTTGACCGCAAACGACTTTTTTCTAGGTCTCGGATCGATGAGGACTTGTAAAGTTTCATTTATAATGATGTTTTAAGCAACAGTACCAAACTTCGCCATTATTTTTGGACTAATTGGACTGGATTAAGTCGAATAAGTTATCATCAAATTGTTACACATTAAATAAAGTAACAAAAAAAAACGAGTGTGCTGCAGACACATGACTGAAGTAAAACTTCGTCTTTATATGTATAATTGAATTTTAAAATGAATTTACAATTTTATTAACTTTAAACGTAGAATATTTAATGTATTGAACAAAATATTAATTTATTAAATTGTTCAAGAACGAAATGAAATTACAAATAATCAAGAAATCACCGTTCACGTTCCACATTCACCAGCTTACTCCCTTAGTCCAGCGTGAGTAAAGAAATTTTACTTCAAAAATATTTGTATTAAAATTAGGGGCGCGAATAAACCTGCCATTCGGTTTAACTTTTTTCTTTTATTTTGCGGTTCCTTCTTTTTCGTTGCATTTCGCAGGCTTTTTACGGGCGAGCGAGAAGCCAATTTCGCAAGATTCCATTGTCCCTGTTACAATGTATGCAATCACCACGAGACCCACATTGATGCCCTGCCACTGTATTTGATCTTTTGTACTAAATTATATTTGAAACATTTATTGACAGTGTTCACACTGAAAATTGAGGATAAGAGAATGATAAAGAGATAGGTATACTTAAAGTTGCTTCATTTTCCAATATTATGTTTGTTAGGACAACTATTCACCTTCGTAAAAAAATGTGATAGGCAAAACAGAAGTAGGAATTACTTTGTTACTCCGTTTCTGCGTTTAGGTAGGAAACAAAAAACGTTGTGGGCGCGAGTATACGGTTCAACAACAAAATCCCAGAAGCCATATTAAATTGGTCTATAGATAAATTTAAACGTGTTTTATACACGCTTATTCGTAAGGCGACGCGGTCGAAGAGAACATGGAGGATAAAGCAGCTTGAAGTTGAGTCGTTCTAGCTTCGTACTTCATACTTAACATGCAGAGATGTATTAAACTAATTTATGGCTTGACTCCTGCGAGTCAAGTAGCGTTTAAAATATTCGACGATTCAAAAGAGCTTATAAAAATATCATTTGAAATTGAATTATTGCGATAGTCACATGTCTATTATATTACCTACATAAAAGTGGTGCTTGTTACAATAAAACCTTACTTACGGATGCGACGTGGCACGTAAGCACGTATATGTGCTGCCGCCATTGAGGTACCAGCCGTATACTTTGTAAGTGAGCGCCCATACTGATAAATCGAAGTGGAAAGAAAACGGGTGCGACCTGTTCACATTCTCCGGGTAGAACCACTGAAAGAAGCAGAAGTCGAGGTCACCTCAGCGGCGCTGCAGATACAGAAAAAATGATAGCCGCGCCCGAAGAGCCGATAACGTACCCAAGGGTGATAGTAGATAGCCGCCGGGGTCGCGTACATGGAGCTGTTCAAGGTATCCTCGTCGGTGTCGTACCACACGCCCAGCACGTTATCTAGCTTGGGGTAGTGCAGACGGTCCTTGAGGATGAGGTGCGTGGACGTGGCCGTGGTGATGATGTGCCGCGTAGTGATGATGGCGCAGCCGGCTAGCAGCGTCAGCCGCCGGTACACCGTCGTGCAGAAGCATCCTATGTTTTGTATGTTTTCCTGCAAACGTATTCATGTCTTCTACATTATCGACTGTAGTTTCTATTAATGCCAATGGGGGTGCAATGAAAGTTTCGTTATAGTAGTTACAAAAGAAAATTCACTATTGATTAAAATATCCCAAATATATTAATAATTTTGTGTCGCTTGCTTGTTATGCTTGAACCACTGTGCGTCGTCCTACCACTATACGGAATTCCGTATGACGTCATCCGCATGCATCGCAGTATCGGTATTGTCGCCGCGTCGGTATTCTTTGTGTAGAACGCGATACACCTGCCGCGGCTTTCAGATCCCTGGTCGCATTTGTATGGCATTCTATATAAAGAATCCGAACGCGTCGGTAATGCTGTTGCTGCGGTGCGTGCGATGCGGATATGTAGACGCCTGCCTCAACGCGCCTAAAAAAGATTTCACTCGCTTTGAAGTTTCTCAGTATCGCTGTTATAATATAAGTACAAGTATCGCTCACCCAGCGATTACGCCTGTGCCAAGCGGTGCGCGCGAGGTAGGCAGGCGACATGCGGTAGGGCCGGTGCTCCTGTCTGTACAGCAGACTCGCAAACGTGTCCTTTTTCGGCACCAGGAAGAGCTCGGGCACGCGGTAGTCCGGCGTGGCGTACGCGGGCTTCAAGGTGGCGCCGCTGGGCAGCTCGCGGATGAGGGGTATTTTATTCAATAAAAAGTATTATATCGTTGAGATGTTAACTGACTCGTTTGTGTCTAATGGAAAATAAAGACCTTTAAACCTGCATACTTGTGGAGTTGTCACTGTGATCCATAATAATGAGAAATATGAGAGTAAAAGAGAAAGAAAGAAGAAAATGAGAGAGAAAGAAAAATAACTTTCTTTCTCACTCTCATCGCACTCTTTCAAAAATAAGAGCTATTTATTTTTCTTCTTCCTAGCGTTATTCCGTTTCAGTAACAGGCCCTGGTACCTCTCACATTGCAGAGGATGTAGCTGGAGCGAGTTAAAATGACCGATTGGAATCTGACGTCATCTACTGAACCCCCACGATCTCTGCCACCTCACGAAGAATATCATTCAGTGAGCGCTGGACGAGCTGAGGCGCGCACGCGAGCAGATCGAGCGGTGGCCGCGGGCCGCGCGCGCGTGAGTAGCGCCCTACTGACTGACCGCTCTGATGATTCGTTCTCGTAATTATTTAACCGCCCGAGACGAGTCCAGGTTTTTCTAACATAAATCTTGTTAAATTAGAATATCAAGGAAATAGTTTGTTTCATTTACCTGACGTAAGCTGATTTTAGCGTTGAAAATTTAGTTGAATAGACGAAAGTACCAAATCCCCGTAATACCTCCCACAGAGTGATAGACGCGGTGCGTTCCTGGCTTCGCAACCCGCGCGCGCTCTCTGACGCCGTGCTTTGGTGCGCGCTGTGTGGTTCTGGGAATGACGTGAAACGGCAGTCGGTCATCTTAACTCGCTCCACATCGACTTGACCGGGATAATGCTGGTAGAAGATCAGCTAAACCGTCTGGATGAGTATGTTCGAATGTTGATGTGCGTTTACATAAGGTTGTATAGCGAAAAGTTTTGGGGAACCATAGTCGCGTGGACGTTCAGAGGCCCTAGTACGAACATTTCGAACCGTTCGAATTCGAAGATTCGACTGTATTTAGGATGAAAATATCCATGCTAGGGCCACATGAGGCAAGTCTTTATCGTGTCACGCTTTTAATTAATACTAATGCCACTCGTGTTGACACTAAGGGGGGTCCGAAGTAGGCTTCTTTTTGTCACCTAAATGAAATTTGAAAAGGGATGAAATTGACTCAACGCTCACATACAACACCCAAAGTCTTTCACACATAAACACATATACATACACATAAATTATAATAGTGTAAAAAAATATGTAATTAGTATTAAAGAAAATTATATTATGGAAGAGCGAGACCATCTGATACAGGTATTTTCATACTTGCTAAGTCTCAACCTTTGCTTAAATATGTAACTAAAAGAAACGGCAATAAAAGTTTTTATTATTTATTATTATGAAAGGTTGTATGAACGTCGAAGAAAACGCGGAAGAAGTAGCGGGTTGAAGCAAAATTATTCTATACTACAATAGTGTGCTGTGGTCCGGGTGGCTGGGGGGGGCGGGGGGGGGGGGGGGGGGGGGGGGGGGGGGGGGTGATCACCAAATTGTTTTCGTTTGACGTATTAATAGAAGATCCCTCATTGGAAACCCACTATCTTATAGAAAGGCTAGTTTAAAAGCCTCGCGCTGCTTGTGACATAATTAAAATCCTTTCAGTAATATATACCTACTCCTTACCCCCTCAAACTAAGTTAAATAACTCTCTTAAATCGACATATAGGTCACGAGTCCCGGGCACTGCTATGATTCCTTCCTCTGCAACGCGATGGACCCGGCACCCGCATGGTGGATCCATCTAAGGAATTCGTCTCGTCTCACAAAATAAATTCATAAGATTTCTCTATCAAAGGTATCCAACCTTGTTCATTTTGCGTATATTTGGATACAATAATTTGCAAACGCGGAGATAATTTTCACTCTCATATTGTGTAATAAGAGTCCTTTGTGGGTATTTATACAATCCAGGCGTGTTAGAGCTGATGAGTATGTGTGTACTGAACGGATATGTGTGGCACGCCGGCGACCCCTTTTATGTGCAGTACCCCGCGCCAGAACTAATCTTCTGGCTCAAGCACCTTTGACGCGTTGTATAAATAAATAAATATATACAGGACTATATGACACACGGACGTCTGTTCCTAAGGTAGACAACTTAATGCCTGTCAAACGCGGCGCTACCTTTAAATCGCTACCTCTAACATACCCATAACGTACACTACAGTCTCTCACTGCCTCTGCCGTGAGCTGAATTTAACGATATGTACTTAAAAATACCCAACCTTTAAATTCCTATCAGGCTTTGGTGTTTTCGTTAACGTTACAATAGTTATATTAGGCTTACTCAAAGCATTGCTATTGTGCTTTTTAGGGTTCCGTCATCTTACAAGGAACTCTTATAACATACAAGTCACAATGTCTAGATTTCTAAGTCGGTTAGTAGGTCAATATAATACGTAGATGCTAGCGACATCAAAACTGTAATTTTTTCGCTCTGTCCGTCGCCTCGGGATATTAATGTCACTCAGTGACATTAATAACCGACAGTTGTTCGTCGGAAGGTCTGTATATAGTGAGTGTAAGTAGAAACTTCGATTGCGTGAGTTAGTTCTTGTACTGCGGTCGTCGTAATCCGTATAACGCCATCTAGTTTGCTTTGGTGTAACCTTTTCCACTAGACATCATTGCCATCTTGTTATGTAGCAGCCGCTACATATATAATATATCATCAAGCTAAATTTGAACATTAGTAGCGAGGTTGCACAGATCATGGGGGTTCCGAGGATGACGTCAGATGGCAATCGGTCATCTTAACTCGCCCCACAGTCAAATCATCTGCCATCTAAGGGGACCCTGGTACATAACAAGTTATATCATGAATTCCCGTGTCATTGTAATTAAACGTGAATAAATATGTTTAGTCATAATTAAATAAATAGACTCAATAGCTCAAGTGTGGAAGGGATGTACTAAAACCGTTAAGAATTCCGTTCAAACCCAAACTCCACTGGGACATTGTGACACACACTCTTGACTCAAGCTTTATCCTCATGAAAAGAGTAACGGTATAGTTAACTATATCTGTAGTAATAATCTGTAGTGATAACCCACTACTTGCATAGGCCTCTCTCTGCTTCTGCCACTCTCCCTATCCCTTGCCAATCTCATCCAGCCACCTCCTGCCACTCTCCTCACATCATCCGCCCAGTCATGGTCATCAAATACACCCATACTCGTGGCGGAAATCGAATCCACGACCCCGGAGCAGAAGGCAGGGTCACTGCCCACTGCGCCAACGGGCCAGTCAGTTAGGTGATACATACAACAAAATTCCAGAACTAATTCAGTCTCTCTTCTCTTTTGTCCAGCCAGTCCAGTTTTGGGTTGTCGTTTTTGGTACCAGGGCTCTCTTTAAGTCTTTGTGGATAAGTGACCAATTCAAAAGCGAGCGACCTGTTCATCTAGTTGACATGCACTCTTTGCCAGTATTGTCATCTAGTTGACACTTACTCTTTGCCGGTATTTTCATCTAGTTGACATGCACTCTTAGCCAGAATTTCTAACAATAACCCTTGGCAAAATTTTCTTTAAATAGGAGCTGTCATCCAAAATAGTAAAGCACTTTCTTGGTCAACTGTACTTGACATCATCGTAAGCTTTTAATTTTCTTTTTCATTCGTTTTTAAATATTATATTAACATGATCTATACATATAACCAAGCCATGTATGCAACTTCTTTATTGGGGACGCGCAAGGCCTCGAATGTTGTACTTTATTAACACAATTATTATAGCACACACAACTTAATCTTTTGTGTTATAATAATTGTGTTAATAAAGTTTAAAAAGAAGTGTGTGTGACTGAAAACGAGTGGACAGGGTCCACACAAACATTTAATTTTAAAATTCTTTAATTTTTTTTTTCAGTTTCTATTGCATTTTTTGATATTTTCGTAATACCTGGATGCTCCCGCGTGCTCTCACGAAAAAACCCTGTATATAAATTACATTGAAGGGTCTGTTTGTTTGTTTCGAAATTATTTTTTTTTACTATTTAACATTTCCGTCTGTCTGCCGATTTCTTTGGCTTGTCTCTTTGTTTGTTCCGGGTAAACTCCGAAAAAGCTGGACCGTTTTGGACGGGACTTCACTTGTAGATAGCTGTTTTTACGAGGAATACCTTAGGCTAGATCGCTTTTAGCTAAATCATTCCATTCCGCTCAAAAAAAACACCAAAAACATCAAAAATTCAACAAATCTACTGAATTGAGGGGTTGAAGGCGCGGGTATCTAATGTAAATCATTATTTTATAAAATTTGGCACTTTTTATCCATCAAACAAAACTACTGCCAAAAGCTATTTTGAAATAACACCTTAATATTGCATTTAAAATCATTATTATTCATTATTTATGTGTTCATTGTTTCATTAATAAAAATTCAATTAAACATAATGAAAGCAATAACATTTTCATCGTAAACAGTAATGAACAGAGAGCTCCGTACGAACCACTGTAATGCATAATATCGCGTTTGTAAGCACTTACTAGGGAAATATTATTCTGCCCCGACTGTAAAAATAAAGAGGAAAATATATATTAATGCTCCAACTGGGAAGCTCAACATCTATGGAAATGAAAAGGCGATACTCAGAACCGCGTCATGTTTCGGATTCTCTGTAATAATTTATCAAACAGAAATAATCTTTTCAACGAAACACGCTACGCTTTGAAAAATTTTCAATTCAATATATTTTGTTTGATACTCTCTACTGCATTTTTTAACGATGTTAATATTTTTACAGTATTTTCCCAGTGCAAAACTAATCAGAAGGTTCAATTATGTGTTCTTATATTATAGACATGTGTCTTTATATAAATATACTAGCTGTGTCCGTGACTTGATCTGCGTAAAATTAGTTAAAAAAAATAGATTGAATTTTAGCATGATGATATATAGACTATAACCTTCCTCGATAAATTGGCTTTCTAACCCTGAAATAATTTTTCAAGTCGGTTCATTAAGTTCCTGAGATTAGCGCGTTCAAGCAAACAAATAAACTCTTCAGTTTTACACATTGAAAAAAGTATTGATTAGTATAGATATTAACATATTAGGGTATGTTTTAATTCCTCTTCATCTTTATAGAGTATAAGTATGCACGTGAGACAGTAAATATCATATATAATAGCGGAAGATGTAAGGAGAGTGGCAGGCGGTGGCTGGATGAGACTGGCAAGAGATATAGGAGAGTGGCGGAAACAAAGGGAGACCTATGCCCAGCAGTGGGCTATCAAGGGCTGAAATTGATGATGATGACTCAGTAAAGGACGTCACTGGTGGAGATGTGGTAGATTGTAATACCGTTCCCACCTCTCCGCTTTGTAGTGGTAAATAGGAACCTGGACCAGGCCCATTGCTGAGCGGGTTCTCTTAACAACTTAAAATAGGGGGCAAACTCAACCACGATCACAATCACAAACATCTGGTGTTCATTGTTAACACCTTGTTTAAATTGACCCCTTTTTAATAGCAACGACTGTTGATATTTTCATGATGAAATTTGACGTTCAGTATATTGTATTATTTAACATGAATACCGAAAATTTGCAACTATAAAATAATAATGTAATAACGTTTCATAGTGCAATCCAATATATGTTTTAAGTGTGCTCCGAAAGGTGTATCGTTTATCGATAATTGAAAAAGCTTTGATTTTATATCGGGAGCTTTTAAACGAATATACAAACATGATACGTGCAAAGATCAGAGAAATATACCTACGGGATTAATTTTTTTTTGTAACACAAACAAAATGTAAACTTGTAAGTGTAAATTGTCGTAAAAATATTATTGATTATCGATAATTGATATAGCTTTTATGGTATATCGCGAGCGTTTAAGCGATTCAATAAACAAGTGTGCTACGTGCATAGATCAGAGAAATTTTTACACTAGTTGGTATACATTTATCCCTCAACAAACAAAATGTAAACATAGATAGCGTAAATACTCGTAACAGTCGTATCATTTATGGATAATTGATATAGCTTTGATGGTATATCGCTAACGTTTAAGCGATTCAATAAACAAGCATAGACCAGATAAAAATTTTATCCGTTGGTATACAATTATCCCTCAGCAAACAAAATGTAAACATAGAAAGTGTAACCCGTAACAATCGTATCACTTATCGATAATTGATATAGCTTTGGTGGTATTTTGCTAACGTTTAAGCGATACAGACAAGCTTGTTTATTTGCAAGCGTACAAAGATCAGTGAAAAAATATACCAGTCGGTATACACGTATCCCTCAAGGCAAACAAAATGAAAGCTTACTCAACTGGCATCGGCTTTCCTGATTAACTCGGTGACATTCAGTTTCCTGCGTTTCATATTCCCGGCATTTTGTCGCTTTGTACAATTTCGGCTGGGAACGGTTTTAATCAGCGAGATCATAATAAACAGGCCACGTTTATATACTAGCAGTGTAGTGTTTAACCAGCTGGTTTTAAGTGGGCCAATGTTACGATTTCAGATAATTCAATAATTTATAAAACTTTAGATATAATGGCCAAAAGGCCAAAATAATAAATGGCCAAAAGCGTGTCAAGACACGCTTATATAGAAGGGTTCCGTATCTGATACGCTGTAAACGTATTTGTTACATAACTTCAAAAGTTGTTGTCCGATTTCGTTCACAATTATTTTTCTAGTGAGTTTTTGGCATGTCCTATCAACGTGGAAAACTTCAAGTCTCTACGTCTAGTAGTTTGGAAATGCTAGGGGATGGGGGACCATCTTAAGGGCAGACAGACGGACGTACAGATAGTGTGAAATTATAAGGGTTCTTTGTAGTACTACGGAGATTAAATCAAGGACCTCACCAATTTTAGTTCGTCCATATGCCCGATGATCTATCAATATTCTAAATATAATTATTGCCAAACATGAAATACTATATTCGGTTGATACACACCAATAAGCTATTTTTAGTTACAAAAAAATACGCTATGCATAAACCTATAGTTCACATATAAAGATATTACATTTAGTATTGCTGTTATAAAGTATTTATAATTATTTTGACGGTATTCTTCTTCTACATAGCATTATCCCGTTCTAGTGGGGTAAGTTCCACTTGAATTGTAGAGGACGTCACCGTGGAACGAGTTAAGAAGACCGACTATCGCTAGATATCATCCCCGGAACCCGGCGCGCGTGCTTGGCGTATCCCACAAGGATACCGTGTTCCGGCTCATGTACAGGTGAGATATTGTAGTGGAACCTATAAAGCAGCTGTTAGTGAACGTGACCGAGACGAATGACTGAGACAAGAGACCGAGACAGGGGACTAGGAAAGGATTGTGGTGTCTTTTGCTCGTACTGTACTCGTGTATCGGTCTCCTGTCTCCTGTTATATATTGCCATATGACCAGTAAGTGTCGCGATCCCCTCCCTCGGTCTACTTTCTCGGTCGCTTTTCTCTGTCTCGCTCGACAGGAAACCGCGACACCCACTGGTCATATGACGATGTACCTCGCGAGCCACATGCGGCTCAATAAAAATATTTGGCCGTTTATGTCACATTTCCCATACGAGTACATTCAAAAAGGGAATCAAAACCTATAGGGTACTTTCTGTTAACCTATAATCATCAAATTTGGCAAGAGGTCATATACAAGTACAGGAAAAACCAATAACCGTAAATTTGTGACGAAAAAATTCTGTGACTTTGTCAAATTAAGAGAAGTCTTATGAAAAGTATAAATCCTAAAATATGTAATTTTTAAGTCATAGTACGAAATCCTTAATTCGTGAGTCTGACTCGCACTTGCCCGGTTTATTTACTAAACGACGAAAATTTTTACAAGTTTCTCATCAAGTGATTCGTCAAAAATCGGTCCGCGCGCGGGCCCCCTGGTACCATAAAAAAAAAAAAAAAAAAAAAAACGACTGCAGATATAGCAACCGTTATTGTGAAATGGCGAGAACAAATGTTACGGGCCTTCTCCGTGCAGAGCGCGAGAAACCTACATGAAAACTTAGCTTTTAAATTGTAAATATGACCAAAATATTTAATAATGATGTAAAAAATATACACATGTTGACTGGCGAGACACATACGATACTCGAAGACCTTATATTTCATGATCATATATGATGAAAAAAAATCAAATTAACTACTTTTTCATTAAATGTTTGTTATAACTGAGTTTTTTTACGCTAAGAAATGCATTTACGAACTAACTTTTAAGCAATATTAAATGCAGAATTTTAGTACATCAATACAAAACTTTACTTACTGCAATTATAATCTGTTTATAAGAATTAGACTGCCATTAAAAAACAGTCGCGGGCCGCAAAGGGAAATGTCGCGCACCAGTTGCTGCCCGCGGGATATGGCTTATAATTAATATATATTATATTGAATATATGCTATTTTTAAATACTCATATTTATTAGGAAAAATATTAGTGAAAAAGTGAATAAAAAATTATAGATAACTGTCATACGATGTACTTGATACCCACTTATGTGTTATGTCAGTGCCCAGCCATTAGGTGCTCCTCTACATTCCATTCAATGTGTATTATTTTTGAAATAAATTTTTAAATCTGACCAGTAGTTACTGAGAATAGCGTGTTTAAGCAAACAAACAAACGCTTCAGCTTTACATATTAATATAGATGTAAAAGTAACAATGTCTGTTTTCCCGCCTAAACCGCTGAACCAATATGTAGGAATTTCGGTATAAAGATAGATTAATTAAAACTTGGAAAAGGACATAGGCTACTTTTAGTTGCGAAAAAACTGAATTCGCAAACGAATTCGCAGGTTACTGTTAGTCAGTTATAACTGTCATTTATAATAATGGCTGGAATCACATTTTCAATGTTTGATGTGACAAGACATATTTTTCAATTGGACCACGAATTTTCAGTTTGATATTAACTTAACCATTGTTGATTGTATATCTTTTTTGGCCCTGCCTTTAAGTATAAAATCGATTTTTTTGTATAAATTAGTTAATACATATCTTAGATTAAGGAAATAATGTCAGTATGCTGAACTAACGGACTAATCACATATGGTGACAAAGTTCATAAAATAAAGAGTAAAAAAAGGACAATTTTGAAGAGATTGAGGAAAAAAAGGGCAAGAATATGGTACTAACTTTAATTTTTATTATTAAACTATTGAAGTAGCGCGATCTATCGGTTTATAATAATTAGTACTTTTGTGTGGAGGTACTTTAGGGAGGGTGGGGGGATATGTTAAATTGAAGAATAGGAGGCAAATTTCTTTGTCAGTTATACTAAATCCCCAAGATTTACTGATGTAATTGAGAGCATAAATCCCACAATGTTTCATCAATTTTAGCCATATTATGCTCTTTGTATAGTAAGAAATTTAAAATCAAAGAGTATAACTGTAATTTTGAGCTCTATTTAGGATTCCTCTTTGGTCTGATTAACATTCTAATTATATATCGTAGTACTTATCTGTTTAATGTGCTCGAATTGAAAAAAAAAACTCGTATTTTCCAAAATATTTTATTTCACAAAATATAACATAAGTAGTGTCATTTCTGAAAAATCATTTTTTGTTTTGTTTTGTTTACTGAGGTCGATAATGTAGACACCACTTCCGACCGCCGGAGATCGTATCATTACACACGCACACACATGTATTTCTATGTTAAAAACTATAAAAACAACCTCGAAGCGGCCAGGACGATCACTGCGCGATCGCCCATCCTCTTCTAGCTTATCCGCAACATAGTTACGTTTTGCGCAAAGTTGTTTGCACTCTAATGAGTCATCCTAATTATATAACTTAAAATTACTTCACTAAACATTTAAAATTTTCTCGTACAAATTTTAAAAATTAATTTGTAGCATTGTGACCTTCCTACGGCAGCTAAAATGAAATCGGAGGGCAGCATTATAAGATTTAATATTTTGATAATAAATCACTAAACAATAGTCCCTTTATTAGGGAGAAGTAGAAACAGAACAATAATAATACCCCAGCATTACAAACAACTGAATTGTAATATAATCGTCATTATTAAAATATTTCTGTATACAGTAGTATAATCGTCATTGTTTAATTAATATACAGGGCGAAGAAGACTACCAGATAAGCGTCCTATGGGTTCAGTACATGATTCTAGGCTCCCCAGTGATGAAATTATTTCGTCGGGTTTTCTTGAATTGTACAATATTTTTTACCGTTTTTTTCCGCTGGTAAAAACTGTCTAGTAATATAAAAATTAATAACTAATTTTGTGCCAGCAGTTGCGGTTATACAAAAATTAAATTAAATTATTTTGCCAGGAAATAAATCTAAAACTCCAAATCCAGAAGCTAAAAAGTCTGCTCAAGATTTGGCAGAAAAGATGCGTAAGGCTGAAGAGCATGTAATTGCGTTACGTAATACTTGAACGACCCCTTTCTTGAATTTAATGTACACAACAGAACTATATAAAGAATATTTTTATTACACCGAATATTTTTGCAAACTCAAGACATAGGTTTCGAAGCATCTCTTAAATATAATGCATATTTAGGCTTTCCTTAACTACCAGCGTTTCGTAAATTTTATAATATACCGCGTTTTTTTTTTAAGTCTTTTCTTTCGTAAGAACCTTTTCCTGACCGTAACAAACACAAAAAAGAATGATTGAAATCGGTCTAGCTGTTCACGCGTGATGGAAGTGATTCATTATACTGATATAGAATAGAAGTAAAAGATGGTACAGTAATTCATGTATTAAGGACACCATCACTGCTTCGACCAGCCCCTTACCAAGTCATATTATCAGACGTACTTATCTTAACATACATAGATCAGTAAAGCTATTAAGCTGCTAATTGCGAAGTCGATTAGCGCCGCAGAAGCTCTTTGATACTTATAAACGTTCCAAGTGCATTTCTTTGAATTTGCTGCAACTAGGGTTATCACTTCAAACACTTGTAACATGCCGGGGCCAGATACAGCTTCATTTGAATGACCATTTCAATGATCATGTAGTGTGGCCGGGGACTATGTGTAGGTGCGCAAAGTTCTGTAGAACTTTGTTGTCTACAGGGAAAAAATGTACAAAAACATTGAGCTATGTCTGGCTCAGGTATAATACGGGGATGAATGGCTAGTGTAGATATATTTCAGCCTAAAGTACCCTCCAATATAAGATAGAAGACTTGCAATCTAAGGGCAAAGTAAATATAAATATCTTGAAAAATAAACTACCCTTAGTCAGTTAATTATTTATATGATCTGCTACTAACAGTGTTACGGTTGTTGGGTGACCTACTTCGAAACGACCTACATGGAAATTGGTAAAAGTGGATTATACGTAACTGCCATACATTGCTTTATGGCAAGTTGAAGATGTCTTATTAAGAGCTATATACATCATTCATGCCTTCATCCTCTGCGCCTTATCATTTCTCAATATATATGTATTTTTAGCAGGCACCCCAGACTTTTGATTTTGCTATCACTTCCACGCGCTAGCGTTAACATATTCAAGTCCTTATAAAAACTTTTTTATATAGAACTATATACTCGATACCTATATAAACGAAAAGCTAAAACATTTCCTTCCGTCCATTTGTTACGAGTAATTTCCGAAACAAAAAACTGATTTGGTCGGAACTTTAACTGGCAGACGGCCACGCAACACTTTCAAAACCCGCGCTACACTCAGTGATCATACAAGTGTTCAAATATTTGAAGCCATAGTGTGGCGCCGGCTGAACAGACCGAATAAACACACGTGTGCACTGAGACAAGGTTTATACTACGTAATGTATTGTTTTGAAGGAAAAATCCCCATTAATATGCAGTTCCAGTTTTCCACTGTTGGAAAGCCGCCAACGACGCGTGTGTTGACATTTGCCGATTCTCGTGAACGTCGTGTATTACAACACCTTGGCTAATCTCTAATTTTATTTGCTCTGACTCAGTTTTGTTTTTGGGACAACCCTTAGTCATTGAGACTAATTTGAGGTGAGATTTACACGAGGTAGTTCATAGGCAGATATCATTCATGTTTGCAATTATCCCAAAAGTATAATTTGATTCATTCCCTCCTTTAGTTTATTTAAGAATTATGACATTAAATTTGAAATTTATAAACCCCTGATATTCCTCTCGGGTATGGTCGTTGAATTCAGTAAATTTATCATCTACACCATTACCCCCTCCAACCCTTAAAATACCGAATTTTGTAATAGACAAATCAAACCTTTTCATTGTATACCACACTCATATATATTCACTTCCTATCGTTTATTTCAGTTCCCCTCTTTCACCCCCCACAATTTTCAAACGGCTCAACCGATTTTCATCAAACATCTCTAAGAACACTCGCACATAAGTCACCTTTAATGCAAAAAAAAAAATGTAATCGCTTCATGCGTTCGGGAGCTATGAAGCCACAGACAGATATACACGTCAAACTTATAACACCCCTCTTTTTGTATCGGGGATTAAAAATGAAGCATAGAAGTATACCTACTACGAACCTTAGAAGTCAAAATAATATTGTAATTTAACGTGCCAAAGAAAATCCTTACAGTGACAATGTATTTTTTATAAAATTGATTGTTTTTTGCTCGTCTGTTTTTTAATTTAAATAATTTTATATAAACTATTCTTCCTCGCAATAAATGCCTTCCGATTTTAAATTACTATGCCAACGCCATCTATAAATCATCTCACGTAACACTTCGACGGTAAACTTAAATAGTTCTAGCTACGATACAGTATGAAGATGAATGGATAGATGGCGCTCTACACTTTGAATGTAATAATTGGTAGGTAATTTAAAATTAAAAATTAAATTGCTTTATTGATTGGTGTTTTTTTTTCCTTTTTTGCAGCTAGACGATGCAACGTTGCAGGTTTTCAAAGACGGCGATTACGGTCCCTACCTCGATCTGGATTCCACACTGGGCGAGCAGGACGAAGAACTCGAAGGTCTTAAAGACAGGTTAGTTACAATGTGATATTATTTTAATGCCATGTTAAAACAATTGTTCAAAACTACTTTGCCAAGATAATTGGTCAATATTCTCAAACATATAAGTTTATAAATTTTCTTCTTTCTCTCTATAATATATAATACATAATATCTTTACATACAAAAAATCTTGTAGTGTTTTTGTAACATCGAAATTAATTTTTAATTATTGTGTAATACGATACCTATAACAAAAACCGTAAATTAAAAAAAATGTCTGTCTGTTTTTGCGGATAATCTCCAAAATGGCTAGATCGATTTCGACGGGACATTTCCTGGCAGTTGGCTAATGTTGCACGGAGTAACATACGCTAATTTAGCCTTCGAAAAACCTTCCGTGCAAAAACAAAACTCAACAAATTTTCAAAATCGTGCGGACTAAATTGCGGGGCATAGCTAGTAAACCCATATAATGGTACACAATTATACTTTGTTCAAGCCCACTTATTTCAAACCCTATTTCAATTCGAAATAAGTAGTAACTTTAATTCAAATGTTTTATTGTTTATGTTGAATTTGTAAAAATTAATTTAATATATTGCATGATGTGTTCGCTTTAAAATGTTTGTGCGTACACGCTATATTATTTTATAAGTGTTATTTGAGTCCATGTACGGTTCCTGAAAACTTTTTGAATAATTACGCTCAATTGCAAATGGAACCAAATTCTGCTGACTTCGAAACTAATAACGAACCCCTATTCGTACTATGTGAATAGTCTCTACTTCATAAGTCAACCAAATAGCGGAATTCGTGCAAAATAATGTAAAATTTGTTTGATAGAAGCTACATACTAAGAATGAATGAGTGACTGGCTCATTGGCGCAGTTGTCAGTAACCCTGCCTTCCGCTCTGTTGATAGTGGGTTCAATTCCCTCGAGGGTGTATTATCTATGTACGTATTTATATATTTCTACAAAAAAAATGTGTATAACAGGCGTCTTTTACCTATAAACGGGGACTGATCTACCAGAGGCCTCACGGGCTCAAGTGAACTCCCTGTTTACTCCTTTGCTATATAAAAAAAAAAAAAAACAATTGGATAACATTAATACAGTTACGGCTAAAAGTGTGCCTAGTGCATATAATTGTTTTTGAAATTAAACACTATAAGTAACATTGTTACAACATAATGTATTTTAATTAATGACGCAGCGAAAGGGTAGACAGATGTTAGGACATAACAAGATTTCTCCTCTGCCCTACAGAAAATTCCAAGTAACGATACTATTCGCTTATCATGGTCTCATAAAAGATCGTCAGAGACCGTGTCGTTCTAGCGAACTGCGGTTATCTTTGGCGCGTTCGCAGTGCGCAGCGCGTCCGGGTACCATTACCTCTTTCTCACCTAAGATCGGCGTGAAGTGGGAGCAATGCTGTTACGTAAAGTGATGGTATTGTGGACAGGTTTCCTTCGCTTTGTGAGAATTCCCTGTGGCCTAATATCGTCATTAAAAGCCGTCAAAGCATCTTCTATAGGTTTTTTATAGTTTTGGGCCAATCTAGTCCAGATTCGTCTCGAAAAAGTATGTATTAATATTTTTTTTTTATGTTACGAGGGATAAACGAGTAGTTGGTTCACATACGTGACTACCCGCAATAAATAATGTAATTAATACTAATACGTGATTATGCGCACATGGACATCTGCACCGTTTTAGTTAGTTAAAAAGAGATGATTGGCTTCGTATCGTCGTCGCCGAGTGTTATCCTTGTCACACTCTTATAGACGTTTTGTATGTTTTGTCCATGGAGACAACGTAAAGGAGTAACATCTCTGTATGTTAAAAATGTCCGTCGAATTATGTAAATAAGGAGACGCCACATCCGCATCATGGTAAATTTTAAAGGTCAATTCATTACTACCTTCATACTTTGTTTACACCAGCGCCATTCTGGACGGTTTTTGAACTACTATCTAAGCTATAATGTTGGACACTTTTTCAACTTTTTCCCGTAATAGATGGCGTGTATTAAAAAAAAATTATTCCAAAATATGTTAGACGGCAATCCGTCATCCAAACTCTCCCAACAGCCTCTGCAATTTAAGTGGATTCTGGTACAAGACCGGGATAACGCAGTGTAGAAGATAACACACTGACCAGCACACCGTTCGATTCCCTTGATGACAATGGAGGCAATGCCCTGTTTGGGCTTGCGGCGCACGTTGATGTACACGTTGTGTTTGGCCATCAAACGCGCGGTCGCGTCTCCCTCTACGCGGCAGCTCTCTTCTGGCACGTCGAATATCACTACCAATGGGAGGCTGCCCTATAAGTATAAAGACACATCAGAAGGGATGAAGGTGTGGGAGAAGGCACACCATGGTGGAAGGTTTCGGCGAGGAACTCTTTCTAATTAGAGGTCCCGCCACGCTTATAGCCGAACTGAGCCGGCGCGTCTGAGTACCAGTACCTCTTTCTCACATGAGATCCGTGTAAAGTGGCGGCAATGCTATCACGTCAAGTGATGGTATTGTTGTCGCGTTTCGTTCGGTTTGCGAGACTTCTCGGTGGCCTAAACTCGTCATTAAAGGCCCGCAACCTAGCCTTCTGATTGTACAAATGTCCATGCGCGTCGGTAGGTACTGAGGTGCCTGCTGCCTGCTCGTTTGACCCTTGTAACATAAAAAAAAATATATTTATTTTCGCCTGGCGTTAAAAATAAATTTCAGTTACACCTGGTGTACCGCAGTCCTTTAATCACGAGTTTAGGCCACTGGGAATTCTCACAAACCGAACGGAACGCGACAACAATGCCATCACTTGACGTGACAGCATTGCCGCCACTTCACGCTGATCTTATGTGAGAAAGAAGTACTGGCACCCGGACGCGCTGGCCATTTTGACTGCAGACCAAAACGGCTGCAAGCGTGGCGCTACCTCTAATTAGAAAGACAGGAGTAAAGAAAAGAGATGGAGTAAAAGAATATAAAGGTAGATGGAGAGGAGAGAAAGGATGCGGATACTATTGTCAGGGACGATGTAGGGAGAGTGACAACAACAGCTAGGGTGGTCCGGGGTCACGTATCCGGAGTGGATCTTTCTCGAGGCACTGAGGTAAATCCACCGCACGCTCTGTAAAACCACGCTCTAGGCGTAATTTCAAAGTGACTATATTAACATAATCTTTTTTTTTTTTATTTCTACACCTCACCTACGTAATCCAATAGATCCCCGCGCTTTAATGACTACAAATTTAATATCGCTGCCTCCCCTACTATTATTGATATGATAAATTACTTTGTCATAAAGTATAAACACTGGAGGATTATCAATAACTAATAAACCTGCAACTTCATAATGCAGCTGTATCTATATATTGCTCTTATGTTACTATCAATCGTATCTTAGAAGTAAATAAGAGGAGGCCGTGGCCTAATCAGTGGTCGTTGGTCGATATGATCAACCGCCACAGAGGAAGATTTCCAGTCCGGGCTAGCTGTAGTATATATGTAGAAACATCGCTAGCGTGAGTTGTATTTGTATCGCGTCCATCGACGCGTACGTACAACGCCATCTTGCATAGCTTTCCACTAGACAGCAACGCAAATTCGTTATGTAGCCGCGGCTATATAAGGATGTTTAAAGCAGCACTTGAAGGATCACACCTACATGAGTAAAGTCGAACATTAGAGTGCCTAGTAAATTCTTTAAAACTATTCCTGGACCAAAAGTTCCCAGTAGAATCCTCATCAACACAATGAACCACGCACCCGCTAGACGACTCCATGAAAATTTGAAAGGGGTTAAATGGTGTAATTCTTATACCTTTTTGGCCATCATCTCTATCATTGCACAATTTCACGTCCAGATCCTTCAACCAAGCCACTGCTGCTGGTGTAAAAGAGTGCATCTCAGATAAGCCGCCAGGGAGAAGACGGAGTGGGCGTTCACCACATATGACAGGGTTTGATCTGGTGATTTTTTTCGTTCCTTTGAACAAATTCCAGCATGGTGTTACTATTTGCGTTGCGATATATAATGAATTCTTGTGAAGGATGAATTTCAGTGAATGGCAGAAGAAGAATAACCGAGTAAGTAATTTTTCAATAAAACTTCTTTATCTTTTGTCTAATACCCTATGTAATGCTATACTTTATATTCTTTTCGATTTAAAACTAAAATTCACATCTGGGATTTTTTCTTACAATAAATGCTTCTGAAGCGTCATGTCGAAAGATTTTTAGGTGACGTTTTAAACCTTCGAAATATTTTGGTTCTTAACTATCTAACCACAGTGCTAATTCTATTGTAAAGATTTCTTTAAACAGTATTTGTGACATACAGCGTAAGACATTATTTAAACATAATAATTAAGTAACTAGCAGTAAACCGCGACTTCGTCTGTGTGAATTGCGTGATTTTGTTAAATTTTGGGGTGTTTTATTTTTTTGTGCGGAATCCTAATTATTTTTCTAAAACTAAACTCTGCCAGTGAAATTCCGGCGAAATCGGCCCAGTTTTGTTCGGAGATTAACCGGAACAAAGAGACGCAAAAAAAATTCCAACTTTTTTGTTATAGATATTGTCATGTGCAATTAGTAAAACAAACTTAATTTCGATTTTAAAAGAGCCTGTCCCTTCAATTTTTATTTATATGTAGGTAGTATAGATTTGGCAAAAACCAGTACATTCAAATACGTGGGCACAAAACGTCTTAAGTTATAACTTATATAGTCGTTAGACGAATGTGCGTTGTTATCCGGCTTCGATAAGACCAGTCGTCACGTAAGCAAGTGACGGTCGCAAAAAAATATGAGTGGCTGGTGGCATTCACCCGCGCGCCCTTGAACCGTCTACGGTCACCACACTCAGCTGGTTGCTGGAGCTAGGCCTTGACTGCGTCTAGGACATTCAACCGAGGACTGAAATTCATTTGAGATTGTCATCTGAAATCAAATACTTACTTGGTAAGAGCACCGATGCTGTATTGAGGAGCAGAAAATACCTACATTTTGTCGTTTTTAATCTAATTCATATATTATATTAGCTGTACCCTTCGATTTCGTTCATTTGTGTAACCTTCCCATGGGTGTTTACGGCCGACCACCGAATGGCACAAAAGTTTTTATAAGAATTAAACATTTCAAAGGACGTTAGCAACAAAACACTGTCACACGAGAAATTCATTTAAATAGCATTTATTAAATTGTATAATTAAGCTTTATTTATATAAGCCAAGACCATAATATACTATGTTTTAAAAATCAATTCATAATACAATATAGTCTAATACAGGAATACAGCCTTTTCATGCCGTATTATTTACCAGGCCCTTGTAATATTTGTCAAGAAAAGTCCGTGTAATAAGCGAGAGATTTATTTATAAATCTCCAAATCAAAGAGGATATTTATTTTATACTCTGAGTGACCACTACGACTAGCACTAGCTTATAGCACTAGCACCATCACGGCACTAATTTGCTCATTGCTGTCGCATCGTTCGTTTCAAAACTGAATCATCGTTTGAAGTTTATTTATACGGTTTATCATATCGGTACGACATATTTACATAATAATAAAAAAACAGCGTAACCCATCAACAAGTCTCCACATGTAGAAACATATTAAGCCTTGTTAGGTCATGTTAAACTTAACTATACTAAGGAAATATACATAATATCATGTTTTGAAAAAGACATTGCTCAATTTCTGTCTTAATTCTCTAACACTGTCGTGACAGATATCGACATTGCATTTTGAAAATGTGCTGCTGTAAGTACTACATTTCTTTAATAGATATGCATTTTGCCGATAGTTGGTGGCTGCTATAGATCCTTAAAATGCCGAGTGATGTCTAAAAGACTTATTGGGTACAAGTGGTGGCCTAAGACAGTGCAAGTTAAATAGGAGTATCGACTCATAGAAGTGTAGATACCCAAATAAAAAATCGATATTTGTGAACCACAAGCATACTCTCATGTAGGTAACCTCAACCGAAAACCCATTAATTTTAATTTGTTTTTAATGATTCTTTATAGTTTACTAAAGGCGTTATACAACAACGTATATCTCGGGTACCTATGTGTTTTTTTTGTTGTCATTAAAGAACAGGAAACGTTAAATTCGTGAATAATTTATAAATTAAAAACGTATATATATACACTTCTTGTAGTTATTCATAGTTAATAAACGTAAAAAATATATAAAAGCCCACTATGGAAAACTCAATTAAGTTTTTACCCACATTTTTCCTATGCGAGTAACCGTTGTTTGTCGATTTGAACGCCAATTTTAGGTGACTTTTTGTTCAATTCTAAGTGTCGATGTGGGCTGCGACGTAAACACGCTAATCTAAAAGTTCGTACTATAAAAGACAGTCTAAATTCCCGGAACTGCCATCTGCGGATCTCTATATGGCGTGAAACTAAAAACAACTCCTAACCTTTTACAACATTTTAAAAGCCCCTGCAGTTTCTGTATTGTAGTCCTGGTATTATCCTGCGTGAGTCCGTGATGGTCAAAACTTTTTATAATTTTGATGAATCTTTTTAGAGTTCCGTACCTAAAAGTGGAATAAAGGAACCCTTATAGGATCACTTCGTTGTCCGTCTATCCGTCTGTCTGTTAAGACCCTTATTCTCAGGAACGTGAGGAGATATAATGTTGAAATTAATACCAAATACTGAAACCAATGGTTTTTGTCACATTTCCCATACTACTACATTCGAAAAGGGAAACAAAATCTATAGGGTACTTCCCGTTGACCTAGAAATATGATGATATGATGTGACCCAGAAATATGCAATTTGGCAAGAAGCTATATCTTAATTACAAGTATAGGAAGAAATCCGAAAACAATTACAGTGACTTTGCAAGCAATTTAAATAACCTGGTACAGTAGCACGTGATAGTACGGAACCATTATTGCGCGAGTCTGACTCGCACTTGCCTGATTATTTTATTTAAAAATTCATCCAATACCAAGAAAAGGAACCAAACATAATAGTTCTTGATTAGTCTTTATATGTATACATTTTTCGACCTGTGAATATATCCTCTTTATGTTTTTGAAAATGGTTAATTTGACTATAAATTGTTACATAGTTTTACTTATATTGATGTATTTATCTTGAAGTTCCCACGGAAACGGGAAATTCAAGTCATACGTGGAGTGGCCGAGCCTAGTTCATTACAATACATTATGACCTAAGGAAACCAATAAATATATTGAATAGATTCAAAGATATTATACTCTAACCGGTGATATAATTATAATTCGAAACAATACCAAATAAGACATTCCAATCCAACAGAGTTATGGTTTGTATAAAGGCGCAAGTAGGCAGTAATTACTATTACAAGTTTCAGCTAACAAAGACTCTAGCATTTATGGTGCCCTGTGATCGCAAATCACTTTACATGGTCGTATTGTTAAATTATTAATCTCGCTGCTGACAGAGCGAACAATTAATGATCAATTGTAAATTGTTACAACGACTGCTAAACAATTGGGTGGTGTGGGTCTGCTTAATAAGATTCCCCAGCACGATTATGCTCGCCGTTTTGACGATGATTAATAGAAATTCGACCAGATGTATCGTAGCCCTGAATCGACTGAGAAACAAGCCAATAACAATCTCTTATTTCCGGCTATTGTATATATGTATATTTGGCTGGCCCGTTGGCGCAGTGGGCAGTTACCCTACCTTCCCCTCTGTGGATCGTGGGTTCGATTCCCGCTTGGAATCTGGGCGTATTATCTATATGTATGTGTGTGTATATTACTACAAAAAAAAATTGTGTATAACAAGCTTCTCTGTTACCTATAAGACAGGCATTACATTGATCTACCTTAGGAACAGACGTCCGTTTGTCATATAGTCCTGTATGTAGTTATTTGTTTATATATGTAACTATTGGTCCCTGTCGAGACCGTGTTCTACCATCCCAGAGCGAGTGCGATAATCGCCCAGCGAGCCAACATCGAATCCGGGAGCTTTATCTTTTCATCATTCATTCAATCTTTCATCCTCTCTACCATTAAGTTATTGGAACTCATTGAGTGACTAAAAACATAGTAAATACGTACATGACAAGAAGTTCCATGCCACCAAATGCATAGAATTGTCTGATCGTTTGCGGTTACTGGTCACATCTTCCAACGTGACGCTTACGAAACCTTGTCTACATTTTACAACTATTTGTTTGTACTGTTATCAGTAGTAAATAATAATGTAATGTGTTCTTGCAAATGACAAATAGGTACACGTTTCTTGTTATATGAATTTGTCGAATGTTATTTAAGCATTTGAAATATAACAGGTTCGTTTATTGACGTCGTATTAATCCCTCTATTGCAGTGACAGATTGACTTGATTACTATCGACCAGGTGGCCTGTGCTCGTTTATATGCGACATACACTATATGGAAATATACTATATTAGATTTTGCAGTCACACCCACTCTACCTCGATTTACGAAATCCATAACCGTTCTATTTGCAAGAAATTCCCTGTCTTACGTGCGTACCTCAAAAGTAATCATACTTAAGTTATATAAAGCATTAATATATTTAAAAAAAAACCGCCTTAAAATTGTCAGAACTGGATCAAATTGAAATGGAACCACACGGGAAGCACCAACTTTCAAATAAGAAATGAATCGCCAAAAGCGGTTCACCCAGTCGAAAGTTCTAGAGTAACAGACATTAAAAAAAAATATACAGTCGAATTGAGAACCTCCTCCTTTTTTGAAGTCGGTTGAAAAGTCGTTTTATCTGATGACCAGTTACTAGCGATGGCCAGAAATACTTACACCATGTAAAAGCCCGCAGCTAACCTTTTGTGATATGAATGGCCTTCTCTTGAATTTACACTAAATCGTATTGATTCAAGTCTTTATTCATAATAAAACACCTTCCAAAGTATAATCATGTAGCCCTAGCTCCTGAGCTAGTTCAAACTGTGTTACATGAGCCTTCTCGTTAAAAGTGACAAATATGTTATTGGTGAATTATAATAATTTATGCACATATTTAAAGAAAGTTTGTGTGTGTGTGTGTTGGTGTGTGTATGTGCGTGCGTGTATGTATGAGTGTGTGTGTACATACGTTCATCTTCAGTCAGTTTCTTATGATATCTTTTAAAAGATCTTCAGAGTCCGAATATGTTAGTTAAGTAAGCCACATTCGAAAATATTAATATAGTTACTTCGATATCTTTGCTGATACGAAATCAATTAATCACGCCTGACCTGAAGGGTACCACTGTTCCAGACAAAGTCAAAGTGGGCGTAACTTTATATTTAAATCTGACACAGACAAACTACTGCCGAAATATATGTATATCGAAGTTAATATACTATCAATATGGGAACTTTTCGAATCACTGTGTTCGCCAACCGACTTTGATCTTACTTATTTTTTCAAGTTTTCGATGGTAAGTATATAAAACTAGCTGTGCCCGCGACTTCGTCCGCGTAAAATTAGGTAAAAAGAAATAGATTCAATTTTAGCGTGATGATATATAGTCTATATATAGCCTTCCTCGATTAGTGGGCTATCTAACACTGAATGAATTTTTCTGATTGGACCAGTACCTAGTTTCTGAGATTAGCGCGTTCAAGCAAACAAACAAACTCTTCAGCTTTATATGTTAACATACATATTAGTATAAGATAATAGCATGGGTGCAATGCTACATGCACTACAATATAATTTATACATAATATATAAACCTTCCTCTTGAATTACTTTTGTTAATTCATTAAACCAGCATCAAAATCCGGCACGTACTTTAAAAGATATAAGCGTACACGAACGAGAAGCTATTTGGTTTTATACTTTGTAAAGATTTATACGAACAATGTTAAAAAAGTGATTATAGTTTTAGAAAAGTCTTAGTTTTGTAAGTGCTACTAGTTCTGTTTTATGTCTGTCTTATTCCTCTACCTGAGCAATTTATATAACACTACAGCCAAGATTATCTGTAACATTGCAAAGACAGGAATTTATTAAAACTGTGTACTTATTTTCCTTTATATTCTTTGAATTAATTTTATCCCCGACGACGAAAAAAGAGGGGTGTTATAGGCTTGACGTGTCTGTCTGTGGCATCATAGCTTCAGGACGTATGAAGTGATTTCAGTTTAGTTTTTTGTATTAAAAGTGACTTATTTGCGAGTGTTCTTAGACATGTTTGATGAAAATCGGTTGAATCGTTTAAAAGGTGTGGGGGGTGAAAGTGGGGAACTCAAATAAAAGATAGGAAGCGAATATATACGAGTGGGGTATCAAATGAAAAGGTTTATTTGTGTATTATACAACAATTAAGTACTTCAGGAGGGGGGAGGGTTTTATGGCGTACGGGATTTTACTGAATTGAACGAACATACCCTAGTGGAGTATCAGAGGTTTTTAAATTTCGAAATTAATGTTATACTTTAAGTGGAAACTATTATTTACACGTATGTACCCTACATGCGAGTTCATAGACATAAGCTTATTTTATATTAATGTTTTCCGTAATTGTCTCTACAAACTTTCTATGACATTAGTAGTAATTGTGATAGCTTATACGGTACGCTGATTCTTTCTGTAGTAATGTAATTCTTTTGTCTTTTTTATAAGATATAATAGCTTTCTTTCGTACAAATGAGCAATCTATTGTTTGCAGGAATTTAATAACGTTTATAGAAGACATGTTAATTACATTAGTTATACATTACTTATAGTCATCATCATCTAGAGCCTTTTCGTTCCCACTACTGGGTATAGGGCCGCTCCCCGCTTGTACCACTCCTTACGGTCTTAAGCTAATCTGGACCAGTTTCGAATCGCGACAGATAGTGTGTGTTCGACCCATCTAGTTGCTAGATGACCAATACTCTGCTTTCCTAGCCTCGGCCACCCTCAGTCACTTTACTCCGCCTGTTGTCACTTCGTCGAGCCAAGTGTCCTGCTCAGCTCCACTTACAGCAAGTGGCCTTTATTATGATTTTTTTATGTTACTGTTACCCAAATACATTCCGATCATATTTTTTTAGGTATACTTTTTTAGGATGTGCATCCTTCCGATCCTCACATATGGTGCTCAAGTCTGATCTTTCACCATTGGAAAGAAGTCCGCCCTCGGCGTTTGCCAGCCAGCTATGGAGCATAGCATTCTGGGTATAAAGCACGCCGACAGCGTAAAAACACAATACTACGCTCCAATATACAAATCGATGATGTGGCCCAAACAGCTGCCAAGCTAAAGTACGATTGGGCTGGACATGTCAGCCGCATGTCGGATGATGTGTGGGCCAAAATCTCTACTTTGTGGACCCCAGATCGGAAACGACCTAGCGGTAAAGCAAGAATGAAATGGATATAAATAATAATATTTTTTAATAGAATGGCAGAAGCAAAGGGAGCTGTGGGTTATCAAGGAGTGACAATGAAAGAATAATACTTTTTTTTTTGGAAAAGAGCCTTTTGCTAGTAACAGGCTCTTTTCCGCTCGTTAAATCACCTACCCTTCGGGGACAACTGCAACTGTTCTACCGCTGACCAATAACAATGACAACGAGTATGTTCTTTTTTTGAAGGATCTTAAGTCCTAACGATTGGGTAATATCGCCCTTTCCGTGGAATGCACATAAATAACTTGTTGGTCATCCTTGCTATCGAAGTCGCGAACAAAAGCTAGTAGCCTAAAAAATTAAAAAAAATGACTGTCCGCTTATGCGCAATACGATTATCGAAGGCGACGAATTAAACAAAAATTCGTATCGACCTCGCGTTTAGAACAATCTCCCGTCTTCACAAAAGTGAAGGCTGTCAACAAGGATGGGCGAGTTTTAAAGATGTTTTATGTAAATCGGCGTCCCATTTACTCGGCTCGATGTTCGCGTCGAGATTCTTTCGTTTACATACATACATGTATGTACCATTGTGATCTCTTACGCCACACACCGCAACCTTGCCGCGCCGCGCGCGTTTGCCTACTAAGTATAAATACCGTTCTGTATTTATGCTCTCCGAGTGGGTCGCGACGTCTCATTATTTACAAACCGACCCAAAGTTTGGGTATATTTGGGTAAGTTGTGACATAAAATTTGACTGGAAAGGGCCACGAAACATCAGTAATGAGGATTACGACGCGTACAGAGGGAGCGTTATATAAACATGGTAATGATATATTTCTATTCCCGCCTCGAGTCTGGGTGTATTTATGTATATGTATGTATTTCTACAAAAAAAAAATTGTCTATAACAGTTGTCTGTTACCTATACACGGGCATTAAGTTGTCTACTCTAGGAACAGACGTCCGTGTGTCATGTAGTCCTGTATTTATTTATAATAATAATAAATATTGTTATTTTAATCACCATGGATCATTGTGTTAGTAATTACAAGAAACTAAACCTATTGTTAGTAACAACTAGAATGAATAATTATAGACACATAATTTTACATTAAATTCCTATTGTCAGTACATGAACCATATAACAGTGGTTCAAATACTGACAATCGAACCTATCGGCAAACGCTCTCAGGATCCTGCAAGAACTGGCCCTAATCCTACGTACCAGGGACGTACACCGTTTCCGCATAGTAGAATAAAAGCAAATAAAAAATTATTATCTTATTCATTGTCTTAATAATTACAGGTCACTCCAACACCCACTTCGATAGCAGACATTGGGCAAAGGAAATCCAAAAAGAAGCGTGCCGCGTCACCGGTCCCCAGTGCCAGTTCTGGCGAGGAGTACGACCCTTCCAGGGGAGACACCGCCATGAGCGTGGCCGCGCCTAAATCTCGTGCCCCTCGTACGAAAAATAAGAAAACTAATAATAATAACTCCAAAACTAAAGGTACAGTAAAGAATCAAATTTTTTTTTTTAATGCTGTAATCAGCGGACGCGACAGACGTTGTCTTGCCCGTTATTTGTCTGTTAATAGCCATGATCCCCTCTATGTCTTCCTTAAAAGGTGACGTGATAATTTTACGTGTCTCTCAATCTCTCTCTCTCTCTCTCTCTCTCTATATATCGCCTGCCGTCATATCCGGAACCTTCCACAATCCCTACAATGTCACGACTAATATCATTCACTATATTGGTGATGAGGTGGGATATTAAAAATCAGTGCTAACGACATAGACATCAAAAAAAGGAGGACGTTCTCAATGCAAGTGTGTTTTTTTTTAAATTTTTTTTGTATGTTACTCAATTACTCCGCCATTTATGAACATGGCCATTTTGACGATTCTTTTTTTTGTTTAGTAGACCACATATTACTTCAGAGGTGGTTCAATATAAATTTTATTAAAATCTGCTTAGCTATTTTTGAAATATTAAAAAACATCTAAAAAGTCATATACATATACATTGTTATACATGGATGATGTTTTCATTTATTCCGGAACTTTCCGTCATTATAGCAGTGCGTTTAGTTGGCCTACCCATATCATATATAGAAGAATTACCATCTCCATCGGTTTAATGGGGAACCTTTTTGGCGTGGTACCGACCAACGCATCACTAGGTGTCTACTAAGTTATCGTAAGAAAATACTAATTATTTTTTGCTTCATGTTCCTTGGTGTTTGTTGAAGGCGGTTTTTCTTATTTAAAAATACTTTATAATATATCTACTAGAGATCGCCGGCTGGTCGAAATTCGGGAAATCTTTAGATTTGCGTACCCCACGTGTATGTTAGGCTATGTAAATTTTATAAATTACAAAAAGATATTGTTATTTTTGATTGGATCGATGCTACGCTTTGAGAAATCTTACAAATTTTGTGTAAATTGTTTGGAATTTATGTGCGTGCAGTTTTATTTAATTTAATACTCCTTTATATAAACTACTAGTTGTTACCTGGGACATCATCCGCGTAAAATTAGGTGCAAAGTTTTAGCGCGATGTTGTTTAGCCTATAGCCTTCCTAAATAAATGGGTTGTCTAACCCTGAAAGAATTTTTCAAATCGGATCATCAGTAGTTCCTAAGATTATCGTGTTCAAGCAAACAAACAAACTCTTCAGCTTTATATATTACTTTAGAGGTAGATATAGGTGATTGTGATAAATTTTTTACTTTTTCGTCTGCGCAACTTTCGTAATGTGGTACTGAAATTTTTTGCTTCACGTATTAATATACCGTTAATATCAGTAAATTATTTAATTTAATTTATATATTAGACCTTGGCTTGCCAAGAACTATCATAAGTTTATTACTAGAAAGGACATCTAAAGCTGCACTAGTAGGATAATACCGGGTATGGCTAGGCAGGGGAGGGAACACTGGCAGTGAAGGTGAGTGTTAGTGATCATTATAAAGAACGTGCTCTTAAACCTACACCTGGGTGACAAGTCCCGGTCTCTGTTATGGTTCCATCCTCTGCAACGCGATGGACCCGGCACCCGGACTGTGAATCCATGGAATTCTAAGAAATTCGTCACTTAAGAGAAAACCGTAATAATCGACGATTTTATGTCTATTATTCACAAACGAGATATTTTCTTAATTTAAAGATAACTTCGATATAACCTGTAAAAATATATCGAGAGTTAACGAAATGTCAAACTGATATATTTCTTACATATACGATACTTGAGAAACAGTTACGTTGATTTTGTGGATTTGTTTCTCGCTAGTGCCAAGTAATTGGCCACTAATAAAAATGGGTCCGTGCCGAGTCCGAACATAGGGGAAAATTAATATTAACAGCAGTTCATGCTTAATGACCATCCTGATAGCCCCCCGGATACGACCGACCCAGTTTGTCAGTAGGATATAGGGTGCTTGTACGATAGCGCACTATTGTCCTACTAACGAGTTAAGCACGACGCCTATTATATAAGAACGTGTTTTCTAGCTTTAGTAGACAAAAATACAAAATAAGTATTTTATACCTTTTTTTTATTAATACTATAGTACTTCGTACCATGATTAATTGGAATAAAGCATAGTACTGAACTAATCAGACTATTAAGATCAGAGTGTTATCATGATAAAATTTACGGGTATTAGTGGTTTGGCATATTTGATGAAATGTTCCATAGATCAATGTAGTAAAGTATTATGAGCAATGGTTAGAGGGTACATTGTAGTGGACTGATCAGACGATTATCATAATAATATTTACGGCTATTCGTCGGTGGGCATATTCGATGAAATATTGCTTAGATCAATGTTTAATAAAGAAATTTCACAAAGAAAATGTAGTAAAGTACTATGTACAATGGTTAGATGGTACGTAATAGTGAACTAATCAGACTATTATCATAATAAAATATACAGGTATTAGTAGGTGGGCATATTTGATTAAATTTATGTTAGATCAGTGTATTATAGTACTATTTGCACTGGTTAGATGATACATAGTAGTGAACTGATAAGACTATTATTATAATAAAATTTACGGGTATTAGTGGGCGGGCATATTCGATAAAATGTTTCTTAGATTAATGTAGTAAAGAACTATGTGCTATGGTTAGATGGTACAAAAAGACGTACAGTCGAACAAGAAAGTGTTGTACCATTTTGGATGACAGTTCCTAATTAAAAAAAATTTTGCTAAGGGTTATTGTTAGAAATTAACGTAATGCATAACAAGCAAAAATGAGTTTTTTAACTTATTGACGTGCAAACGACATTTGACCTTAGCGTGGCAAACCAATTTGGTCAAAAATTAAGTACTTATTTTTATTACATAATTATAACGAGAATCGAGTACCGAGTACTCTCCTTAAGTATTCTAAGTGTCTCACCAGTCACCATGTACATACTAATTTTATTATGAAATAAATAATTATTCATTATTATTCATTCGAGTCGTCTCTATAGTTGTGACTGATGTCCATGGGCGCCGGTAGGCACTTCGGTGCCTGCTGCTTGCTCGTCTGCCCCCTTATAACATAAAAAAAAAAATGTATTTGATTGGTCCGTTGGCGCAATTGGCAGTGCCTTTCGTTCCAGGCGTCGTGGGTTCCATTCTATATATATGTGTGTTGGGGAGTTCTATTCTATAACAGGGTTAGGGAATTAAATAACATTAAACTCTTCTTCTTCGTGGACGTATATTTACAAGCACAATATTCACACCATAATGTCATGGGAACGTGAAGTCCATTTTTTTTTTTGGTGTGGTTTCTGCTGTTGGCCCTATCGGCCTCGACAGCATCACCGGTAGTTGGGGGAGCTAGAATGGGTCACCCATCCACCCGGTCGCAGCCACAGCAACTTAACTTAGCGATCGACTCAAATGCCAACCACTAATTAGGCCACAACCTCCTCTGTTCTTCTTCTATCGTCATTATACAATTTATATAATACGTAAGCTTGTGACTAGAATGTCACCTTCTAGCTTCATTATTAGACACACGGACGTCTGTACCTAAGGTAGACAACTTAATGCCTGTGTTGTAAGTCAGAGCCTATTGTTATACACAATATATATTTTTTTTAATATATAAATACCTATGGATAATACACTTAAGTCGTATCCGTTCTGAAATACCGAAGCTGGCAACTGATTCCACAGAGAATGTAATGCGGTACATTGAAGTGCGATGCGGTGCTGCGAATTGTGATACGGGTCCATCTATCCAAATTTTTTTTTTTTTCCCAGCAGTGGGACGCAACGGGCTACTAAAAAAAAAACAGTTACAATTTTTATTACAAAATTAGTGTTGCAGTAGTCTTCAAACTAGGAAAACCTGTGTTTTGAGAACTACCTTCCGTAATGAAGGAACAATTTTAACAAATTTATTTTTAAAAATATCGGTAAACAAAAATTTACATAATAATTTGTGTTTGGGTGTGTGTGTATGTAAGTGTTGCCATCTGACGTCATGTTCGGAACCCCCACGATCTCTACAACCTGACGACTAATAGAGAAGTAGACGTTCGTAGTTTATTTTGTGTACTTGCGCCCTTTATTGGAATCTTTTTACCTTATTATGAATCAGTTCTCATATGCCCGAGATGAATGTAAATTAAAAAGGAACTATGTATGCATTATTCAGATAGCATTGATTGATATACATGTTTCATAAACATTTAAGGTACAGAAGGTAGTTAAAGTGGCAAATAGGCAGGCCACATGTCCGTAGATATGACTACCCATGGAGAGTAAAGGTTTTGGAGTAACGTCCTCGTTATGGTAGAAGATAAGCTGGAGGTCTGGCTCGATTGACGATCTGGTCGTGGGAAAATATTGCATGATAGATAGTTGAGGAAACCATCTTCACTTTCCGAGCAACAACGTCTGGTTGGTCTTGTTTTAAGCTTTTTAAGTATCTCCGGCTTGACGTTGCTGGGCCAATCATATCTGGAATGAAAATTGCAAAGTATTTACTCTATCTGTTTTTCTTCGTAACTCTGTTGTATAATTACTGTCTTTTCATTAGCAAATTCCTAATGACAGTGTTTCTTCGATAGGTAGATGATATAATAATATTGGATAATTAAAAGTAGCGCCACGCTTGCAGTCTTTTTGGTCTGCAGCCGAATGTGGCCCAGTAAATAATAACTCAAATGGTGCTTTTTTTGTTGATAATAGATGATTTTGTTGAAGGATTGATAAAGGGACCTTAACCCAATAGTAATAAGGGACCTGAATTCGATATTAATTAGGGACCTTAGTCTTTGGAAGTCTTAGCTCTACCAGTGGTCGGCATTTGAGCTGATCAATAGCTTATGCAGATCTTACCACGGCCATGTGATAGATGGGTGATCCATTCAAACACTGGTGTTCAAATATACGACCTCCTCCGTGTTTCGGAAGGCACGTAAAACAATGGGCGCCGATTGATGTCACCGAGTGATATTAATCATGAGATTTTGGGGGTTCCGAACATGACGTCAGACGGCAGTCGGACAATTTTACTCGCCCCACAGCCACATCCTCTGCAATTTAAGCGAACCCGATACAGAAGTTTGATTTTTTCGGGTCGCGCGATAAACTCTTACGTTCCTCCTCTAGTTTAAAACTTAGATTACCTATGCACAACTCAAAATTTTATACGTATTCCTTTACTGTGTAGGCAATAAAGCTGTGTAATGCGTTACTCGATAGTATTCAACGTTCTCAATCTTTGATCTGTTTTGAAAAAGCAGTAACTACCCGCTTTGTTTCAAATTGTAACTGATGACATCCTAGACTAATTCTTGTGTTTATAATATTTATATATGTAAATAGGTAATGTATGTATGTATACGTATTGCTTTAAGACTCTGTTACTTTAATGTTTTATCCTGACAAATTATTATATTCTTTAATCTTCAAAATAGGAGGTGCTACTCAATTCGACGGTTCTCAGTCCCGTATGTTACGTGATTTCTCCGCCAATTCTGTACCGATTTTAATGATCTTTTTTTTTGTTTGTTAAGCTAAAATTAAGATACAAACATTATACGAGGGGGCAAATGGGCATGTGACTTACCTAAATGACTAGCCACGCCCATGGAGTACTTGACTATACATGAAAGCTCGCAGATGTGTCACCGGCCTTTGAAAATTAAGCATACTTTTAAACATATTTTTACGGTACGAAAACACCGGAACTGCCGGCCATTTAAAAAAAACCCTCCTTAGAATGAGGGCGCTACGATTATGTACTTAAGCAAGATGGGAATCCCTGGATGGCTTCGTCTGTGTCGTGCAGTTCTCCACACGAAACACCTTTTATATCCCTCCTGTCCTTGTACGCGGAAAGATCTGATGCGGACTATAGAAGATGTTGTTGGCATAGCATATTATATTCAATATTCTGTCTCGACAAGGGGAAAAAGATAAAGATAGAATACCAATAGCTTTCAATTTAACATTTATCTGCATCTCCAATAAATAATATTTTCCATTTTTCATTCACATATATTGACCCAATATGGGGTATAGATCGCCTCGCCCTTACGCCTTATCTTCCACCTCGTACTGGTTATTTGGACGTACTTCTACCAGATGGAGCGACGATCGATGTCGCTACTTTTTGGGCTTTGAACATATAGGCCCTTACACCCAAAATATAATTTTGCCATTGAAACGAAAAGAAGAAGAAAGGGCCATGGTCCAGGACGGCAAGTTGCGAGGGGCGGTGCAAGCTCACACAACTAGCTTTGCTTTTTTTGACTTCATATGCCTGAAGAAATTAAAAAAAAATACTTCTGTCTTAGTAACAAAGACACTCGTTTGTAAGTTTAGTAGACATCGAGACGCGGTGATATGTGCTGGATTTTACTTTGTTTTTTTTTTTCATTGTCCGTTTATCTATGGGGTGGGAAATACTTCGGCCCAGGGCGCCCACCGGCAATGGAACAAAATGCGACAACGACACCATCACTTGACGTGACAGCATTGCCACCAGTTCAACCCCTTCTTATATGAAAAACCTATGGTACCCAAACGCGCTGATTCAATTCATCTCTGGACTAGGAAGTAGTGGAGTTTTTTTTAAAGACAGTTACAAAAAGTACCAGACAAGATTAGGGTAGGGAGCAGATCGAGATTTCTTGTTCGTAATAACTCCCTGCTTGCGTTGGACTTTCATAAAGTAGCGCCTGCTGTCGTTGCGCTCATCCTGTTTTTATGTCACAAGGTTGCAAGGAGGGGGGGGGGGGGGTTAGTTTTGGTCCTTCATTAAAGAATAGATCATCAATGACCAATTTTTAGTAAATATGTACTCAAATATATCTCTTTACTATTGCTCCCTGCCTGCGTTGGACTGGCAGGAAGTAACGCCTGTTGCCGTTGCGCTAATCCTGTTTTTATGTCACAAGGGTGCAAGGGGGGCTTAGTTTTTGTCCCCGTTTAAAGAATAGCTCATCAGCGGCCACAAGTGACGGATTTGAACACAAATTCTGGGGCCCTAATATGATTACGCATAACTTAATTTGGGCCCCTGGCGGGAAGACTTCGAGGCTTTTTCAGCATTGTTTTGAGAGTAAAATATTCAAAAAATGTGTCGACGTTAAGCGCTTATTCTAACCGACTTTCAAAACAAGAGGTATAGTAGTTAATCTAATTTGAGCTCTGGAAGAGAATAGTATGACCTCAAAGGCCGACCACGCATCTGCCAGCTTTCAGGCAGCTCAGCTGTCCATGATCGCATTTTTGATAAAATTTCTTTATGCAATTCAGGTTATAAAAAGTGGCCAAAAGCGTGTAACTATATATGTATATAGAAGGGTTCCGTATCTGATACATGATAAAGATGCTATAACTTTAAAAGTTTTTGTCTGATTTCGCTTGAAATTACTTTCGTAATCAGTTTTTAGCATTCCCTATGAACAAGGAAAATTTCAAATCTCTACATCTAATACTTAGGTAATTCTAGGGGGGGAAACTTTGCGGGCGGACAGACGGATGGACAGAGCGCAACTATAAAGGTTCCTTTTATGACTACGGAACCTTAAAAACATTTATGTTGATCGTTGATTTAAGTATATTTTATTTCATACAGTAAAATAACGTTTTTTTATAGATACCTTTTTGTTAAGGCAGTGGACTCTATACTTTACATAAGTGTATACCCATTTTCCCTCCAATCACAGGGAATGTTGGGTTGGTATTTTTTTTTATTTATGTATACTCCGCTCTTCTTTTTCTTAAATAAGACGATATCTTTAAAGAATTCTAGGAATACCTTATTTATATCAAGTATTTCAGCTTTTTGCCATTCAGTTTAAGTTAAAACTCAGGCAGAGTGGACGCATTCATAGCCCAGTAGGGTTGGGAATGGAACCTATTACTTTCTTTTTATTCATTCAACCTTTATACCAGTAAGCTATCACGGCTCTAAAAGATAATAGTAACATAATTAATGGTCATAGTAAATTGTCTGTCAGCGGGTCTCCACAGTGAGCATACAAGTGGACCCGGTTTAGAACCCCGGCCCCCACGTTGGCCAGTCACTGATTGATTCGATTATGACCCTGTGGGGCAAAAGATACTTATCGTTTGGATTCCTTCCTCATTCCTCCGAGTAAAGTTTGATTTAGTGGATTAGAAAATGCATTTATACGTTTGTGCAAGTATCATTAAATGTACTAGAAATCGCCGGCTGGTAAAAATTCGATCACAAACCCTTAGCAAAAGTTTTGTACACAATAAAATTTTTATTCCTAGTATAACGACACATTAAATGTGATAAATAACAAAATACTTTATCTTGTAGCTGTTGTCATGACTACGCTTAACCATCATTCTATAATAAAATTTATACATGTGTGTATAAATCGTTTGGCATTGGTGTGCGTAAGGTTTTATTTTAATAATTTTCGCGTGCTGTTCTCTGTATAAACAATAATTGTGCCAATACTCCTCCGTCCGCGCAACTTTCGTAAATTATAACATGTATAGAATATATAGAATAATTTTATATTATTTTGTTGTTATATTGTTTAGTTAATTATATATATTTAGTTTTGTATCATATACTGTTACATTTATATACTGTTTCTTTACACAGTATACTGTTATGGTATATTGAAGTAAAAAACATTTTCTGAAAGAAAGCTGTCCTGTCCCTTAACGTATAACTAAATAAAATGTATGATTTATTGAGCTTTGGTAGAAGCATTTTTGAAAGTCTAACGAAGGGTAATATATTATGTCATATTTTTAAATGTTTATGTAATATGACCATTAGAAAACGGTATAAGGTATGGACTGAAATCCGCAAGTTCAAACCCCAGCACCGTTGAGGTATTGTCGCAGCCATTCTTAACACAAGCTTTTAATTTAAAAGCTTAGTAGGAGGAAAAAGGGGAATATTAGACATACCTAAAAAAAGTATTTCTAATATTCTTTTTTTTTAAAGAAGAAAAAAAAAGACAAAAAATTGATATTAGTGATAGCATATTTATATAACATTTATAAGCTAATTCCCCGAGGGTATGTCGCGCCCTGACTTTAGAAGAGACTACAACAAACTCAGTCGTGGTTTTGAAGTTATGATCTTATTGAGAAATACAATACAGACACGATTACAACAATATGTCAAATTGTTGTAATCGTACGTATGACTTAATATAACAAAGTTTTTACACAGACGGACAATAAAACCGAGAATTATATATTCAAATCTGGCGCCGGTAGCGCCATCTGTAAACGGCGCGGTCAGTGACACGGATCACAATGCGTAATAAAATCATAATGCCATTATTTGTTTATCAATAAACGATTTGCATGTGTTAAGTGCATTCGAGTCGAGTGTTTAGTTCGACTTGTTAAGGATTGGTAGGGGCTCCAGGGATTTCGAGATCGCTGGACATTATCTGTCTCTCCGTTTAAAAATAAACACAAAAGGCGAATCATGCAAATAGTACCGGAAAGGTCTTCGGTATTTCACTTAGCGAACAAAGAACATTTCTTCAAAGTACCTAAATCGTATCGATTCGGTAACACCGAAGCTGGCAACTGATTACAAATCTAGTCCAGACTTTACAAGTGAATTGTGAAAAAGCTCTAAAGGACGTAGTGTAAATACGTATCTAATAAGCCCAATGCAGCCATGTCGCTCCGGCTAATTTAAAGGGCAGTTAAACGTGAATATATGCGAATGTAAAAAATGTTACATTGCCGAATGCCGCCATTGTCGCTCCCCTGTGCATTGTTAAGCCCCACGATCAGATTAATGTTAGAAAGAGGTACTGGTACCCGGAAGTGCCGGCCAATTCGGCTACAAGCATCGTGCTACCTCTAATTAAAAAGATGGCAGTGGTTCTATAGAAAAACTAGTGGATCCGGCAGACGTTGTCCTGCTCGGACGTAAAAATCGACAAAAAGATAACCTAGATATCGACTGCAGCGCCATCTGCCGGCCTGTGAATCTAAGCCATCTAGGGCGCCATACAAAAAAAAAGCATTCATATCGTCCAGCCGTTTAGGAGGAGTTCAGTGACATATACCATACGAATAAACTTATTTCGCTTACCATCATCATCCATATTTATCACCTCCTATTACTAGTATTGCCAATTTGTCATACTCATAAACACTATAGTAGGTAAATCCTATCTTTATATGTATGTATAATTCTACTGTACGCGAGTATATCACTGAACTCCTCCTAAACGGCTGGACCAACTAAGATTTTTTTTTGTATGCGTCTGGGTGGTGCCCTTGATGGTTTAGATTCAGAAATCAGCCCCACAATTGCCGCATGCAGTCAGTATCAAGGTTATCTTTTTACCGATTTTTAGGGTCTAGGTTTGTCTTCTAGGTCTAGGTAGTCTAGGTTTAGGCATTTTTGAAATCGGACTAGTGGTTCTTGAGATTAGCGCGTTTATGCAAACAAACAAACAACCTCTTCAGCTTTATATATTAGCAGTATTTCCTACTTAATTTATTCGTGAAAAATTAGTTTTTTTGCCTATCGCGTCTACAAAATTCTAATATATAAAACAAGCGGAATCGACAGACGCTGTCCTGCCGGAACGTTGGGTTACTTACTATTACCTACTTTCTATTATCCTATAGTATTGTACACTTTCCGTTCCGTTCCCTTTCCCGTTCCATTAATGGTTCCCTATTTTAGTGTAAATGGCTTAAATATGAAAGGTAGATATATGCTGTTGCTAACTTTTTTGTAGAATTATTTAGGATAAACAATTCCTTCGTACACTATATACGTGTGACTCTAACGATTTTTACAGCGCGCGCCAGAATAGCTCGCGGCCTGCTGCCTGCTGCGGTGTTTGCCCCCTTGTAACATAAAAAAAGAGAACTAACTGCCTGTTTGTCCATCTTTATATATATAATTCTACTGTACGTGAGTCACTGAACTCCTAAACGGCTGGATCGATTAGAATGATTTTTTTGTATGCATTTGGGTGGCGCTCTGGATGGTTTAGAATCACAAATCAGCCCAGCAGATCGGCATCTAGATTATTTATCTATACTAATATATGGACCAGGGGATGGGAATGGGAAAGGAAAAGGCGCGGAAATGGGCAGGTGCCGCAGTACAGCTTCACTTCTTTGTACACTTGTTTGATTACTGAGTCAAACCTTTGGACAAGGCCCTTTTCCCCTCCTACTAAGCTTAAATTAAAAGCTTATTAGGAGTGGTTGCGACAATACCCAACGGCGGTGGGGTTTGAACCGAGTACCTTGCGGACTTCAGTCCATACCTTATACCGTTGAGCTATTCAGGCTCTATTGTTTATAAATTTTTCAATTGTTTAATATATATTAAATTTTTTGCATATCTCTGGCCGTCATGACGATTATAACATGCATTTAAACGTATTTTATTTCCCGGTATCGAGAATTAGCGTTTTTGATTTTCATGTCTAGACGAAAATAATAAATATATTGGCAAAAGGTCCGTCAGGCGCGGATTTACCGTGGTTAGCGCAATGGGCATGCGCACAAAAGTTAAAGAATATATTTAATACTCGTATCATGACTTTTCGCTTTTGTATATTTGATACCTCCCACGTAAATTGTTGTAATCCCAAATTCCCTACTTCACAGTAGAGCGTCACAAACACGTGAATTGAAATAAAATTGTCATTATATAATACATTTGCGTATACAATTATATATTTAATAACGACGATTACATTATTGAGGAGGTCGTGGCCTAATCAGTGGTCGACATTTGAGTCGATAGCTAAGTTAAGTTGCTCTGGCTGCGGCCGGGTGATAGACGGGTGACCCATTCTAGCACTGGTTGATATTTAATATTCGACCTCCTCCGTGTTTCGAAAGGGCAATATTACATCAAAACGGAGACAATTCGTGACCAAACCGCGAACCCCCTTGTTATATTAAAAAAAAAAAAAAAAAAAAATCTCTTGTCTTATGAAATGAAAAATAAAACTAATAAATTCGGGACATCTTCACCGTGCCGACGTTGGCACACTAGCACTTTTGTCGGCACTCCTGGAGTGAAGTTTTTTAATCTTCATTCATTTAATGACGAGTGAGTAACGACGTCTATATTTCTATAGATCTAATTTTTTTCTCATAAGAAAGAAGGTATAGAAGCATTGGTTATTTGGGCAAACTAAAATTTAATAGGGAGCCGGTTATAACTTCTGACTCAAGTTTCACCCTATCGCTTTGCACAATCCGACCGGGAAGCCTTTATAGAATTCCCGGTTTGCAGACTATCACTTAGTGGCTGACTATACAATCGAGCTATACTTTTTCCCGCTTAAAATATACAAAAAATATATGGTGACACTAACAGTGCTGCCGCACCACTCGCAGCGGTAGCCGGTGAGGCACTCCGCGGACCAGCAGGCGCGGCGGCACGCGGCGCACTTGGAGTTGGCGGGCAGGTTGCCCTCGCGCCAGTGATGCACGTGGCGCGGCTCGCTGCCCGCACAATACGTGGCATTCTCCTTGCAGTCTTCCGCCGCGAAGTCCACGCATTCTCCGTGAACGTAATACTCGCATACCATCTTAAATGAAAACGAGTCTCGTTTCAATGAAATTTCTCGTAAATTCGCAGCAGATGTAAGTAACGTCTTGGATCGTAAGTCGTTACTCGGTCTGTGACTATAATACATGTACAGGCACCTCTGATATTATCTATGTGACTACATTCAAATACAGGTTGTAAAAGACATCGTACCGCAAACTTTGTGATGAAGCTACATTTCATGTCCTAAATAAAATCACGAAAATAATTCATCTCGGAAATGAGAGGTTACAGACATTGACATCCTTATCACACTCTTGAGCGCGCAATGTATCGTGAACATTGGGAAGCAATCGTCAACAAAATGTTGACCCGCAAAACAAGCCACGACACGCATTTTACTCTAGGATAATATATAGCTTAACTCCTATCTTCTTGTCTAACTTCTGTACTAGTATTTCATGTCTAATAGCATAATGTAGAAGTAATCTTATAAACTTCATCCGATATAAATAAAATTAATCGATTTGACAATCTTTTGCAGTGTAGGAGCCATTGATACTACACAAATATCATTAAATTTTTATTATAATTTCAACTCACCAAATTGGTGCATACACGCGTCGTACTTTCACTGATCACAATGTACTTGGTAGTTCTTACCAAGTCAAAAGTTGTAACACAACTGCCCTGTTTACCTGCGTGTCTCTGTATTTATACTCTTATAAACAACTACCCTCATTTATGTATAAACTACATGCAGCAATCAAAAATAATTTAAAAATGAAGCCATCAATAAAATTTAGATGAAAAATAAAACGTCTGCTTATTTCGGTATCATTATGGAAAGCGTGTTTGTAATACGTGACTTCTTTATAGATATAATACTATGAAAAAGTATAAGTAGCGACAACAAAAATTAATTGAAAATCAAGTTAAAAATGAATACAATTAAAATAAATAAACACTATGAGGAATACATTTGAAAGTGCTCCATTAATTAGCTTCTAGAAATCAGTTACAATGTGCTTATAAATAGCGTAGTAAAAATTAAAATAATAACATGTAGTATAGAAAAATTGTCAAAATTTATACATAAATATTTTTTGCCAAATTAGATAATTGTTAATAATACCAGAGAAAAATGTAAACATGCGAAAAACCACCAATATAATATCGTCTGTGTTCAATAAATAAAAGTAAGTAAGTAGCTGTTAGAAATCATATACCTCTACTGTCTAGTTGTCTCTGATATTACTTTATCTTTTTCTTAATCGTTTCTACTATGGCAATTGTGCTTTAGTTGTACAATACTTATAGATGTTATTCACTTGTAACCATAGACAAAATTGTATCATTCTATTAGGTAGGAAAATTCTTCAATTCTTCTACGGTACCTTCTCTAACTTTGTCGTAGAATAGAACATGTATGTACATTATTATAACAATATCGATTTTATTACATGTAAGACAGTTTTAAACATTCAAGAGGCTAACAAAGAAAAATGAAATTTATATGCATTTAAATATACATATATATAAAAACATAATGATTATTATTTTAGTGTATAAAAAGTTAGTAAAATTATTATTTAATTTATATCATCATTAAAAATTAAAACAAACAAATATTCGATGATAAATCACGTCACGTTAAACTTATTGAAAATACCCGAATAAAATAATCTCTTACTACATAAGTATAACATGTATATTATTGATGATATTATATACAGATAGATATTATTATTCCTAGGAAGGCTTTGGGACAGTATCTTCTTTACTAAGTATCTTAAATTATTATAAATATTTAAGTTAGTCGAATATTTTATGCTATAAGGGTTATTTTTCGATCAAAAATCGTGCACTTCTATCTTCTTGTTATTAAATATATAATTTTATCGATTTAAGGAATCGATGTGACAAAATCTATGCGTGCTCATTTATCGTCGATTACCTGTTCTGAGTGCGTAGAAAACACATTTTCCTCTTTGTGTATAATATCATTGGATATAATAAATTAATTTAAGTGATGATTGCTCAATTTTGTGATCCGTGAGTCTATGAGATTACTGTAATGTTCGCAATTCCAATACCACCTTCCCAATCTGTTGTATATACCTAAACTATCAATGTAAACTTGATAAATCTGAACCAAGTTTTATAACTATGTTACAACATAACCGATCTAATAAAAACATTTGTTTTCTTATAGTAAATATTACGTAAATTAAATTGTATTACGTCTGAATTTATTTGACCTCCTAAAATAAATTTAGACTATTTGTTAATGGCAACTGCAAGATTCTCAAAATTTACAATTTCAAGATAAACATAAAGTATCCAACAACGAAACTTTTTGCCGTTTCATTCTAGTAAAGACTTTGGTCAAAAGGATTGTTTAATTTATATCTATAAATTAAAATCTATGTATATAATAAACATTTGTATAAAAGAGATAAAAAATATAAGTAGTCCAGCCGAGTTAAATTTTGAACAGGGTTATGTATACTTCTTTGTTTTTTTTTTCCACTAGCCAAAGGTTCAGATGCACTCATGTACGGCTGATATTATATAATTTTTATACAAAGGTCCTTGGGACACAAGCCCAGGAAACTCGAACTATCTGAAGTATTTTTCTGTTTTCAATTATATAAGAGAAACTCAGTTTTTAGGTAAAGAGGCTATTATTATATCGTAAATTTAATTTATACTCGTAAAAAAATATTAAGCAACGAAATCACTTTATAAACATACGTATTTAATTCGCACATCGTATAAAAAAGTATACCAAAAGGTGGTGATCCAAAACGCCTTTAATTAATATATACATACATATATGCACGTAAATAAACTATGAAATAAATAATATAGTCTCAAATATTATTCGACTGATTTAAAAATACTTAAAGCAATGTACAATATTTTTATTTTCTTAACAAGGGATTTATGTATATTAAATATTTGGGAGATTGAAGTCAACATCTGGTGTTACTTTAACGAAAGTGCGAAAAGGTTAAATAACTTTTTATAAATCAAGCGTATAACTCTAATCTAATTTTTTTTATCTGCTATTGATGCACGAGTCATAAAGAATTGAGTACACGAGAGGAACTTATTACAGCGTTGAGTTTTTAGATTTTAGTGTATATTTCAGAATATACAAAATTTATTTTGAATCGGAGGTTTATTCAAAGTAATTTAACCTGTCTCTACCAAAATTACGAAATTGTAGAGTTAACCCTAAGCTCTGATTTGGTGCATAGCTCCAAGAAATGATTGCGAGAGCGGTTTATAATTGTATAGAGTATTATTTATAATAAGCACATTGGACTGCTCGCAGTAGAGTAGCGCAGCTCAATTGTAGACAGTAAATTTGTAATTTACCTATTTGTATTGTTAATAAAACCGTTATAAAACAAAATTGTAATTTTTCTTCCCTAACTTTTAATTTTGCTACATGGATGGACAAGTCTGTCGGATTTCCGATAATCTTTGGGCCAAAATCGCCGACCTGACCCCTAACAGCGGCCAAGCTAAAGTACGATTGGGCTGGACATGTCTGCTGCATGTCGGATGACTTTTGGGTCAAAATTTCTACTCTATGCACACCAGATGGTTAAACCACAGATTATTTGGATACTGGATCATACACAGATGAATAATAATAGATACTTATACGTATATATGATGCCATTATCTGCCATTTTTATGACATGTATCATTGGTATGTTATAAATGTAATGTGGGCGACGGTAATCACTTAAGTGAATGCCGCTTGCTCGTTTATTCCTTTGCTCTATATGATGATGAGATGAATTCTTGTTCTGCGAAGGAGGCTAAAGGCCCTTTAACTTCTAGCCCCTTTGTAGAAGTATTCTTGTTCTGCAAAGGGGGCTAAGAGACCTATAACTTGTAGCCCCCTTTGTAGAAGAATTCTTGTTCTGCAAAGGGGGCTAAGGGTCCTATAACTTCTAGCCTCTTTTGTAGAATTCTTGTTCTGCAAAGGGGGCTATAAATTAAATAATTATTTTTTGTAATAAATTAAACTGAATCTTGGCCTCGGAGACTAAGCGACGACGTTTATTGCGGTCCTGTGCCGTTTCATGCCACTGCATGGCCTGCAGCTGGCATGATCCCCTTCAACTTGGTCCTTCTCTAGTGGTACTTGGACACCCTACCGGTTTTCGATTTTAATATAAAATACTTGTGGTATAATGTTTGAGTAGCTCGTAGCTTAATCAGTAACCGACATCTGGGTTTAGGTTATGTAGCTCTAATCGCGGCCGGGTGATACATGAGATGACCCAATTTAAAACTGGTTTTCAAATATTTGACCTCCTCCTACTTTTTGAAGTCACGTAAAATAGTGGGATCTGATTAATGTCACTTTGCCGAGTTGTTCTATGTACGACGACGGAGGTTTATAGTCTAAAAGTTAACTTTTTTTTTTATAAATTCCTAATGCCTGCAATCCACGTTTCACCATAAAGAAAACCAGTAAATCGCAAACCAGAAACCGGGAACGAGTACAAAAGTCCGGTGTACTGGATGAATTTTTGTACTGGTTTCCCTGGGTTAACTGACGGTACGCCGGTAAAGTGTACGGGGACATTCCGGTGTATCGTAGAAAATATATTGAAGATTGATTTTCGATCTTGCTCCGCTCGCCTGCACACGTTCAATGTAGCGCCATACACGCTCCGGTTTACCTGCACATGTATGCCTGTACACTGTCCACCGGTGGACAGTTAGTGAACAATTAAAACATCATATAAAAGCGCATTCACAACTCGCATAAGACACGTGCTGGCTCCGTCACGAGATGGTGGTCTGATGAGACGGTGGAGTGCTTTGGACCACAAGAAGCAGTCCGAGGTGAGTGCTACTGATCTTGTCTCGCACGAGTTTTAAGCGCGAACGGGAATACTCCCATATGTGCGTACAGCACAATAAGCTTGCCAAATTTCATTATCGCCCGCTTCACGGTTTTCGAGATTTCGTCATAGCTGACCTTCCACCCTTATATATACAGTCACATTCCAAGAAATAATCTTCACACTACACTGGTATATAGCTAAAACGTTCGAAAAGTTCGTTCTAGTCCCTCGGGTTCTACGAGTAATGGAATCATATCTAAATACATTTACCAGCTTTTAAAAGAAAAATGATATTGTCCGTGGTTATGTCTATTTCCGATCTAGAACAGTCATGTCAAATTGACAATCTTAAAACTTAATCTTTGTCTTTATTGGTCTTATCGTATCAACGCTCGAAATGCCCCTTAGGTCGTTCCACTTGAGTTTACGATAGCAAGGCTCGCAGGCGAGTGGAACGGCAAAAATTGTGGACGCCAGCGTGGACGTTGCGATCGCTTAGTGGAACGCAGCAATGGTAATAAATGTCGCAGTATACATCGCAGATGTCATCACTTCCGCACTCTTTACAGCTACCACTTGATTTGCATTCATCTTCATAGTGTGGTCCTAAACACTTCCTACACCGATCACGGGCCGTGATAAAGTCCCACCTACCTTGTGTGGGCTGCGCATTGTAAGCCTTGCAGGCCACTAATCTATGGCCCTTAATAGAGCACCACGGGCAATAAAAATTATTGGTAGGTGAAGGCGGTTGGGCTGGACGTATCACAAACGCGGGGCGACTATTTGTGTTTGGGCGAGTATATGTGGGTGAATAGGTGCGACTAAAGTTTTGCTGACGTGGTGGGCTCCGTGGGCCCCAATTATTTGGGTTGTCGACGACTCCGATCAAACACGTTGCGGAAATTCATGGCTTCCTAACAGTCAAGCAAGCGACTCCACAGAGATATTGTGGACACAAGAATCGGTTGTAAACTATATGTTACCATGGGCCGTAAAGAAAGAACACATTAAACGAACTTTTTATAAATTTTTAGTCTTTTTGACACAAGTGTGTAAAAGTGCAAGGGGTATCTAGTTTTGTGAAGTGTCATAGAGGGTCTAGTATCCAGTGTCGAGAGTTTGTTACAGCTATATTGTATGCGTACACTGGGGCTTACACCGATATACGCTGGGCGTTAGCACGCTGCTCTGCCCAAAAGATCGCAAATGCGTTGTCAGCCTTTGAGAAAGGCGTAAGCTCTCCTCAGACATTAATGTCACAGGTTGATAGTCGTCGTGGGGTTGTAGAGATTGTGGCGGTTATGGGGATGGCGTCAGATGGAAAGTCGGTCATATTAACTCGCCCCACAGCCACATCCTCTGCAATATAAGCGGACCCTTACTACTAGACTACTACTACTACTAGACCGGGATAACACTAGTTAAAAGAACATGTATGGTGGTGATAGAACACTCTGCTAGATATAAACTCCATGCTTTCTCTCGCAGGAGGGCGGTATACGAGCGCTGTACCGCGGCTTCGTGCCGACCATGGTGGGCATGGTGCCCTACGCCGGGTCCTTTAAAAAAAGCTTAATTGAATTAAAAAAGTTCCCGGTAGCCCAAACTCCTGTTAAAATGCTGGCAATGCCTCTGCGAGCCTTCTGGATGTGCAGATGCCCATAGGTGTTAGTAGTCCTTATTTGAACCACCTGCCCGTTTGCCTTTTATTTTCTAAAAAAAATTGGTTTCTGTAAAGTCGGTTTACGACCGAGAATTATACGTGATAACGCCTAACTCGTTGGCCGATTGTGCCTGTAAATCGCTTGTTAAGCACTCTCACCTGCACGTTCAGCTGAGGTGGAACGTGACAATGAGTCAAGGGTTTTTATGCGTGCAGACGACTTTCTTGATATCTAAGACGAATATTAACCATACCAAAAATTGCGGGTAGCACTAAAATGCTTTAGAGTAGGTTTACGATGTTCGGTCCAAATCCTACCTGAACCCAAATTTCCCAGTGTGTGGACGGACACCAACAAAATTGGCTTAGAACCGCTGAGAGGTGAAGAACTCAAGATTATCTTTTAATTACGATGAACGATTGTCTGTTTATTATAACCAGGAGAATGGTCTCCCCATTAAAACTAAGAAAGAAAGGCAAAATACCACAGAAATCTCCCGCACACAGTGGTAAGAGAAAGTTAGCCCATAAAATACCAAAATGTAGAAGATCGGCAAAAATTATATACCAATTATATATTGGTTTAGTTGTATGTATTGTATTTAGTTTGTAAATTTTTACTTCATACACTATATACGTTAAAGTAATGATTTTTGCGCACGTCAGAATAGCTCGCAGATGGCAGAATTTTCACCGACTAACTTGTCATTTATAGTTGTTATAATTTATAACCTATGTGTTATATTATGATATATAACAAACTCTAGCTATCCACAAGTTCTTAAGTCATATTAGAAACTGTACTATTATATATATTGTAATATGTTTGTGAAAAGAAATAAATAAACGTACTATTATTATTAAAAGACGAAACGTCGCATTACATCGGCGTATCTCAGCAATAAGTTGCCTTAAATCTCAAGAAATAAAACCTCAATATGATATAGACGTCGGAGCGACATTACAAGTGAGATTAAAATTATATTTATTAATATCGGGGACCTCATTAGGTGTAACGTTACGAACAGACCGGACAGTAAGTGTAGGTATGTGATAAGGCAATTTAAATAAAAATGATCTCCTTTTTCATTGATAAAGTTTTGACACGGAAAAAACAACGAAACTTGGAATGCACGGACTTACTAATGAAAGGGACCAATTAACGATGATTATTTTTTTGTCTCATGACTAATGCAATACAGCGTGCTCCGCATTCGGTCAACGTTTTCTTTTTTTTTTAATATTAGGAATTGTGTTTCAAGTAAGGAATTCTCAGATATAGTATGTCTGCTCTTTGATAGCGTAGCTGTCCACGGTGGGGAGTAGTCAACCAGATGAACTGTTTTTGGTTTTTTTATATTTGCCAATATTACGTTTGTTAGGAAAAGCAGTCATCTTTATAAAGAAAATTTAGATATGCAAGATAGGCAAACTAGAAGCTGGAATAAACTTGAGACTCCCTCCCTGCGTCTGGGTTGGGTACAAAAATCGTTTGTGTACGGGAGTATAAGTTTCTTTAAAAAAAATTCCAGACGTCAAATGAAATCTGTCTATTGTTAAATTTAAACATGTTAAAAAAACGCTTATTCATAAGGCGTATTATACAGTCGAAGACTATATTAAACTATTTGGAATTGAGTCGGTCCAGCTTTGTAGTTAACACGCAAATGTATGTAAATATATGTAAATGTATAAAATGTAAAACTTATTTTTGTAAGAACTATTTTTAAAACAGTGGCTAACGAGTTACTTGCTGATTCTTCATGTAGCTCGACTTTTCCAAATCAGTGGTAGCTTTTAAAATATCTGACGATTCAAAAGAGCTTTCTAAAAGTTGACTTGAATAAAAAATGTTATGATTTGATGGCCTCTTGATATATTTAAAGAAAGGAATACTTTAATAAGCCATAATTCAATAAATAATTACATATTATAGTTTATTTTAAAACTCATTTTAGACAATAACCCAGTGAAATCGGCTGTAAATCAAGCACCCAATGAATTTACATATGTCCATCTCTCGTTAAACCATCAAGGCTTCATTGATTGAATTCTTATTAATGTTCTTGAAGAGCGTTATCGATTCACTATAAAAATTGGGTGTTGAAACGCGTATTATGTTTACGGTTTCAACATTAATGGATAGGTATCGAAATGCAAAAAAAAGATGGACAGTATAATCCATTTAATTAAAAATTAATCCCTATTTCCTTTGATTACGATATCTCGAGTGTGAATGGCTTTACCGACTTCAATACTTCTTTTTTGTTGTGTTTGTTATTGACAGGAGAAGGTTATTAGGAAAGAAAAAATTAAGAAAATTACGCGGGAAATTATAAAATTTAAGAATATTTAACCACGGAACGGGAACGGTAACATGGGCGGGATGGCAATAAATAGTAAGTAATCCAACATTCGGACAGGGCAACGTCTGCCGGATCCGCTAGTTTTTCTATGAAACAAAATAACTTGTACATCGAGTTATTGTATTGTAGATAAGAAGAACAAAAAAGTTAGTTTTATATAAAGTGTCTTATTCTTCTGTTATTTTACACCAGTAGTTTGTGTTATTTTACATAAAATGTCTCGAAAAAATAATTTGTTTCTTAAATATTCCTAGTATTATAACAGGACCGGGGATCAAACTAAACTCTAACTTGGACTTTAATTCGCTCTTGTAAAAAAGTACGAGACTTTAAAAAAATGTTATATAATCAGAACACCCTGTAGACTATGCTTTTTCTTGTCACCAAGTGATAAAAATCCGGGACTAATTCAGGCTGCCGAGAGCACCACCCATAGCCGTTCACATCAATTTATGTGCTTTTAGCCTAATTTGTTGCTTTGCCCCATATTAACCGCCCACGCGTCTGCCATCTTTGTTTAGCGATTTCTATTCATTACGAATGCCTCCATAAATTAAAGTTTTACGACCGATCTAGTAATATTTGCCGAACTCTCCATCATTGAACTCGACGCGAGTAAGGTCGCGAGTAACAGGTAGTTATTTAATAATAAACACCTTTAGACTTTAAGTGATAAAATCTAGTAATTTCATATTAACCGCCCACGAGTCTGCCATCTTTGTTTAGCGATTCTTAATCATTACGAATTCCTTCATAAATTAAAGTTTTACGACCGATTTATTAATTTTCGGTCATCTTTGAATTAAAACGGAAAACGTGGCGGAAAACAAATAGTTATTTAATATAATCCAAACGCTTATATACTATCCTTTTTCTTGACACAAAATGATAAAAATGTAGTTATTTCATATGTGCCGCCCACGCGTCTGCCATCTTTGTTTAGATTCCTGTTCATTACGAATCCCTTCATAAATTAAACTTTTATAGTCAATCAATATTTGGCAGACTAGTTGATGTACAGTGAACGTTGTGTAAGCAAATAGAATTGTTGTTACAATGAATCTGCGCAAGCGATATAACGTAAGGAAAACTGTAGGCTTAGACTAGAATCTTGCTTGTAACATTGGAAACGCTGTTATCATAATGCCGGAGCCAGACATTGCTCCATTTCATTCATGATCATGTAGTTGTAGCCTGGGACTTTGCGTAACTGCACAAAGTTTTGTAGAACTTTGTGGACTTCAAGGACAAAAATATACAAACACTTTGAGCTATGTCTGGCTCTGGCATAATACTATAGAGTACTGATTTGGTCAATTTTAGAGTTCCGTAGAATTACATCGAGCCCTTACAGCTTAGTTCTGTCTATCCGTCCGTCGGTCTGTCTACCCGCATTAGATGTAGAGATTTGAAATTTTCTATACTGATAGAATACGCTAAAAACTCACTAGGAAAATTATTTTGAGCGAAGCCAGACAACAAAATTTGGAGTTATTTAATATGCACCTTTATCGCGTATCAGATACGGAACCCTTCTATATAGCGTGTTTGACACGCTCTTGGCCACCTAATCAGTGGTCGGCATTTGATTTGATCGCTAAGTTAAGTTGCTCTGGCTGCCCGTCTGTGCTGAAAACTGTCCACTAAGGAGTCTCCGATTTACTCGACAAAGAGGGCAACCAGAGGTATGCAGCGGCTGATAGGGCTGAGATCATGTCATTCCACCTAGAGGGATAATTCACCGCAAACCCGGTTAACACCAACAAAAGAATTGTCGTCGAGCATCGCGCACCAGTAGAAGAGCAAGTGGTTGAGTTCCGTTCGGCCCCAATTCGGTTCGGTCCGCTATTACTCTCCTCCGTAAGCGGAAAGCAGCAAGCCCGGATGGAATTCCCAATGCAACAAGAGAGGTCATTTTGTAATGCTTTGATATTTTTCTGTATTAAAATGTATACACGTGTGTCTCAAACGTTTAGCATTGGTGTGTGTGAGGTCTTTTTTTTTAAGAATTTAATGTACCGATATTTTTTAATAATACTAGCGGACCCGGCAGACGCTGACCTGTCCGAACGCTGGGTTACTTATTCACTACATTCTATTATCCTAAAATGTTAGTCCCGTTCCCGTTTCTGTTTCATTCCGTTCCGTTCATTTTGGACTACTGATATTGGTAAACTCATTTTTATTCCACTTGAGAAGTACATAGCCTAAAGCTTTTGTTCTAGATTTGGATTTCATAATGCCGGAGCCAGACATAGCTGGGCTACGAATTCGCCTAAATAAAGACGTCAAAGTTTGCTTAAGTAAAACTTTTTACAAATATGGTTTTGAATCCTTACACTTACAGTGGACCACAACATTATTACATGATTTTGACAGGATGCCCTTATTATTTTTTCTTTAATCTGATCGTGTAATTCTGTTGATCAGAGTGACCTTCACAGCGTCAACAAGCGGGGGCCCTTATTTTATTTATTTATTTAATTTAATCTTACATATTACCCTGTTAGGGCGTTTTTTTTTTTTTTTTTTTTTTTTTTTTTTTTTCCATCGTTTTTTTTTTTTTAATTTTTTGTGAGGGGGGGGGCTTGGGGTTTGTGCCTTCTTCACGACGCTCCGGCGTCGTGTAACCGTAGTGGATCTGACCACTTATCAGACAGATATAGGAAGATCCACCCCCTGGGAGATTTCATATTTGCAATATTGGCTATCGAATTAAGTTTAAAGGGAAACTTGTCTATGTGAAGGCAGGTTTGCGTGTCGCACGGCTGCGAACAATCAGACGTTCTAAGCTTGTACTAATGTAACCTCCCCGGTGGAGTATGCAAAAAATTAGCATACCCGCCGGACGCGTTGCCCACGCCGATTGCAGCCAATCCATCATAATCGCTGCTGTACCTATAGGGTTGTCACTACGGAAGTAGGATTTTTTTATATAACAAGGGGCAAACAAGTTTCTTGCTGTTTTTTGTGTTCTGGTTGTGTTTTGTGGTTTTTGTTTGTGTGGTGGGGGGTTTGGGGGGGGGGGGGGGGGGGGGGGGGGGGGGGAGGAGAAATGCGGGGCTCATCTGTGATATGAACCCGGGACCTTTAGCACCAAACTCCTGTGCCTATTAATATATACTTGCGTTTATAACTATACCATCTGATCAATCCTCAACGGTTTATGTCATCACGTAAGTTCCTTATAGCAATATCTGTCTGAGTAGGGTGATACGAAATGTCTAGACTGGCTACTACGGTAGTACTGTTGGCCTACTGACTGTACTCATATTTTTAGAAACGTGAAAAAAAAAGTATATATTCGCGTCTTCCCCATGACAGAGAGCACTTAAGGAATAGGCGGAATTAATTTGGTTCAGCTCCCTAAAACCTTTTATTGTGGCCCACCAGCGTTTTGCCTAAACACCGTCATTCTCCTAAATGTATAGACATTGAGTTAAGAGACTATTGGACTAACGTGTACACATAAATATCATAGCGCTATCCCAGTCAAGTACCAGGGTCCGCTTGCTTAAATTGTAGAGGATGTGGCTGTTAGGGGACTTAAGAAAACAGTCTCTGTCTGACGTCATCCCCGGAATCCCCGCAATTTCTTCAATGTCACTTTTTTTTAGTAGCCTATACTGTCCTACTGCTGGGCAAAGGACATCTACAAGGGAACCATACACCCATAAATAGGTGAGTTTTGAATTATATGAAGCTATTTTACCCGCGGCTTCGTCTCTTGGATTAAAAAAATCTAACGCACACACACTAACGCAGGGTCGACACATGAGGTTTTCACCTTAGAGATTTGGCTAAAACTTTTATGACCAGCCTGGCTGACGGTCTGACGCCAACCCTGTTTGGTTGAAAGTGTAAGAGCGTCTGTAAATTAACATATGAAATTCTAAAATCGAAAAACATATTGGTACATGGCGGGAATCGAATCTGTGCGTGTTGAATTTTATCCGGTCTGATCAAGGGCTTAGCAACTGCGCCACCGACGCTATTCTGGACTTACGGAGTAGAGCTTTGGGGATCCACTAAGCCATCGAATTCCTCTCGTATCCAATCCTTACAATCCAAAATCCTTCGTAAAATCCTCAATGCTCCTTATTTTGTTACCAATAAAACCATCCATAAAGACCTTAATGTTCCATATGTTACTGATCTGGCACAAACCAGATACCAATCCTTTCATAGCAAACTCCATTCCCACTCAAATTTATTAGTCTCCCAACTTGCTTCACACTAGATTCCTGATAACCCTCCGAGGCGTCTGAAAAGAAGATGGCCTCGTGACCTTCTAAGTTATATTATGTGATATTTGAGTACTGTCGGTGGGTAGCTTTTCTAACACTCTTCCACTGTTAGAACTACACTGTCGCACTATGACTACTATGCCAGTCGGTGAGCCCTGAGGGTTTTCCCCATCACTTTATAGACGATAGGTGAGCCCCAGGAGGGTCTGCAGGTCCCACCGGGCCCACTCGTGGCTGAAAAAAAATGCCACTGCTGGGTTTGAACCTGGGGCCTTAGAAGCGTAGCTACTCAGTACTCAACCAACTGAGCTACCCTTTCTCTCAGACCATTAAACAAATATATATTTCTTGCCACGATCTTATAGCACTCCTTAACCTTCTCCAGGTGTAAATCCTAATCCATCACTTCCTTTAATAATCAACTAATTCTCCAACTCCATATATTATACCAAAAGAATATTACTAACGACTATATATATTGACATTTACTTAAACGACCAATTTTTGTCAAAGATACAGCTAACCAACTGACTTACCTGACAAGTAAAAATTGAATCAATGACCTTACTACTAGAACTATGAACTGAGTGATCTACTATAGTACGAATCTAAATACGGACTTTACATTACAGTCAGGTTATTACTAATGACTATACATTGACATTTACATCTACGACATTATTATCGATATAGTGAACTAACGGACTTACCAGGCAATTATCGATTATTTGAAGACATTCAAATTACTTTTTTACTAGAACTGCAAACTGCATAAACTACTATGATATACCTGCCCGTTTGCCCCTTTTAATATAAGAAATCCTATAACAGGTCTTTACCCCACTAAGGTACAATCTAACTGTTAAAGTGCCTTAATTCGCTAATAGAATATGCAAACGAACAGGAATGACAAAGGGATTAGAGACAGACCCTAATCAAGTTTGACCTGTTTGGGCTTGTTTAAATTCAATCAAGGGATTATCGGTGGAGTGGCACTATCTGTTTGATGAGAAACATGGATCCGTTGACTGATTACGTCACAAGCTACCTAACGCCACAAGTTAAAATCTATAAATTTAAACCCCAATCCTTGGTTGTAAAAGAAATATTTGATCACCTTGTCATTTATAAATTGTTATAAATACGGTTCAAAAGAAATTTTCGTTACAAAAAATGTTTAAAATAAAGAATGATAACCTTTTCCACATGACAATGCCAAAATAAAAAAGGCAATGATTTCCGCCAGTTAAATTGCACACACCGCAAGCGTTCGTTAAAAGCTTGTCGGTTAATTATTTTTTAATGGAAACATCGAATATCGATTCCCTGTTCAATTATAAATCAACACCAAAACTGCAAAAGCGGCGTCGTTTGCTCAAATTGTTTTAATCGATTTCCTACATGTAGTAGTGATGTCCAGTATCGATATTTTTTATCCATACAATATATCGATGAAAGCATTATTTATGTCTATAGGCAACTGTGGCTGCTTATCAACACGCAGGCAGTGTCCAGGTTTACTACCTCACCATTATTAAATGAATTTCAATTGTATCAACAATTAAATTTTGCTAAAATGTTAACCCAAATTTCTCTTTTAGGCTTTAAAATTAACCTCTTTTGAAACAGTTTTAAACAAAATGTCTGCACCAGTTTACAAGTTTGCGGCAGACGCGGACGTCTGAAACTTGCCTGCTTTCAAATATTCCTGCTTCTAATTTTTACAATTCAAAACTGCAAAAAGAGTTTTTATTATTTGTTGAAAATATGAAGAAACTCACATTGTTTTTTATGTATTGAATTATTATTTTTTTGGAATCAACTGCCTTGTTATCTTTATTCTAAAAAGATACAGTTATTATTTCTGATATTTAGATAAAGTTGTGTTTAAATTTGTGTAAAAGAGAAAGATTGTTATATAGGTATATGCTTGTAGCCTATAGTTGTGATGTTTTCTTCAATAAAAAAATTCAATCATTCAAAGTATAAAAATATCTAACTAAACTATATTGTTATTAATTTCGTATTGAAATAAAAATTATTTTCGTATTGAAATACAATGCAGTATTGCTACAGTAAATCATTAAAACATTTAAGAGTAAAAAAACAGATATTGCGTAAACATTTTCTTCACTCGGAAATAAACTAAATAAAAATATTTTTTTTCAACGCCATTCTTTCTAACAAAACGGCAGATGTGTAGATATTGCCAAAGCAAGCATAAAAATATCAGCAAGTGTGTTTGCGGAGAGATGCTTGAACAAACGAAATGCGGGATATCTTTGTATTATTCATTAAGGCGAATATCTCTACATCATAAATATAAAAAATAACCTAAAGCGTGTTAAGACACGTTTATATAGAAGGATTCCGTATCTGATACGCTATAAACGTATTTCTTAAATAACTTCACAAGTTGTTGTCAGATGTCTTTTAAAATAATTATCCTAATGAGTTTTTAGCATGTTCTATCATAATAGAATATTTCAAGTCTCAATTTCTAATAGTTTGGAAATGCTAGGGAGGGGACTACCTTACGGGAAGAAAGGCGAACGGACGGACAGAGCAAAATTACAAGGAACCCTTATAATTTCGCTCTGTCCGTCATACGGAACCCTAAAAATCAACTGTACAAGTCTTTATCTTTCTACCCGTCCTAAGCCGCTGGACCGATTTTAATAAAATTTTTTGTGTATATTCCAAGAGGTTCTTAGAGTTTGCAAAGAAATTCCATCCAAAAGGTGGCGCAGCTGTCGGTTTATAACCTAAATTATGTATGTTTCTTGCTATAACTCTATAACAGCTTAGCTTATTTAACTCCTGACTGTTTGTATTATTTGCATTGTTTTAGGAAGGTTTAAGAAAAAACGAAAAAGGAAAACGTCAAAAGAATATTTATAAAATATTAAAAAATGCAGAGTTTATCGCAACCTCGGAATACTTCCAATTGATGGCGTTTGTAGTGGACCTTTCGTCTAACCGTAAATCGGTTATGACAACGTCTGCCGGGTCAGCCAGTCAAATATATTTTTTTAGGTGTTTAACTACAACATTTTGTACAAAGAACACTATTTACTTAGTCATATATTTTTAAAATGAAGCTAGACAGGGTTCATTCATTTTAGGTCGCTTCTTTTTCTACTTTCTTCCATTAACTGTAAATTTTCCTTTAAGATATTTTCATACAAATATTTTATTTATACCTTTCTACCCATTTATGTGTATTATATAAATATATTTATAAAGCAAAAACTCATTTATTAGGAAAACACAACCGCGAGTTCATCGTCACGACAAGCGATTTCCCAAAGAACGTTAAAAATAACATATTTAAAATACCTACCCTTAATAGGAAAGTTCCGGGTCAGTTCCGTTTGATTTACCGCTTTAATATGAATGAAATACAATATCCACAATAGCATTAATTCCTCCAATTTATATCTCCAATAATTATATTTCGGAAGAGACCCGGCTCTTTCGGCGTTAAGTCTGGACATACATAATATTATTCTTGTATAGAGTATACAAATATATACTGTATTATTGTATATATATACATTTACATTCGAAGGTATTTAATTACTAGCAAAGCGGGCAGACGTTGGTCGTACGAACGTTGACTTGCTTACTATTTAATAAATAATGTTACGATAAAAAATCGAGATAAAATCTATCCTATGTTTTTAGTTATACTAAATTACAGATAGCGATGAAATTTTATAAAATCCCAACAACAGCCCACGAGCTGAAATCGACTGGTGCTAAATATGACATATTCAGCCCAGTGGCGCTAAGTCGGTTAAAGGCACAAATAAAATTGAGTAAATGTATGCACGTGCATAACTTCCGAACGAATGCACCAAATTGGATGATTTCTTTTTTGTTGCATTCTTTAAAGTTAGAACAAAGTTTGTGAATAAAAAGGGAACGGCAAAGCGAAAAGGAAATGGACCGGAAACGGAATGGGGAATAATGTTATAGGATAATAAATTCAGATATAATTAATTAATGTAATTTCTAAATTATTTTTAGTTTTAAGGCATGCTGTGTTCGTTTCTAGCAGGTAACAGCCCCATGTCGGAGCACTTTTTTTGTATATAGTGCGACGAGGCAGCCAAACAATATGTGGTAATTGGCCTGCTAACGACGAAGCGTGTTCTTTATTGCCTGTAAAATGCCTTCAGTGTCATATACAACATTAAATCTTGCTTATTTTGAAGATACGTTAATACACTCGAAAGCAATAATTTCGGGTCACTAAAAAGTCGTCGTGGACATATAGACACTTTCTAACGAACATATCTATAAAAAGTATCGGTAATTGTGAATGTTTACGGGCAGCGGTCGCTTTGCTATTTCAGCGAATTAAAGTGGCCGATTGTCACCTTATAGTGTATAAAATAAACTCATATTAAACCTTTACATAAACATGAACTAAATATTACGTTATCCTTGAGGCAGACCAGCATTACTTGGTGGAAAATCTAATTCAAACCCTTCCGGTAATCCTACATTGGTTGCCATTGTCCACCCCTAAATATAATCTTCTGACCAGTGCTAGGATTAGTTGCCGTAGCCCCTTCGCTTATTGATCCGGTCGATGGATTTCCAGTAGTGCCACCACCAACCGACCCTTGTGCCCCCGGAACATCATCAAATAGCGTTGCCTTTCTGGACTGTAATTGGTTTACGAGTCCACTAGGTAGGGTATTGCCGTAAGAAGTAAGGTACTCGTCCATCTGCTGATTGAATTTACTTCCCTCGGTATTTGCCATGAGTTTTGATGTGTTAATCACGTATAAACGAGAAAAAAAATAGTAAAGATTTGGGCAAATGTTTTTCGTTCGATCAGTACGAAATAACAAATGTACCACATGAGCTCTTCAAAACTTATCAACCGATGTTTGTCAACAAATGGGCAAGGTCGCCGTATGTTGGATAAAGGGTCTGTGTAGGTAACTGGCAACATCTGATACTGTTTACATTTAAGAATGCTGAAAATGCACGTCTCAATTACATCGGCTATGTGTCGTTGTATTATTTTGTCAGCGCATGGTTAAAGTTCGTATTTTCGTTTGTAACTTTTAACAGTGTTGGCGTTACTTGAAGAAAGTTATTGTTTTTTTATGATCATGGCTTTTCCGATATGAAAGATAACGATATACGTCATACTATAATAAATTATTAAGCCACCTCATGCTATTATTGCTGTTTCAATCGCAATACTGACCAATACTGGATTTTATCAAAGTAGACCGATCATTCTAAAAATTTGCATAATGCCATAGCTTTTCATTCTGAACAACTTTCCTTAGTAACACTTTGGCGCTCTGTGAACAGAAAAGGTAGTTTACTTAGCACTCAAATAGTGTTTGCTCAACTGTAAACGATTTTAAAAATGCGAAAGTAAACTAAAGTTAAAGTTTCAGACCAAGCGGTGCGGAATCCCAAAATATTAAATTTCAATTCGAAAATTTTTGGTCAATCATCAGGTAGCCAGGCCCTGACCTTGAGCTAACTCAGGTAAATAACTGACTGCTATCTACACTAGGAAGGATTACGGCCACGTTGTTACCTTTAGCAACGGTCACCAATTAATAAATTGTTTATTGATATGGCAAAAGCACTCACCTCAGTTTTTTTGATTTGAAAATGTCATAATGTTTATACACTTACATAATGCACAGTTTGAGTTGTAAATGTTAACTAATACTTAGAAAAAAAAAAAGGAATAAGCACAGAGCGATACTAAGACTGAACTGTAGTTGCGGCCATGACATTTGTTAATTTAATTTTTTTTTTTAAATAGAATGATCATGCTCATGAAAAAGCCTTTATACGCTCTTCCCATCTATGTTAAGTGTCTAACAAAAATTTTATTTCATCTATTACATGATGCTCAAATCCTTACCTAATGTCTATCTCGTTTCGAAGAAAGTGGAAAATAGGCGATACATTCAATATAATGTTGTAAATCAAGTGTTCCAGTATAAAAACCTTTTTTGGTTAGTATAATCCTGGTATTCACTTCGGGGAAGGGTTCATTCGGTAACAAGTTGGTAACCCTCACATAACCCACTTCCAACTGATGCTCCACGGAATCGTCTGATCGTGACGTTTTTGTGTATCTGTCGTACAAATAAATATTGATGAAATACAATTTTCATTTTCAGAGCCTTTTGCAAAAGACCGACTCGCATTTTTTATCAGAATCTAGAAAGGTTTTAGAAATTCGTTTTGTACAATGATCAGTTTTCAACAAGAATTCAATTTTAAATTCCAAAAAAAAAAAAAAAAAAATGAAAAACAGCAATCCACAGCGCATATTGGGTCAAACAACGAATTTAATAAGAACAGGATATTGAAAAAGAAATTGTTGAAATCAAAACTAAACCAGTCGATGATGTGAAATCTGAGAATTATCTTTAGTAATCAACAATTTTAACCCTAAGTAACAACAATTATTCTCAATTGGATTGTCAGCCATAATGAAAGCTTTTGGAGGTGTTGTAATTGTCAAAATACTAATTAATGGACGTGTGCACCTCGAGTGTCAAATTGTCCTGCAGCCTTCAGCCCTTTCTGCACTTCTTTTCAATAAACACATTGTTTACTTTGCAGAAAACTGTCGGACGCATTTGGCTAACACTAGCAATAGCTAAAAAGTTCTGTGGACAAAGTTTTGACACTTAGACCTTAGTGGGATTCCCAGCTCTTCACTTCTGCCTCAAAGCAAAGTCCTTTGTTATTCTTGTTTCTGGACGTGCAGCGCCAAACACAGGAAAAACATCGGAAGTGCCGCATCAAACACTTCTTCCGCCTTGCAGGAAATCGCGAGGTCCAGAGTCACGTGCCCATCATAGACATCTTCAAAACAAGTTGGAAAACCTTTAGGGCTGCCACACATTTACTACTTTTGGATCCGATTCTCTGAAACGATTGTCGGATCAGGGCATCTGACGCTCAGACACTTATAAGTTTATACGATCATATCGCACACCTACGATCAGATATCGGATCGGACATCCGGCACGGATGCAAGAGCAGTGCGTCCTACAAATCGGAACTATTAAAAGTTTTTTTTTTCGCTGTGAAAGTAGAAAAGCAATTGCCAATAACGCTTCATAGTTCATTTTCTATGTGATTGTAAGAACATACCCACAGCATTGCAACGACATTCAATAATTATTTGAATAATATTAAAAAAATAAAAAATAATTATTGCAGTCGTTCTGGCATTTCTTTAATTTCAATTATTTAATATTGTTATTTTTGGATGAATATTTCATGTAAGGGCTGAAAATATTTCATAAAATTGTAGTTTTGTATAAATGGTGTTATAAAATAAAAAAAAAAAACAAGTTTTTTTATATCAAATCTAATATAAGTTTTCTTTTGTATAAAATTTTGTGGGAGTATTAGATAAAATTTTATATTAGATGTTGCCACTACATAAATGTCAATATGTCATTTTTACTCTGTGGTAGTTTTTGGCGGGAAGGCCTCTCTTGTGTCAGTGTGAAATGTAAAAACGTGTTTTTCAAAAGGATTAAAAGAACTTTGATTAAACTAATTATCTCGTCAACGACTAGTGACGATTTATCACGAATGATGATCAAGAATGATCGCTTAACACTGATCGTTTTATGAGAACCAAGCCGGGGGAGCACTTTACAGTAAAGCGCCATATTTCCAAGCCGAAAAGATTGTAATACAATATGGACTCAAACTAAATTACAGATAATCATATACATTCTATGCTAAATTACAGACCCACTTATAGGTTTCCAGAACATGTCAGAAATCACTCAGTTATGCCGGAGCCCGGCATAGCTCAAAGAGTTTGTACGTTTTTGTCCTTGAAGTCTACAAAGTTCTACAAAACTTTGTACACTTACACAAAGTCCTCGGCTACACTACATAAACATTGAAATGACGTTTCAAATGAAGCTATGTCTGGCTCCGGCATTAGAGAAACAGTTCGTATAAATGTAGAGACGAAAGAGGCTTCAATGGTAAAAACACGAACTTAAAATTAAAAAATAAAAAACAAAAAGTAGACCAAATCATACATCACTAAATTATCAAAATAAAAATTAGAAGTAACATATAAATTTTAATGTAAATTTATTTAAACAAGGTATGTTATTATTAAATTGGGGGGAAAAATAATCCTTTAATTTTTCTCTTGTGTTTTGGCAGAGCATCACTAACAATGTCAATATAGATAATTTTACTTTATCGCGTATGGTTAAATTACATATTTTAAAATTAGTTCATTCTGACACAAAAATGTCATAAATATCCAAAAGCTCTTCACAGGTTATTAGTTTAAATTTTGACAAAACCATGCATTTAAGATAGCATGTTTTCTATTCACATTAATTTTGACATATATCTCTAGCTGTTGTGATTCGGTTTTAAATTATCGAATGTTAAATTTGTATATTTTGACACCTTTAAAGTTATTTATTCCTTGCTTTAGCACTTAGATGACTTGGAACAAGTTTCTATATTGTTTTTTTTTCTGTGTTATCAAATAGAACGTGGAAAAAATTGTAAATGCTGTCGTAATAAAATTAATGCGATCATAAAATCGTGGTAATATAATTTTATCTGAATTAGATTGCGGATGACGCCCATTCTAATTATTCCTTTTTTGTCTGCAAGTCTGTGAATTTTGATTATTGCAATAACTGCTGTTAGTTATAATTCTAATTTAAATTGCATAAGTTGTAGTGACTTATCTTCACGTAAAAAGCGCTTTATAATCTGTGTTAAATGTTTTTCAGTATTACCAACATGATAATCATGTCGTAATGCCGGTGCCAGACATAGCTCAAAGTGTTGGCGCATTTTTGTCCTTGAAGTCTACAAAGTTCTACAAAACTTTGTGAAGTTACACTAAGCCCCCGACTACACTACATAATCATCGAAATGAACATTCTCCAACCTCACTCCTCTTGGGTCGATTTAGGTTCATGAAAATTCGAGAGTAGATCTGCAGTGGTAGATAGACTATATGTGGAAATCCAGTAATGTGCGAGTCGAGTAATATCAAATTTTAAATTATTCTTGTATTTGCTGACAGCAAAAAATTTATGGCATAAATATCGTCTCAAACATTGTGAAAGGACATTAAGCCCTTTATTAAGACTATATCGTCATCATCGGGTGCCTTCTTGAAACTGAAGTTCAACGATGAGCTGGTACTAACTTCTACAGTACACATCAATTGTCTTTAATTCATAGTAGTAAAGTTCTGTCAATTCTCTTATATCTTTGAACCACTTCTTCCACTGTCCACCAGGAGTACGTTTTCGGGGAATCTTTCCTTCCAGAATCAACCTAGGGAGCTCATAGAGGGATCCTCTCTGTAAGTGCCCGAAAAATACAACCTTTCTTTGTATTACGGTTGTCATCAGCCTATGTTCAAATTTGGCTCTGTGAAGAACTTTAACATTTGAGACGAGTCTTGAACATTCTGCGCAGTCACCACATCTCAAACGCAAACATTTTGATATAAATAAGCTATAATAGAAACGTAATGAAATAAAAAAAAAATGACATGATGAAGAACGAATTTCAACTGACCGTAAAACGCACCCAAAAGTATGCAGGCATTACAAAGTTCAAACAGCCAGATTGGATAGCCAAAGAGTGGACCAATTTAATAAAATAGAGCAGGCCAAAATATGCTGTATTACAATAGGACATGTATCATAACTGTATCGCAGAATACCGTGCACATATCTGGGCTTCATCAGGCCACATCCTTGAGGAGTGATCACGCATATCTCACGTGCAAATCAGCTACTGCTTGTTAGTGATATCAGATGACTGTGGGTCATCAATTTCGCTTGATTTGCAAAGAAAAAAATGACAACAGATAAGTACATCTTCCGTTGACGAGATGCCCAGGTCGGCTGGTGAATTTAAATTTGCATAACTCTTGATGCAAGCTACTTTCGAACCATAATGTACGTAAAATTTATTCATCAATATTATTTGTGTTACTATTGACGGTATTTTATAAGCTTATTCTATTAACTGACTTTTGTATTTTTGTTGTAATTGTGGTCATTAGTGACATAGCAATACTAAGTAAAAAATTGATTGACAACCTCAAGATTTGAGGTTAAACCTCAACTATAGAAATCTTGATCTCAACTATAGAATTTACGAACATTCTTTAAGATGTTCGTAGCTATAAATAATCGGTAAATTTCTATATTTGAAGTGGTTTAAATTTCGGAAACAGTTTTATCTTGCTGTTCGCTTACTTTAATGATACATAAATCATAATTCCATTTTTCCTCTTTTAGATGACGGAATTCTACAAGATTCAAAGTCACGAACGCCCAGAGTTTCCTTTATGGAAATAAGCGTTTATTCCACCTTAACAAAGCGAGTAAATTCATAATAATAAAGCAATGTTTAAAGCTGTTAATAGTGATAGAAACTGTTCGGCTACTGGTGTTGCGTGCTCACCGTGAATCGTGAAAATTAAGTCGGTCCTCACGAACTCAGGGCCGTCGAACACTTGGCGCATTTTTTAAGATTATGTTTTTTTAAGGCATGGCAATAGGTCGGCTAAGGCCTGGCAGTTTCAATTTCCTGGCGTAAAAATCTTCGCCAGTGGTTTAATTTAAGTTAAAGATTACTCAATTGATAGAATCAGGCGTTACTTCGCAGAAATCCATGACATGCATGAAAAACTAAACATTAAGTATCTAAGCATTCTTTTTTAAAATTTTTCAAGCATTCAAGATCACTGTTCAGAGTAGCTATCAACAACTTGTAGTTGTGTTAAAATTCGAAACTGGTAGTCTTCGAAAATAATTCTGATATTTGCCCGCATATAAGATTAATCTATTAATCTGGGCTGAAAGAGAAGGCTGGGCATGTATAGCATAGCTGAGAGTTGCTGGCACGGCTAGCCGAGCAGAGAAATTTGCTGAGCGCGTGAGCTCTGCTGTGAATATTGCTGGGGAGCTTCCCTGCAGCGAAATTACGGCGCGTAGCCAAGGATAGGTTTTCAGGGCTAGATAGCCGAATTATAGAAATGAAAGGCTCGGTAGCCGGATGATAGTATTGCTGGCCGAAATAGCCGAAGGACCAACCACCACCAGTGATATGCAAATTGTACTTACTCAAGTAGGAAGAATGAATGACGTGTCAATATAGACTGCAGATCTACGTGGGTGTTTTTAAGGAATACATTGATTATATAGCTAATGTTATAAGGGGTAACTTAGGCACTTTTACTTTTATTTTAAAAATTGTATTCATTTTAATTAATAAATATAAAAGGGGTTACGCGAAAACTAAATTGAAACCAATGAAATAGTGAACAATATCCGATTCAAGCAGGGAAGGTAAACATTATATAAATATAATTTTTCCTCAAATTAACGCGCGCGAAACCGCGGGACACAGCTAGTAATTTAATAAACATGTTCGTATGTCTCTTGATCTTGTATTATATAACTAGCGAACCCGTTGCCAAAGCTTCTATTTCCTTTTATCTAACCGTTACTAAACTTCACAGGCTAACGCGCTGGACTAATTTTAAGGCTGGATCTCATTTGGAGGTACTGATCTCATCCTCTTGTAGGGACAGTTGAAAGAGGACGTTTTGCTATCACCTCAAAACACAGCTATAGATGGTATATGCTCACAAGTCCTGCAACCATGCCTCCAGCTGCAGCCTATGATGGAAAGCAGCCTGTTGGTTCACTCCAAATGTATGCAACCAGGAAAATCACCTGAATGCAAAAAGACAAAGGGATTTTAGTTTCAGATTCACAGTAAGTGCTTTTTGACCTCAGATGTCCTTCTCATCTTTTAACTTCTTTTCTTTATTACAGATATAGCTCCATGATTTAACATTTCCTTTACAGATATGTCATAACAGCAGGACTTTTGTTTTCTGGAGTAAGATGCTCATTAACAAAAAGTTTCTTTTCTGTGCCTTCGATTCCTATATCTTTTGTGTTAACGCCCTTTTTCTTTTTCAGACCAGAGATTAGTTTGTCTTTTAGCAGTCGGTCCTTTAACTTAACTACTATCGGTTTAGGTCTCCCAATAATAATTTTTTGTGGTTGAACGCGATGCGCGAATTCAATATCCTCTCGTTTCAGTTCAACTCCAGCATACTCAGCAATATTCAGCATAACATTAGTGAGGGATTCGCTATTTGTTTGTGGCAACCCTATGATTTCTAAATTATTTATTCTTGCTTGTTGCTGTTGTCTACTAATCTGTGAGAGAGTCCCCAATAGGGGGGACTGTCGACAACACAAACACACAATAATTACTATTAAAATCTTAACGTCCCCAATAGGAGGGACGGTCTACGGCACAACACAAAATAAATGGCTTAAAATATTAAAACAAATTTAAAATCTTATCGTCCCCAATAGGGGGGACGGTCGACAGCACAACACTAATTTTAAAAATATATATTACTTCCCAAAAGGGGAACGGTCGACGACACAACACGAAAATAAATATGTTTTAAAATCTTAAGCTAAGGTTTAAAATCTTAACGTCCCCAATAGGGGGGACGGTCTACAGCACAAACACTAAAAAGACAAATAGGTCAACCACCGGTGGACCTTACAGAATAAAGGGCGACTGTTTCGAATGGTGGAGACTGAGATGATGTGATACATGTTGTCCTGATGTGAGGGGCTGACCTTAATAGGAGTGATTTCTTTGGTGTTCCGGATCACTATGGTTCCTTCAAGTTAGGTTGCACCGGTTTTGTACTTTATAGTAATATGTCATATATCTTGTGTTAAACTTAATGGCCAGTGAGCGTGTTGCAGGTCCTCCTCTGTGGCGAGATTGTCCGAAGCAGTGACGGCTTCAGAAATGATTGGCAATTCAAAGGACCGTGCAATAGCTCTAAGCGAAGGATCGCGAAATTGCTTTGAGTGTAGCAAATATGCTACCGGAAATGTATCCTGTTTTGCTCAAAATTCACACACCGAATGAGTTGTATCTAAGATACAAACTGTTTGATCAATGTAGTTATTGGTCTGTGATACTAAATTCAAAAGTAGAGTTTCAAAGACAAAGTCAAAGTCAAAAAATATGTTGTATTCTAATAGACTTTACGATATATATGAACGTCATATGTATAATAAATATTATTTTATAAATCATTATTATATAACTTGTATCAATTCCAACGCGCGTCTCATTGGGAAGAGCCCGCAACAAACTCAGTCGGGTATTTTTTTGTTATCACCATTTTGCAATACCTCAGATGCGGTTAGAGCAATTTATTTGTTTGCTCTACTACCTCGATAAATGGGCTATCTAACACTGAAAGAATGATTCAAATCGGACCAGTAGTTCCTGAGATTAGCGTGATCAAGCAAACAAAAAAACGAAATCTTCAGCTTTATATTTTAGTATAGAAGTATAAATAATACTTGTCACACATCACATGAGATCAGAAGGTATAATCGAACAATTTAAAAAACATTAAAACGAAAAATAATCTTTCTTTCTTTAAAAAAAAATCGACTTTAAAATGTTCAAATTAGACTTTCTAAAAAAGAATCATCAAAATCAGTTCATCCAGTGGAAAGTTCTGAGGTGACAAAAAAAAATACAGTAGAATTGAGAACCTCCTTTTTGAAATCGTTTCAATGGACTTAAAACTATATAATATAACACCATTACAGGCACATACACCTTTCACAAACTGTAAACATATTTTTTTTTTATACAGAAACAAAGATTACTTTAGTTAAAAAAAAAATAAGCTGAGTTTTTTAAATTAAAAGAACATTTATTTTTTTCTTAAATATATTTAATAAACCTTCAATCGTATTATAATAAGTTATTCTATTCAATTATAGTTCCCGATGGAATTTGAGATCAAACTATAGACAAACAAACTTTGACGTCAAAGTTACGATTCAGTGATAATCAACCTCTTTATGGTCATTATAATATTTAAATATTTATTTTGAATGAATTCATTTTTTTTATGTTACAAGGGGGCAGACGAGCAGGCAACAGGCACCGAAGTGCCTACCGGCGCCCATGGACATCTGCACGACCATAACATCGACACTTTAAATATTACTGTATTTTAAATATTACTGTAAGTTGCTATATTTAGTAGTTGCCTATTTCTTGTTATCCTTATATATTTATGTTAAGGTCTAGTTGTGAAATATGTTTTATAAGTAAATAACAAAAATTGAATTTTTAATCTATTATACTAATATATAAAGCTAAAGAGTTTGTTTGTTTACTTGAACGCGCTAATCTCAGCAACTACTAGTCCAATTTGAAAAATTCTTTCAGTGTTAGATAGCCCATCCTCTGGTGTTGCAGTTGTCCATGGGCGTCGGTAGTCACTTGGGTGAAAGCCGGCTGCTCGTTTGCCCCTTATTATAATAATTTTAAAAAAAAGTTCCGAAATTTCGGTATCGCAATGGTATCACCGTAACATCCCTACTCTGCAGTTGCGCATGCGCTTAGTTTGATAAATGATTCTGCGTCTGTAATCTCGATTTCATTTGAACTCGTAACCTTTAAAATCGCAATTTATTTAAAAGTCTTAACGTCACAAGGGACGCCATCTTTGTTTAATTCATTAACCTATTACCATAATCCTCATCTGTACAAATAAGTAAAGTCCAAGTGGCCGAAATAACTTTTTTTTTATCTGTTTAACTAGAAGAGAATGGGTACATGAAATTACAAAAGTTTCGGAAACTTTAACAATAGATTTAGAATTTCGCCCAAACTTCGAACCTTCAAAATTGATGAAAACATTTGAATCCAAGGCTTTTTTTTAATATTACATGGAGCAATTGGGCAGGGGGTTCACCTAAGTGGGTACCGACGTCCATAGTACCAACAGGACGCTCGCAAATGCGTTGCTAACCTTTGAAAAGGTTTGGGCCACCGAAGACTCTCAAAAACCGACCGAATCGCGACAACAATACCGTCACTTGACGTGGCAGCATTGCCGCCACTTTATTCCGATCTTATGTGAGAAAGAGGTACTGGTACCTGGACACGCCAAACGAAAAGGATTTTAATAAATAGAAAATAATTATATTAAACTATAATACCCGTGTTATAGGTAACAACCGCCTGTTACGCTCAAATACTTTTTTTTATAAATATACTACCTGTACCCACGACTTCATGCACATAAAATTAGATCAAAAATTTAAATTCAATTTTAGCGTGATGATATATAGCCAATAGCCTTCCTCGGCAAATGAGTTATCTAACACTGAAAGAATTTCTCAAATCGGACCAGTAGTTCCTGAGATTATCGCGTCCAAGCAAACAAACAAACTTTTCAGCTTTATGTATAAGTATAGATACGCATCGGTAATACGAGACACGAATCACGAGACGGGAATCGAACCTACAACCCCCGGAGAGGAAGGCAGGATCACTGTCAACTGCGCCAACGGACTAGTCATATTGCAATAAGATTAAAATCTGTGATAAGAGAGCAAAGGAATGTTCACCACAAATCGCTTCCGTCAACCCGCATGCGGTTTGCGATGTAGGTGTAAAATCGTCCTTATACATAACCGCCGAACAAAAGGTGACTACATAAGATGCTGCAAATTTGGGCCATTTTAAATATATTACAACTAATCTGCATGACACTGTCTGTTGAAGTTATCATACGTCACCACGTGTAGACACCACGCCATAAAAAGCTACGACTATTAACACGAAGGTACCACGACATCCGATAATCAACACAGGCTTTGTAATGATGGTAGACTGGATTACGCATTTCATTCGCAAGTAGCGCGTCATACTATTCAGGTAAAGACGTCATTTGTTGCATAACATCGGATGAAGACAATACTCAAAGTGTGAACAAGTGCACTATTGCCCTTGTTCACACTTTGAGTATTGTCTTGTCAGAATTGTCAGTACATGGATTAAATCGTTTGAGTATAGTAGAATACTAGCGGATCTGACAGACGTCTTCCATGATTTAGGGTCAGACGCAAGGTCCAGAACAAACGCCATCTGTTGGAAGTATTCCGTAGTTGCATCTGCATTTTTTAGAATTTAAGAATATTCTTTTAATGTTTTTTAAACATTCCAAGATATAATGCGTTTAAAACAAAACAGGAGTCAGATAGGTATAGAAACGCACCTAAATTAGGTAACATATCGACAGCAGCGCCACCGACCGGGTCCAAATTCTATGCATTTATGACGAGCAAGCAATAAAGATATCAATGTAGTTACGTTTCTAGCTTAGCATTTTTTGGGCTTAGGATGGAAACGTCGTGTTTCAGTCTGTAATTCAACCGTTGAGAAACCAACGTTTCCCTTACAACTTTACTTGTATGTACGTTTGTTAATTTCAACTGACACGCTAAAACATAATATTTAATGACATATGTTACCCTCATTTCGTTTCTTATGTAAACTCGTATTCAGTTTAATATGTTAACTCAATACAAACTGACAGGCTAATTTGAAAGCTCAATTTTGTTAATGGTAATTACATACGTTGCTTTTTAAAAACAATCTGTATGTAGCAAACGCAATGTATGCAACTGACTTACAAGTTAATTAAATTCGTAATGCTTATACAATTGCCTCATTGATTGCTTAGTCAGTAGTAACTTTGATTGAAATAATTAGATATTTCGTTATTAAACCGCCGGTGTTCATTACTTTCCAAATAAGAATCTGTAAGCCTTCCGGCAGATCAGTGGTCCATGAACTTAATATAAGATGCCTTGTATCTACCGTTTTCCATTTAAAATTAAGACACTTCGTACCATATCTAATCATCTTATTTCTTTTTGTAGATATTCATAGTATTTTCTCTATTATCCCATTATAATACATATGTACAGATACACTAATTAATTCACTACAAATATAACTTTGTCTTCTTCTTGTTAGCGTTGTCCTGGTACATGACCAGGGTCCGCTTTACCGATCGTACGCCTCCTTTATCTTGCAAATGCAACTTTGTAATCCTATATATTTATATGGGATTACAAAGTTGTTTATGCAGTTGGTGTATCCAGAAAACTGAACCAAAATTGCAAAATATTTTAGTTTTTGCTCAATTTATAAATGAATAACTAATTGTATTCTAAATTTGATGCTTCTATGTCTTTTAGAAGTGCCTTAGAATTTTGATCGTTCAGTCAGTGAGTTAAAAGAATATGAAACTTTGACTAGTTATCATTCTTAAAGTACTTTTCCAAATTTAATGAAATTTGAAATATAACGTGTTTATACAATGCCTGCTAGGTTACTAAAAATTCAGGCTTCTAGTTTTATCCACAACGAAGTTATAAGGTGTCGAAAATAGCCTGAACCGCTTCGAGAAAGGTATGGTTTTTACTTAATCTTGATGGTTAGTAGCGCCTATAATATTTGCCAAACAAAAGTAACCTAAAATGGAAAAGCCAATTAATGGTTTAGATATATTAGACTTAGAAAGAATACCGTATTAATCATTATCCAATTAAATACACTATGTGTGTATGTGTGCTGTGTACAGCATTTATGCAGATCAAACTTGCCCTTTACAGTATACTATTATAATTAATATCTTAGAAGATATGAGACATTTAAAAATTGGGGCAGAGCTGCCGGTGCGGCGGTCGGTGATGTAAGCTTCTGTTATACACATTTAGTTGCTAGTATGTTGAAATCATATTTCAACATACTCGCAAATTGAAATGTATGTTTGTTAGTTTTGTACATTCTATGTATTCTTTTCTTTTTATTTTTTCATCTTTGTTATGTTTACTTTTTGTATTTTAGTAATAACTTATCTATTGTGTATTATTTTAAATTCAGAGAATTATGTTTTGATTTTTTTTCTTATCTATGATTTCTTATTTTTATACATAGAAAAACAATGTACATAGTTTAAGTTTGATATCTTGTAGTGTAATTGGCATTGTGCCGTTCTATTTGATGGAAAATAAAATAAATAAATAAATGTATGTATATTTAAACTAGGCTAATATTATATTATCTCGTTGTCCTAAAAAGAAATGAATGTATATCTACGTCAAATATCATAAAAATGGTATTTTATATAAATTTATTTTTTGCTACTTTTCAGTTGAAAAACGGGAAGTTGGCGAGAATGAAGTACTTTGCAAAGGGTATGTATTTTTTTATTTTAATTTAGAAGTTATTGTTGGTTTAGTGATCATTTGATCACGAAATCAGCAATAACTTTAATAAATGATTTATTTAATATCATAGTTAATCAAACTATACATTGATTCGAAAGTCCGAATTCTAAAATATATTACATTACTAACTATAGGTAGCTTACAGACTGACTAAACATAATTCGGTACAGTATTACGATATTAAAAAGTTGCGCAAGTTGTGGATTATTGTTGGAGCTAACGAAGTTATTTCGGGGATCAATCAGTCCGTGACCTCGAATAGATTATTACATCACCCCGGAAAATAGCTTTTTGGGAATCTCCTTTCAGAAAACAGACAATGCCAGGAATGAAATTCGGTAATTTGAAATAATATTTTTAGTGTTTGTTTTACATTATCTTTTAAAAGTAAATTTTAGGACCCCTTCTCTTCCTCATATGTTATATACAGCAAAGTAGCTGATACCCCAGACATTGTGGGTAGGTATTCGCTCAGCGCTTTCAAAAATAAAATAAGAATAGTATTTGAGTTAATCATTTATTGGAAAATGATGCTATACATTGCAACTTCAGAATTGAATTGTCGCAATTCAGAAATTTGTATAAATATTTAGTATTGAAAGAAAAGCTAAAATACTTATCTATTTTTCAAAGTGAAATCAATAAAAAATTGTCTAATTTAACATTAGAAAAATATGCTATGTAATCAAAGTACTAGAGCACTAACAAAATTTTAAATTTTTTGGGTTTACCGAAATACAGAAATTTTGTTTTGTCACTTTAGTTCTGGAGACATTTAATGACTTTAATTTTGAAGTCTGAAGCTGCTCATTTAAAACAGCCTCTTATTTGGGTCTTCAAAGTTTTCTCCACGTACTTCGATTTATAAGACGTTATCACGTCAAAAACACTGTACTGTTACTTAATATGAATAAATAAATAATAAGTAAATTTTATTGGATACTAATCTTTAATTTTTTTTTTTAAATATTTATAGTCAATCGTTGTTTGTTAGTCTCGCTAAAAATCCAAATACGCTGAACCGTTTTAAATTATATTTGTTTTTATTGATTCCCCTTATTTCAGGAAAGGTGTAAAAGAAAAGAAAGACAGGAAGAGTCGAAAGGTTATTTAAAAATATTAAAATTAATTTCAGTTCCAGCATCGTTCTAGCTTCCATAGTCGCCAAGCTATTAGCATTAGTTACCCACAGCTCAGGAAAACACGAATTAAAACAGTTTTATCTGTCTGTCTCTTTGTTCCGGTAATTCTCCGCAACGGCTGTACCGATTTCGATGGAACTTTCACTGGCTGATAGCTGATGTTGCAAGGATTAACATAAGCTACTTCATTTTTAGGAATTTTATTAGTGTATCCGTACAAAAAATAAAAACCCTCAAAGTTTCACAAAATCAATGATTTCACTTGAGCGAAGTTGCAGGTTACAGCTAGGTTTTGTACTGAAAATATCAGCATATCATTACATTTTGTACATATAAGATGAAAATATAATACAAAAAATACATATACAAACCAGGATCGCGAACACTTTCATGATATAAAGCGGAGCCAGACATAGCTCAAAGTGTTTATACACTTTTATCATTGAAGTCTACAAAGTTCTATAAAACTTTGTGTAGTGACACAAAGTTCCCGGCCACACTACTAGATTAATGATCATTTAAATGAAGCTATATCTGGCTCCGGCATTAGGAGAATATCATATATAGCACGCTTAATAATAAATTGACCCAAAAGCAAAAAACGTTTTGTGATTTAAGACTTATTCCGCTTATAATTCAATAAAAGCGGCATTATAGTAACAAATTATGTATTTTAATTTATAGTTTATGAAATGACATTGAAATGTTAGTTTAATGATATTTTATTAATTGTTTGACTGTTTAACTAAATAAACTGAACTACTTCAAAAAGTCCTATGTCGTCCTAATCGCAAACAACGTTTTGAAAGTTATGACTTATTTTAATTTGATAACGAAATTAAAGTAACAGAAGGTGTATTTTAATAATAAAATTTTTAATGATGATTTAATATTTGTAAGCCTTTTTAACAAAAACTTATTTTAGTTAAAAAGACAAAAATAGCTGTATCTCAGTGTCGGATAGAGATATTGAACTAATTCTTAGATTGGCTAATAGAGGATTTTGAAACGAAGCTGTTTGTATCATTAACTCACTAGATCTAAAATGTAATACGAGTTGGTCAGTTTATTATTAACGGTGCGTTGTAACCTTGTACATTTAAGTGAGTAAATACTGTTTAACAGCAAATGTCAATTCATAATGTCAAGTACGAGACACTTCAGTGAGCGAAATGTTCTTTAAAATGCTCATGTCAAAAGTTTGCGGTCTGCACAAAAAACTAAGAGCCTCAAAATTTAACATAATCGTTGAATTCGTGTGATTAAAGTAGTGAGCTACTGCTAGTCTATACATATAAATGAAATTTAATTGTCTATTTGCAACATTGAGATATTTTTTTAAATATTTGAAAATAGTATAGCTGTATAGATATATACGCTATCTATGCATAAAAACCGGGCAAGCGCGAGTCAGACCCACGCACTGAGGGTTCCGTACGCATTAATGTGCATGGTGCAGTAAATTGCAAAAATACATAATAAAGACACCTCAACAACTATTATTTATTTTTAGTATATATATATATTTTCTTTGATAACAGTTATGTTATGAAATTTGTTTGATAATATTCTTTTAATATATATTTGAAATAGCTGTGCAAGCGACTTTGCCCGCGTAACATTAGGTTAAAACATTTAGCCTTATGATATATAGCCTATAGCCTTCCTCAATAAATGACCTATCTAACACTGAAAGAATTTTTGAAATCGGACCAGTAGTTGCTGAGATTAGCGAGTTCAAGCAAAAAACAAACAGACAAACAAACTCTTAAGCTTTATATATATTTATATAATGTCTATAATATCTGTATATTTTATTAGTGTTTATGTAAAATTAATTATTCATAAATATTTATTTGTATTATAATTCTGTAAATTATCATAAATAGGAATACTGAAATGAAGATCATCATTTCCATAAATAAACTTCATACAGTGAGAGTTCGTAAGTTATTCATCGATGGTTTATATAAAGAAATCTTTTGTTTCACGACCTTACCGGCCGTTATAAGCTTATAGCTCGCACATTCGTAGTATACTAGATGCTGACCCACCACTTTCACCAGTTTCGCTTTCATCTCCGTTCGACGAGATAGTTTAAATGAAGATTAGTTTGATAATTATTTTCGAAACTTCAATACAAAGTCTTAATGTATATTTTTATTAGCTTTTTCGCTTTCCATGTTACACATTTAAGACTGTACTCGTTTCCCAAAAACGGCAGCGCCTTCTGGCGATGTTAACTATGGGCGTCGTTAGTCATTTAGTAGAAGCGCCTGACTGTTTCCCCCTCTTGTTGTTTAAAAAAGAACCTGTAAAACAAACAAATAACATTTTTTTTTATATATCAAGGGACAAACGAGCGGTTCATAATCAAGTGACTACCGACGTCCATGGACATTTGCACCGCCAGGATACTCGCAGATGAGTTGCTGGCCTTTAAAAAAAGGCTTAGGCGACCGGGAACTCTCACAAACCGAACGAAATGCGACAACAATACCATCACTTGACGTGACAGTAATACCGCCACTTCACGCCGATATTATGTGAAAAAGAGGACACCAGGACACACTTACTGGCTGGCTCAATTGAGACCAAAAGGACATTCATAACCTAATACTTGAAAAACTAGAACAGTGACTTTTTGTAACATCTTTGATGTATAGATCCCAATATTGACATTTTAGCCTAAAAAATTGTACCAATAGCTGAAGGGCGTATTGAAATCTGTATACATTTTTTTATTTGTTTAAAATACAATATACTACATTAACCCTCCCACTCCCCAAACCATTTGCGAAGCCCCGGATGAGGCTTCCGACCGAGGAATGTACTATATCGATCATAAGCAAATTATATGCTAACTCAAATATAGGCGAAATTTGAATGGCTCTGCCGACCACCTATTATGAACCCTGAATCCGCGCTTGGCTCAAGTACTAAATACTAACAGTGTAGAAAGCTTAGTTAATAAGTTTCGCTTTAAAATGTATCAAAGCATATAATTTATAATTTAAACTAACTGCCCCATGTTATGTATCTCAATTAAGCGACGCTTTCATATTTTGTTACAAGGCAAACACCATGTAATTACATGTTACATAATCTTGTACTGAAACAATGACGTGTACAAGGTGAAAGTTTCATAGAACTCGTTAAGGCCTCTGACACAAATGCATGTACATGAATAAGCCGGTGTGTGACAACCTGGTGCTATTGTCATGGAGTCCTCATGAAATTATGTAACTCAGAGCTGGATTTTAATTGCTATTAACCAACGACTATGTCAGCATAGTACAATAAGCTTCAATTTAATAATTTTCACCAAATCTTTACGTAAATTCAAACGTAAGCCTAATTTTTAGACTCCAAGTCAGTTTAAAATCCCCGCCGATGTAATTATGATAGATGAATGCCACTTTAGAACAAGTTTCTAAACGCAATCATCTATTAATACATGGAGACAGGAGACGGGAGTTTTGAATTCATTTGTAACTGATGCAGACGCCTATCAAAGTTGCTCCGCCGAACTGCCTGGGTAGGATCACCAATTGGCAATTACTTTGTTCATAAATGTACTTAGGTTAACAGTAAGAGATGCTATTTGATATTAAAAATGTTATTGGATACATCTTATTTACTATTTTATAATATTATATATACCTTACAGTTGATGTAATAAGATAGTCTGAAGTATAAATTGGTTTCTTTAATATTACTAATCACTTTACGAATAAGCTCTGTAAACTAGTAGTTTACTCGTCTTTAAGGTGATTTAGTGACGGGTTAATGGTAATGCTTTCAGAAGGCCTAGTACGATCATTCTCGATCGTTTTACTTAATTTTACGTTCGAAACGCAACGTCAAATGACGGTTCGTACTTCAATTTTACCATGTAATGACATGGCCGTAACATTGAGGATTCGATACGTGCGGGTACTGAGCGCATTCGTGCTCGCAATATTTAGCCACTAAGTTGTGTAAACCGATAGCATTAATGTTTCATTCGACGTTCCGTTTCAAACGCAAAAATAAGTAAAACTATCGAGAATGTTTCAATGGGTCCTACGTCGAGTATCGTGAGCCACGTTTTTGCCATTCCCACTTTTTTCCGTTTTGTATGTGATCTTGATGAGTTCCATTAACTTTATTAATTTAAAAGTAAAATACTGAAAAATACTTTATTTTGAAATTATTACAGTCAATAGATCACTACAAGTTTATTTAGAAAACGTAAAAAAGTGAGGATGACAAGAATGTGGCTTACGGTACTATACGTGGGAACCATCGGTTTGTGTTAGGCCTTCAGATTACGACATTGTGCTGATTGTCTTGTATGTTTATTCGAGTATTTAAATTATTAACGAAAAAGTTATTAAAATAGTGCATAGGATAAGTTATATTTTTAAGTTATAAGTCCGAGCATTATTTAAGTAACATTCTGTAATATGGTCTTAATAACATTAAATAACAAAAAAAAAAAACAAATAGAAACTAAGATGTAATTCTATTTAAAAAAAAACAAGAAGTACTTGATAGTGCTTTTAAAAGGAAAAAGTCTGTGGAAATTAATAAGGATGGTGTACCTAGTCAATGGTGTATGAACTGGTCGCGACCAGGGCCGATCGCTATTTTCGTTGCGCCTGCATCAATTCCAGCGGAAGTTTTGGACTCCATCGCTTGATTCGTTTATTTATTACTAACACTTCTGATTAGTAGCCTTTATTGGAATTGTTCGTTCATCCACCTCTGAGCGTAAAATTATACGCACTCGTTTAATTGAGGAGAAACTCTAACATTTCGGGATAACAGAAGGTATTCTTTGAATTTTATTGTACGTCTGCTTAATTCCTTCAAACGTATTATTTAATATTTGTTATGTACTTGTAAATTATAAGGTCTTACAATTCATAAATGGGTATGGAATTAATTATATAATAATCGACAAATATTTATCGATAAAACTGAAGAATGTTGTCACCAGTGTCGATATCGAAAACAACCAAAAATTATCCGTGAATTGTACAAACAGAGATTTTGTCATTTTTGCGCCTCACAACTCAAATTTACCTCCTCTCAGCAAGGGAAGACCTTAGGAATGAGCAGTTCTACTGAGTGGGTGTCGAATTTTTAAAATATGCTTCTTAAGGGTAAAATTCGCAATTTAAAAAAATATATATTAAAAATGAAATGAAAATGAAAAATATCTTTATTCTGAATCAGACCAGAAAACTAAAATTAGAAAAATAAAAGCAATAAAATAATAATAATAAAAAAATACATAACAAAGAAAACATAAAAAAAAGAACACAAAACAAAACAAAAAAATAAAACATAATAATAAAGGTTTCCTTAAAACTAAATTTTGTACCGGTGTGATTAAGAAAAGGATAGCCACTCAGCTTGTTCGCTGATTTATGCATGCTCTATTTAATTTGATCTGCCTTTCCTTAATGATCTCTCCAATTATCTTCGACCTGCGAATTCTATGGTGATCAATAAACGCTTTATAAGCAATATTACACTCATTTGAATACTTGGGAGAAAATTCATCAATTTATCAGTGTAATTTTGCTTTGTTTTGTATTTCAACAAGGCCGTAGATGTTTCTTGTTTTAAAGGTTTTTGTTTGTATTTCAGGTGAATCGACAGTACCACTGGGCGGGCACAAACAGCATTTTATCTGAAGTGGGCACTCTTCACATGGAGTTCAGCTATCTGAGTGACGTCACTGGGAAGGGGGGTAAGTTTACTAGTTTAATACATACTGAGTTAATCGCGTGTCAGTGCACAAATTCTTGTGAATTCGAACGATAAATAAATCAATTTGTTTTTACACGGATCCTCAAACGCTTTTATTGGATGTTTTAATGAAACTCTGTTTATGCTATTTTATTTAATAAATTAGGAATTGTCAATTTTATTATAATAGAATTTTTATTAAATTAGCAAATATTCAAAAAAAAATCAATTTTAATTATATTATTGAAACTTATTATTCTTTGCATTAAATTACATATATATTTGACATCATCAGACTATTGACATTAATTCAATTAAAGATGGACATAATTACTGACATGGAATTGAATTTGAAAATCGAAAGCGTTTATTAAATTTTAATTTATGTTGTTTGGCATTAAGTGTCTACTTTAGGAACAGGCGTCCGTGCGTCATATAGCCCTATGTATGTAATTATTTAATTTATTACTACAAAGGTACTTTTGTACACTAATTTGTGCGCTGTGAAACTGTCAATGAGAGAAACATTTTTTTTTTTGTTAATTTGAGAGTAAAATACATTTTCCAGCATTTTTTTCGTAAAGATTCCTAATATTAAAAAAAAATTAAATGTGAAATAACAATAATACTTTTATGAAAATGTTTGTGCAAATTGACCTTAATTTACTTGCATGAGAAACTAAACTACTTTGCTTTAATCCGCGAATGAATACGAGGGAAAATCGGTGTAATGCTGCAAATTTATTTATATACTAGCGACTTGCTCCCGCTTCGCACAGGTGCAATATAGATATGAATCTATACTTCTGTACCAATATATAAAGCTAAAAAATTTGTTTGTTTGTTTGCTTGAACGCGCTAATCTCAGGAACTACTGGTCCGATTTGAAAAATTCTTTCAGTGTTCCATAGCCCGTTTATTGAGGAAGGCTATAGGCTATATATAATCACGCTAAAATTGAATCTATTTTTTTTACCTAATTTTACGCGAACGAAGTCATGGGTAACAACTAATTTATTATAAATCAATAATAAATCCTTTATTTCTGTTTTAAAGTTTACAACTTTTATAAGTAAAGGACCTTCATGACACATGTTAACTCGCAGCGATTTGTAAGCTGTTAATGTCAATGTTTGCTACAAAATACAGAGCTATACAAAAAACAATGCTTCACATAGTAAACCTTTATAGATTTGAACAAAATAAATATAGGCAATTGGAAAAAAATAACTAAATTTTATTTTACTATATATGAAAAATACTGAATTAGTGAATTTACCGACTTTGAACACTTTTTTACGCGATCAAAATGAGTTTATTCATGAAGAGTAAGCGATTACAGTATATTATTAATTATTATTAGAAATGAGTGCATACATTCAAATATTTCGACTTAAATGATGTCTAGAACTTTACTTTAAATAAATAAATTTCCTTTTTTATTTGAAAGCCAGTGCTTCCCGTGTGATCCCAGTTCAATTTGGTCCAGTTCAAACAATTTGAAATCCGTAATTTTTAAGAAAGAAAGATTTGAATATCATATATCTAATCCCATAAATATTACATGAAATAAAGTATTACACTTTACTTGATTACATAAACTATAATACTTTTTGAAGTTCTACTTAAGGCACATATGCTTTAAGTCCTACTTAAAATTATATTTGTTGGCTGTTAATTATTTTAGAAGCTTTTTTCTTTTAAAAAAAATACTAAATAATAGAACTTTTTTTTCCTAATATAAGTAAATTAAAATATATATCATTAAAATAGACTGCTAATTGTGTACATTGTTTACAAAATAAATAAAGGTTAAAGTACGATGTTTTAAAATTGAAATGATATATTTTTTATAATATAGATAATTTATTCTGAAATTCATATATTTATTTGGTTATAATTTTTTTGACTAATTGTCTTTTTTGAGTATGCTTCAGATAATATAAATGAATGTTTCCATAATTTATATACAACTAATAAGAACAAAAATTTACAGGCAAATCATGCTGACATAATATATTATTCAAAATAATTCGACTTTTTTTGTGATCTGTATAATTTTAAAGTTATCTTTTACTTGAAAATTATACAGATAATACAAATTAATTTTTGGCATAATTTTTTGTGAAAATGAAAAGCGTTATAAAGCAAAGCAATTAAATATTTAATCATTAATCAAAGAAATTAAATATTAAATCATAGTAATTAAAAGACTCGGGTTTTACATTTTTATACCGCGAGCAAGAAGTTTGCAAGTAACTTAGTGATATTCCGCATTTATTGCAAGTTGCTTTGTAATCAATTACATAACTTGCAATAAATGTGAAACTGATTATTGTAATATATTATTGCAACGTACTCAACACATGTTTGATATCTTTTTTATTTAAAAAATAATTCATATCGTTATTAAATAGTAAGTAAATGTAATGAATGCATAATATTGAGTGTATTGGTCTTGTTTTTTATAAATTGTAAAAACATATTTAGGTCTTGACCTGAACTAAAAGTCTGCTGTATGTGTGAGGTAAAAATATAACAACTGTTCTTGTAGAGAATGCTTTTGAGAATTCTTTAAAAATTGAATATGCAAAAGCCTGCAAAAGGGATGAAAAATTAGAAAAGGCATTTATTGTTAAAGAATACAAATAGTAGAAATTGTTTATGAATTTTAAAAAAATGTATAAAAAGTAGATTCTAAAAATTTAAAAAAAAAGTTTGTTTATATTTAAGAAACTTAGGTTTATGACTTATAAAATAAATTTGTTCAGTTTGTTTTACACATTATTACAAGAATCATTAAAAATTTAACTTCGTTTTCTGCACCTCGGCAGCAATGTACTATTACAGACTAGTCTGCATACAGACACTGTTGTAGCACGTTTACAATTAGCAATAATTCTCACTCAGAAATATTTAGAGCAGAATTGACTTGAATTTCAAATTGCGCCGTCACGTACTAATTGCGAAAGTCATCTAATTTTCGTTAATAGACTTTATCTAGGTACAGTTGTGCATAAATTTTGTAAGTTTAATTAAATAATTAATTTTACAATATTAGCACAATAAGAGTTGGTTTACGCCGGAGCATTTGGTAGGGAAAAATGGAATTTCATATGTTTTGAACAGATATGGAGTTTTATTTAAGTTTATATTATAATAGTTTGAATCGGTAATCTGTCAGATTTATTTAAAATAAATTTAAAAGTTTGTAAATGCCCCGTAAAAAAAAATTGAAAGAATAGCTAAAGAAATTTAATCTAATTAAAAGTGAGAAACTATATACCTATATGTAGATTTTGGGATTCCTATAAGGAACTCTTATAGTGTCTCTGTCCGTCCGTCCGCCCTTTGTCCGTAGGTTTCCAAGGCCTTGAAATTTTCCATGCTGATAGGGAATCCTAAAAACTCATTAAGAAAATTGTTTTAAGCGAAATTGGGCAGCTTTTGATGTTTTTTTAACAAATACCCCTATCGCGTATTAGATACGAAACCCTATATAAGTGTGTCTTGACTCGCTCTTGGCCAATTTATTTTAAAATTTATAACACTTCTGTGATTTATTTTACAGGAAAAGGTTGTTATTTAAAGAAAAGTTCCTAGTTTTTTCCCAACCATTTTTTATTGCAAGTATACAAGATCCTCTTGTATACTTGAAATAAAAAGTGGTTATGGAAAGTAATTCCATTTCTTTGAAGTATAAATTACGTCATGAGAATGTCTGCCATTCTCAGAACGTCAACACTGCCAAATATGAGGGTATAGAGTGTATTACCTGGACATTCCGAACCATCTGTAACACAAAATCCTGTGAGTTGTGAGCCTATAATAATCCCATCGACCACATGCGGAACCCTAATACAGGCAATAACTCAAAATTTTCTCATTTCGGATATAAAGGGGGAGACATTGCACGCTTGACACGACCATAACTTTCTTTTATATGATCTCATGATATAGCAAATAATTCTGGTTACCTTTCGCTTTTGTGAGATCGTTTGTGTTATTGAATAGCCAATGATTGAGGTCAAGGGTTTCTTTTTAGAGAATATGTATGAAATTTACTCTATATGACTAACTAGCTATACCTGTGACTTCGTCTGCATAAAAACTAGGTTAAAAATGTGATTCAATTTTAGCGTGATGATATATAGCCTGTAGCCTTCCTCGATAAATGGGCTATCTAACAGTGGAAGAATTTTTCAAATTAGACCAGTAGTTCCTGAGATTATCGCGTTCAAGTAAACAAACTAAGTCTTCCGCTTTATATAGTTATACTTATAAGTAAAGATATGGATGAATTCTAAAATATATGAAAAATGTGTACCGTACAAAGGGTCAATAGGAAAACTGTTTCGACAGCGGAGCTAAAACTAATACAAGTCACACACGTTTTGTTGCGGAAAAACTGTGTAGTTATATCGTTGCGGAAAAACTGTGCAGTTAAATCCTTGCGTAAAAACTGTGTAGTTAAGTCGTTGCGGAAAAAACTGCGCAGTCAAGTCGTTGCGTAAAAGACTGTGCAGTTAAACCGACAACGATTTTTCATACACACGTATCGAAAAAACTGCGCAGTTTAAACTGCACAGTTTTCGCAACGCTTTGTAGAAATGTGTGTAGCGGTTAAAAGTCGTCCGCTATTTCGCCGGTCCGACTTAAACTTTCAATTTAAAATTTGGGCATTCAGAAATTAGGTATCAAATCATACATAATATATATCAAGCTTTCGGTGAAAATATAAGAAAAATGTGCAACGTAAAAGGGTCAATAGAAAAGCTGCTTCGACAACGGAGCTCAAACTAAGTCGCCCGCAATTTTGCCGGCTAGGCCTTTCGTGTAATAGCTCCTACAAAATGGCGGCTCTTTCAGTCCCGAAAATGATCTCGGCCTCCGTGAAATGGTATTGAAAAACAATCTGCATGCATGAACGTTCTTGAGCCGAGCAAAATAACTCCTTCTCAGCACGAAATAACCCGATTGTTAGGTTAGGTCAGTTTCTTGTTGTGTGTATTTTTATCTATATTTATATATAAAGTTGAAGAGTTTGTTTGTTTGCTTGTTCACTTAAACGCGCTAATCTCAGGAACTACTGGTCCGATTTGGAGAATTCATTCTGTGTTAGATGGCCCATTTATCGAGGAAGGCTATAGACTATATCATCATGCTAAATATTTTCACCTACGGACGAAGTCCTGGGCACAGCTAATATATATACTAATATATAGACAAGACTAGCTTCACCCGCGACGAGATTATATATGTATTCACGTAGATATAAACAATGTTGGGTTTGGATCTAATAAACCAAAAATAATAATTCTCTCTCAAGTACGTCTGAAGATTTAGTGTTTATATATACACATAGACTAGGAAAAAAGGGACTTCAACCGCAGGATGAAAGATAATTATACGCTGTAGAATTCTCTAAACCTTTATTTGGGCACCCTAAAACTTGTCTCAAAAACTACCTAACGTAAAGTGTGTGTCTTAAGCTCAAAGGTCATAAAATATTTTTTACACGTTTATTGCAAATAACTCGTTTCCTATGGATTTTATGGTATTTGTGTTGATTAGAAATATTGTACATGATTAAATTTCCTATAGCTTTAGAACTATTTTCGAGCAAGAGGGCAGACCAGGCGCAGTGTTTTACTATTAGGAGTGTCGTTAGAGGTTAACCTGTAGGAATAAAACTAGATGGCGCTGTACGGACCGGTCGACAGGCGCGGTACAATCGCTGTCGCGTACCATACAACATCTTACTCACGCTAACGAAGTTCCTACGTACGATCTCTATATATAGGCCTCCGAACGACAAACTGTAGGCAAGGTGCCGCTGCTCTGGGCAACTCCAACTAGGCCGTATTGAAGGTCTTCCTTTATCGAGGGTGAGCATATCGACCTTCGCTCCTGCCTATCACATCTCTGGCTAAAAACCTTCCACCGTCTCGTCTTCTTTCCACTTCTCTCGTCTTCCCACAACATTATTTAACATATATTATCACACAACGTGTTAACAATCTTACTCAAATGAAATAAAATAATATTGATCTGTGCAAAAACTGCCACATTTGTCTGTTTTTCACATTTGAGGAATTAAGTTATTAATAAAAATAAAACATCATTTTTTCAGCCTAAACGCACATCAGAAAGTTGTTTTTGACTTTTAAGATTTCACCCAAAAAAACGCAGTATTAATTACAGCGTTTTTTGGGTCTAAATAAAATCGTTTAATAAAAAAAAAGACTGTTTAAAAACAAGCTTTTACCAACTGTAACTGAAATGAACTAAAAAGTTAAAAATAATTCTGATAAGAAATAGACCATTTCATAGAAAAATCGGCTATAATATATCTGTTATAGCCGATGTTTTTAACGTGCTAATATGCTTTTATTTAAAAAAAAAATGGTCTATAATGTGTACCTATGAAATGATGTATTTCTTATTAGAATTACATAATTTTTAACTTTTTATCTGACCAAAGAAACGACATATGTTTGATTGACCTACATATAGTGTCGTTTTAATAAACGACACTATATGTAGGTCATTCATTTTCAACGTATATTTACAATGTCACGAAAATACAATTTCTTTTTTTAAAATTTGGTTAGAATAAATTGCGGGATAAAATTTTAAAAGAATATTTTAGCTTTAAATTTACTGCTTATTAATTAATATACATCTATACATACATACAATCTCAAAGATATAATGTAACTTTTTTTATTTCATCCTATCGTTGATCGCGTCACGTACTGACGACAAATATTTTCGCTTATTTACCGAAGTAAATATGATATACTTCGAAAAGTAAAAGGAGCTTTTATAAATGTGCAATAGCGGCGGTTCCTCTCAATAATTATTCATTGTATAGTCCGTCATGCAATAGTTATTAATATAGGCCTAAGTTACTAATTTACCAACGAAATTGTCCAAACTCATATCAACAATCAATAAACGTTAACGTATTGTTAAAATTTACACAACTACAACTTAACTAACATAAGTGTTGCCAACTACAATAATTATATAAACATACCTAATTTTATTTGGTCTCATTTTAGTAACGGTCATTTTAACAGAAGATAAAAACTATTTTACAATAAACATTATTCGGGATTCTATTCTTTACCGTGATACTTTTAATACTCTGTGATACTGAGAATTTCTCAATCATAAAATCCTTAGCAATTTTCCCTAAATTTTGTGTTTCTGATTTGCTTTGTTTATCTTCAAGTATTGTAGATTTTGTGCTTCATCCAAATATATCTTCGATATTTCATCTGTTAAAGTGATCCAAACTTTCCTTGTTTGGTGCCTCTTATTTAAGGTTTTTTTCACCTTTTCATAGTTTGAAGTATTTGTAATCGTTGGATGTAAACTTGCAGGTTGATATTCGGTCGGTATTGCGAAAGCCTGCCCATCAGTTGTACCTATTGAGGTTATGCAAATTATATTTGATTTCCCGTCTGGCGTAGATTTTACAGCAAAATCAAATCTTAATTTCTGTGCGGTATAAAGTTATTTCATGAAAAACTATTATAGCACTTATTTCAATTTTGTATCATGAACACAACTTTGCACATTCGCTGCAATCAACTTTTTTTTAACATATTTAGTAGTTTATGTATATAGTATAATTCTCTATATCCGGAATTAATATTTATCTAGGGAAGACAATTCGATAATTTGTTGAAATCTCATCGAAATCGGATGTCTCAATAGTAACACCGACAACTAAAATAAAAGCCATGCCTTTTTTTATGTCGGCACCAGACATAGCTTCATTTGAATGACCATTTCAATGATCATGTAGTGTGACCGAGGACTTTGCATAGCTGCGCAAAGTTTTGTAAGTTCTTATATGAAAAATAGATTTTTCTTACTTTGCAGATATACTCATACCTACTATGTCAAATTATAATAAAGTGTACAAAATTATAAATAATAGGATTAACAAATTTCTGTACAATTTATTAGGATAACATAAGTGAGTATATATCTCAAAGGCATTTTGGCGCGTGACTCAGCACATGATATCACTGCTTCGCCTCAACAGTGCGAAGCGTCGATTTTTAAGGTCAACATTTCGTAAACCCGCGGAATTGAGATCATGTTAACAATGCTAACGATCCTGATATACAATAACGTAAAAGAATTCTGCAGTAGTAAAACTTGCAGACAAAAATAACAAAAAATTTATTTCCTGATGTGATAAGGAATTTCAATTACTGAACAAGAACCTTGCTATTGAAATATCATATTTTATTGTTCACTAGAGTATAACAACCTTTATCTATTAAGGAAATCGGAAAGATAGTGTAAACTAGACATCTATAATTGTATAGATATAATAGCATGTCGATAAAATTGTCTGGTTGGGATTTTGAAACAATTGTGTTTGTTTAATTCAATTTTATAAATTTCGCGAATGAAGACTTTTTAAATTATGCAGCTTCGTTTTTTAATTTTTTTTTATTTATTTTGTTTGTCTTTTTTTATATGTACCTACATACATAAAAAATTAATGAAGTTTTCCAAGTTGCTCCTTGCCACAGTGTCCTTTCACATTTCATATTTATATCTTAGATTTTTTTTTATTTGAATCAAAATTTAATAACAATTAATTGTATTATTTTCTACGCTAGCTTAATATAAATTCTAGCCAAGAAAGGAAAAAATAAAACTTATTATTGAACGCGCCATTTCTGAAGGAAGTTAAAGTACAATAAAAGCATCTCCAATTACTTACGAAGTGCTAAAAGCATATAACATGGGTAACCATAAACTGACCAATTTTTAGGTTTAGAGTAAGTTAATGATTCAGGCAGCGTTGTTTCAACCTCCTTTATCTGCCAATTCAAGAATTGATTAGACATCTCCATCTAACATAAAAAAATGTCGTAAAAGAATTAAAATTTTGTATGTAGCTTTAAGAAATAATAAATAAGCCGGTTTATTTCCTTAATTAGATATTTTACAATGATTATAATGAACAATGATTGCATATAATGTAATTATAATAATAAATTAATTATTATTATTATTATAAAATTATTATTATAAAAAAATTATTGTATAACAGGTAAATTAGTACAATATAATGATACGAGTAATATTTCAAATTAAATAATAATAACAAAAAAAATTACAATACAAGTATGACTGAATAATAAATAATTTTACCCATTAATGTAATAGACATTAATGGGTAAAATTTTGAGGAGGTCGTGGCCTAAACTCACCTTATTTTAAGGTTTTCATTGTCGTAAATTTTATTTAGTAAGTAGAAAAATAAAATTAATACAATGTACTTATAAAATCTTAAATATTATAACCAACGATTTAAAATTCATCTCAGGCTCTGCGGTAAAGGACGAACATCATGATATAAAAATGTTAAATAAGTAAATCCACAACTGTTTTACTCTTATACTTAATATTACTTTCTTAAATATATATATTTTGTTAATATTTATACATAAACAACTTCCAGAAAAAAAAAATCGCAGAAATACTTAAATTATTTATTTTATATTTAATTACCTTAACCCGAATATGATTGTGATATTATGTAAAATTTACTTTTATCGAGGAAGGCTATACATCATCACGCTAAAACTGAAACTAATTTTTTTACCTAGTTTTACGCGGACGAAGTGTCCTCATTAAAAAAAATATCAATAGAGCTACCCTTCAGTACTCTTCAATCTCAGTTCTGGTACATACACCAGGAGGGCACCATAATATGTGGGTACTAACGCAGAAAACTCGTTTAATTTCCGTAACCGTACGCCGTACGTCCGTCACCAGACGCTGCGACTTTAAAAGGATCGACAAATTAACTTACATTATTATTTACACACAATAAAACAGTGGAAACTACTTTGTAAAGATTTTCTTTTCTTTACCAGTAACTTTTTAAGTTAAGTAACAAGTTTGCTTATCCGAACCCAAACTTTTTATCGTTTTTCTTTGAGTTTTACTACCGCGCCATAAAGCATTCACAGGTCTACTTTATTCAGGGAGATTCGGGGGGGCCACTCGTCAGAGAAGGCCGGCAGGTCGGCATCGTGTCGTGGGGTGTTCCCTGCGCCAGGGGAAAACCAGATGTATACACGAAAGTAAGTTTAATTATACATTTTTGGGGATTTATGCTGCTGTGATCCGATGGGGGCATATGAAAGAAATTGTATATCTCACATTCTGACCTTATGGTTGACGGTAATATAGGCAGCGCTCAATACTCGTGTACTTTTTGGCGTTTATTTCTTTCTCTACTTAAATCCTTCTATTCTTTTCAGTAGGCTAAAGCTATCTTGATTGGCTCAGTTTACAAATGGGTCAGAGGGAACCGTCATGTGTATATAATTAATCTGCCCTCAGGTGGAGGCGTTCATGGACTGGATAGAACAGACCCTACTCGCGGACGATGAGGAGCATCTTGTGTTCATCAACCAGCGGAGAAGAACTACACAAGCTCTGATGAGGAACTGATTGACAATTTCAAACGTATTTAACGATATGCATAAAATAGCGCATACAACAATACTTCCAAGGTTCTGTTGCATATCTAATGTATCTTTATATTAAATATAAATAAAATAAATTCAAATGTCTGTGATTTCTAAATAAAAACATTGTTTTAAAAATGTAATTATTTTTATGCGTTCCTAGTACCTAGACTTCTTTTTGAAATTTTAAATTTTGTCACTTGGGCTAACTTATTAGGTCTTTGTTACAAACATGATATATAATTTTGGATTTATTTGATCTGGATTGTAACTGTAAAAAACTCGCACTGTCCTGTATATATTTATTTATTTATTTATTATTTATAAATAATCAACGCAACATTTTTTATATGAAATTTAAAATGTCCATTAGTTGTGCCCCAATGAGCTAAATAAAGCGATCGTAAAGGGAAAGAAAATAAATCTAAAAACATATTTATTATCACTCTCATATACAACTAATATCACAGACATCTGCTCAGAATACAAAATGTAGACACACGGATGTGTAAGATGACGACATCTATACTGCCATTGTTATAAACATTCAGATTTCGTTTGACGGTAGGATGCTGCAGCATCAACTATGACAAACTACCAATAAATATAAGTACGTTAATTGTTGTAATTGTGTATAAACATGCACAGCGAGTTGTGTGTGTGACCGGCACTTGTAATACTAGTGAACCCGCCAATGGTTAAAATTTAAAATTTTTAAATATCGCAATATATATTTAAAATACTAATAATTCAGATATTACGCACTTCACTCTTGACAACAATATTTAAGGAATAAATTATATCGTTTATTTCTTTAAAAAAAATAATCAACACTATATCGTACGATTTCACAAGCCTAATTAAACGTAAGTAAAGGCGCCCCTTCTTTTACATGCATACTCCGATAATAGTAGATATGTAAACAGGGTTATTGATAATTCGACTTATTCCCGTTAGGAGGTGGTGGGGGTGACTATTTGCGATAATTTTACCCCCATATTATGCTAATGCGTATGATGGGGGTTAATGTTTGCCATTGGGCAGAACTTTAATTAGGATAAATTACAAAATGTCTTAATCGTAACTTAGCTACTGAATTGTTACTGTTTCTAAATTTTATTTTAAATTTGTATTTTTGTTTTTTTAGCATTGGGTATTTAATAGTTTTGCAGGAATTTAAAAGAGCCACTTGAACTCCGAATTCGTAAGTGTTCCTATAAGAAATTCTACCAGCAGAATAACTTTGCAGTCATTATTTCCAGTGGCTTTGAAATACATTCCTAGATGTTATACATTTTTGGAAAGCTGAGAAGCATTTTTGGAAAACGGCCGTGTTTTAAAAAAATCTGGAACAAGAATTTCATAACGTGGTTTTTCGTTTTTAAGACATTTTTGTAGTAAAATTTTTTTTTGAAAATATTCAAATAATATCGTTTTCCGTCTCGCATTTTTAAATTTGAACAGATAATTGTTGTTTTCATATTGAGAAATAGCTGGTGCTTAATCGTTTTAATAAATCAAAAGAAAGTATTAAACTTCAATTAATACTTAAAAAAAAATGTGATAGCTCAAAAATGAGTCACTTTTGCATAATGCATATGGGGTTAAAATCATCGCAAATAGTCTCCCCTACCACCTCTCAACGGGAATACGTCGAATTACCAATAACCCTGTATATATAAAGTTATACTTTAACGATTTAGTAATTATTATCTGTTACTCGTAAATATTGCACGAGTGCCAGATAGTGGCAACGTTTAGGCCTACAGCCTCCAACAACGGGCGCGTGGGCAAATGGAGGACGGAACGCTACGCGGCAATAAACTTGAAGGATTTCGCCGTATCGGAAAAGGTCCCCCATTTCGCTCGTAATCTTTAGGTTCAGATACATCAGGTGCCCTGTTCTCCGGCACGCGTCACATCATTTCCAGCACGTAGATGGACACCACAAAGACCAGCAGTCGCATCCGCAGCCACACGTAGTCCGCCAGCTGCTCGCCGTCGGCGTCGGGCGCCTCCCGCTCGTAGTCCCGCCCGAAAATACCAGACTCTGGGGCGCTTTCCGCGTTGCGGAGTCTTGCCGTGACGCGTTTGGAATCTCCCGCAACTGCCTCAAATCTCAGGTTTTTCTCGTCGGAAATGGCTTCGGAGGCCAGGACGGTCGGGTACTGGGACGAATTTTGGACTAAATTCGCGCTCATCGTTACTTCGTCGAATTTCATACTGGCAGTGTCGTTGGACCTGGAGAAGGAAACGTTTTTTAATTTATTCAGTGCGCAGAGTAACGACAGCCCTACTTCCGCGCGGGTGAGGTGCGGTATCGTTCTTTGGGGTGACAGCGCGTCGGTCCAAAGCTTGTTCGTCTTTAACTACTCACTACTATACAAGTACAATGTCAACTTTTGTTTCTGGCAGTTTTTAATAATACTTATTTGTCTAGAAGGTCTTAGATTTTAATGACATTGAACAAAATCTTGATAAATTTTCTTTCGACCCCGCAGGGTTCGAATCTCCGATACTTTTAGCGATATTTTTTCTAAAGTAATAAAATTAAATAAGATTGTCGTGAAAATTTGTCTAAATCAGTTTGTACTTGTAATTAATTAGTTTTGATGTAGTTTTTGAAGATATTTTAATTACTAAACTTCTAAAGCTTCAATGTCTCCAGGTCGACTTTACATTATACTTAATTTATTAGCTTTTATTAATTTAGCTTTTAAGTTTGACTGTGACAATTTTAAATTAAAATTTTTAGTGTAACTTTTATTTTCTTACTTTATTTTATTTATGTTACTTTCTACTTTAATTTTAAATCTAATTGTGACAGTATTAAATTATTATTTTCATATTTTAACAGATAATAATATTGCTATAGTTTTAATTAGCATTAAGGTAATTGATAATATTGAGTGCTTGTAAACAGAATTTGGCTGTAATTTTTAGCTGTAACCCATGTTCGCAATAAAGAAATTTGTTTTGATAGAATATTTTTCCTTGCTCTATCAAATCAAATCAATGTATTTATCAATTGTTTCAAACTAGGAATCATTGTTATGGCGAAAAATGATCGTAAAGGTAATCTCCGAAACGGCTGGACCGATTTTGATGGGATTTTCACTGGCAGGTAGCTCATTTCACAAGGAATAATATAGGCTGTTTTGCTTGTAGCTAAATAACCAGAGTTCCATACAAAAAAATAAAAAACCTTAATTTTAAGAAAATCTCTAAATTCACACAACTGAAGTCGCGGGACACACCTAATGTAATATCATTACAGTGCACACCCACAAGCTTGTAATGATTTATTGGCTTATAATTTATAATCATTCAATTAATTAAAAAGCATAAGTACTTCTAGTCGTTAACGTTAAGACTATTTAATTTTTCTTCACATTTTCATGCAAAATCATGTTAAATTGACTGAACGTAGGCCTCCTAAATTAATCTGCTATCTCAATACCTCCGAATTTATTTTTATGAGTAGTCACGCTATCGCTTAACACCATCCAATTATAATCACCGCACTGATATATGGGATTATGTTAATATAATTAAATAATACTAAACGTATCAAAATAGTTTGGTAAAGAGTGATTAGTGGCGATAGGGAATTCCGATCCGCCCACACGCACATTTTTGTTTAGAAAACCACTTTATATCGAATAGAAACCAATAGAAATTACCCAATAGTGTTAAAGATATATTGTCTCCTTCTTAATTAGTGCCGCTTCAATTTGGTTGGTTTATACCTGTGGTAATAACCGACATGATATCTAGCAGTCAAGTTTTATACAAAAGTTTACTCTGGTGCGGATGAACCTTAAAAAATTAACACAAAAATAAAAGTTATAAAATTTCGTATGAATAATTTCTTTAATTTTATATTTTTATATTATGGTATCTGGAGGATTTATAGTGCTTTAAAATTGTTCTTAATAAATAATATTTAAAAATGATATAAATTGGATTTTTCTTTACAGTCAAAATTGTTTTAATGCGTCTTGTATAAATTGCCTTTGACTGGAAAACAAAAATAATAATTATTAGAAAGTTTACTTCAAACATTAGTTCAAAGTTTATCAACAAGCTATGACTTGGAACCTTTATTGTATACGAATCCATTAATAACAATATTTGTTTTGATTCCCAATACGTGAACTCGTATCGCGTTATACATTAGATTAAATCATGGTTACCCAAACGAACAAATCGACGGTAACCGACTTCAAGGAAAGAAGAGAAGAAGAAAAGAAGAAGTTTCTTAATTCGTAGAATTTTTTTTATATATCTTTCGATAACTCGAAGGCTTTTATTATTTCTTGACAGCTGAACAAATTTGGAAAATTCTTTTTTTTTCCAAGGTCTTTTCGTTTATTCTTCTGGTCATCCCACGTAAATTTTGAAATCGGTTGAGTGGTTTTTGAAAAATTACCAAAACTCAGCGTTTACTCCAAAACCCTAAAAAATACTAGGATATTTTAAAATGCTCTAGTATTTTTTACAAGAAAACTAGAGTATTTTAAAATGCTCTAGGATTTATTTACAAGAAAAGTAGGGTATTTTAAAATGCTTTATTATACTTTTACAAGAAAACTAAGATATTTTAAAATGCTCTAGTATTTTTTTACAAGAGAACTAGGGTATTTTAAAATGCTCTAGTATTTTTTTACAAAAAAACTGGAGTATTAAAAAATGCTAGTATCTTTTATTAAATTATTCAAATAAGCCTTTTATTGGTGTAATACACATCAGTTGTCTGTAGCCTTCGAAATAACATTTATCTGCGGCTTACGCTGCAACACTTATCATAAACTGACCGATTAAGTTTTAGATCTAACGTGAGTTAAAGACACGGGCAACTTCGTTTCAACCTCCTCTATCGGCCAATCTAAGTATTATTTAGATATCTCCATCCAACACTGAGATACAGCCATTTTTGTCTTTTTAACAAAAAGAGTTTTTAGTTAAAATGACAAAAAAATTATAATATATTATTGAGATAATATACTTAACATCATTAATCACTGCATTAACTATTATTAAAATAAATAATTTGTTACTTTAATGCCGATTTTATCGAATTATAAGTAGAATATGTCGTAACTGACAAAACGTATTTTGCGTTTTCCCAAAAATCAGCTTTTTTAAGTCTCATAACAATAAACGTCTAGTTTTTGCTTTAACCTTTGCTTTTCGCTGGATACTTAAGTATTTAATAAACAGTCTAGAAACTTTTAAAAATATTATATACATAAAAAACAGGTATGAAGTTTTATTTCTGACATTTTTAAATACAGTTTCGAGTAACGAACGATTTCAGTTAAATGTAAGCAAAGAATAAATATTAAAATTATAAATGCACCATCATTCGAAATATATTCTGTTATTGCGGTAATTTGGCAATGTCTGATACTGGTCGAGTTTTTGATGGAATTTAAAAAATTCCTTTGATATGCTCGGAGGAAAAATAGGGAGTTTGTTGCAACTATTTCATTAGGAAACCTCCTTTCTTGAAGTCTCTTGAAAATAAAGTTTTTAATATCGAAACTGTTATTCTAACGATACGTTCGTTACTAATATTATAACTGTGAAAACTACTCTGTTCGTTACGTCAACCTAAACCACTGAACTAATTTTGATGAATTTCCACATTTAGATAGAATGAAACTTGGAGAAAGACATAAGCCACTTTTTATTGCGAAAATGAAATTCAAAAAGTATGAAATAGGGTTTGAAAGTTTGAATTAAGATACAAGATAACAATCCACACTAAATCGCGAATTGAAACTAGCAAAGAAAGGTATCTACGTCGCATAGATTAAATAAAGTCCCCATAATTTTAGATAGACCTAAGTTAACTGTAAAAGGTATTTAATTAATAAAGCCTTTTTTAATATAGTTTTTTAACGAAATGAGATTAAAATAATCATTTGGTACTATTGATAAGGCACCAAAGATCGGTAAACATTAATCTTCGGTATGTTGGGTGCGCTTCTAACAGTAGTGGCCAATTTTACCTCCGAAAACTCCAAACATCTCTATATAATGTAATAATTTGGTTTACTTAGATTTGCAACGCGATGGTTTTGTATCAAATCCACCTGCATTCCAATGTTTGATAGCGGAACTCAACAGCGATGGCAGAATTATTGGTTACGCTATTTACTTTCCAACATACTCTTCACGGGAAGGTCGTTGTATGATGCTAGAAAACTTGTATGTGAAGACTAGTGAACGTCGCCGTGGGATTGGACGAAGATTATTTAACATTGTTGCCTACGTAAGTATAAAAGCAGTCCTCGCTTAGAACCCTTAATGACTCAACGGTTTCCAGGCTGTACTTAAGTAGTGCGTGGTTGGATCCGTGACACCATTTGGTTCTCATAGCACCTACTCCTATTACAAGTTTTATTATACTTTGGTGAAGGGAAATGAGGATCAAAGGGGTCTTAGTATTTTCTAAATAAATCATGAAGTTTGCTTAAACAGTAACCTTTTTTTAAACATATTATTTATAGAGATAGAGTGGCCAAGAGCGTATCAAGACACGCTTATATACAAGGGTTCGTGGTTGATACGCGATAAAGGTATCTGTTAAATAACCTCAAATGTTATTGTCCGATTTCGCTTTTCCCAATGAGTTATTAGTATCTCCTATCAACATGGAAAATTTCAATCCTCTACATTTAATAATTAGAAAAACCTTGGAGGGAGGAGGGGAGATCACCTTGCGATGCGGGCGAACAGACAGACGGACGGACACGTAGATGACTTTCACTAACAGATAGATGATTTTACAAGGAATAACATAGGCTGCTTTCCTCTTAGGAAAGTAATTAGGATTCCGTCTAAAAAAACCCCTCAAAATTTAAGGAAGCGAAGTCGCGGGTAACAGCTAGTTAAGAATATATTTAGCCATAGATTAGTGTTATATCTATTTTAATTAATTTTAACTATTTTCTTTCAGAAGGCTTTTTCTATAGGTTCGCGATTAGATTTCCACGTCCTAGAGTGGAACGATGCTAGATCGTTTTACGAGAAAGTAGGTGCAGTTAATTTGACGAGTAAAGAAAGATGGCATTACTATCGTCTCACTGGAGAGGCATTGCGTCAAGCAGCGCTACTTGGAAAGTTATTATGAAATGAAGAAAAGTCAGAAGAATCGAGAATATAAAATTAATTGAATTAAAGATTGTATTTATTTCTTGCAAATCGTCTTGTATCTAACTTCTAACAGGTTTTTTTTATTTAGGTACTTTATTTATTTTCTATTAATTCT